>JBAMBL010000796.1:0-502085 GCA_037043405.1 Drosophila subquinaria
TGTGCAGCTTCCACACGTAAAAAAGAAGAATAAAATTTAAAAATAAAATAATAATTATAAATGTTAAAAAAAAAACAATTTGACAAAATACAAAATACAAAAAATTACACTTTATTTTTAAAATGAAAAACAACGGCCTTATCAACCTGACAAACAAATTAAACTTTACAAAAAAAAATACAACATTTTTCTATTATCAATGAACTGTTTCTTGAATATTTCCAACATCAAGTTATATTTCAGCTGAATTTCAAATTATAAAATAATTATTTTTAAGTTATAACAAATTGAAATCATCGTCTCTAATTTAATTTAAAATTTGTAATTTTTATTAATAAAATTTATTACCCTGTACAATGGTAAGATTAGAAAAACCAAAATTTAAAAAACTTTTGTATTTTAAAATTTATACATATATTTTTAAAACTGTCAATTTTAAAAGTGTCGTGCGTGAATCAGAAAAGTCGCATACGTGTCCATCTTTTTGCCCATCTCTAGTGTGAAGTGAGGCTACAGTGTTTACTCTGTGACATGGCTGGAATGCTCAGCTAGAAGCCTGAAGTGTTTTTTAGCTGTCGTCGTCGTCGTCGTCATCGTCATCGTTTTGATTGCGCTTTGCATCAAGAAGATCAGGACATTTCTTGAGCTTCGTCCTGGGCTCGTTAAGTGTCATCCGAGTCAGTCACAGGTTGGCATTTTATGCTATTTTAAATGCATAAGCTACGTGTTTATACACAGAAAAAAAAATGCCGTTCTAAAATCAAGCCTAAAATACTTAATTTAAGCCTGCATTTTTTAAGTATGTTTCCAGGATTAAACTGAACAATCAAGCCTATATCGGGATTAAAATGGGAAAATAAGCCCAAATTACTTGATTCTCTCTCGGCCTCTCTCATTTCAACTGGTTCGGTGGCTCAGTGGTCAGAGTCGCCGACCTGTTTGAAAAAAACCTGGGTTCGATTCCCCCCAGTCAATTGCATTTAAACATTCTCTTCATTAAAAAAAAAATGTTTAAAAAAAACAACAATAAATAAAAAATGTTAAAAAAAAAAATGTAAATAAAAAATGTTAAAAAAAAAATTTTAAAAAAAAATTTAAAAAAAAGTTAAAAAATTTAAAAATAAAAAATTAAATAATAAAAAAAAATAAAAAAAAAAATAAAATAAATAAAAAAATGAGTGTGAAAAAAAAAAATATTAAAAAAAAACATTATTTTTTTTATCCTGAAATTAAGAATTTTAGGATTAAATTCGGGATTGAAAAAATCAAGTATTTCATACTTGGTTTAAGCAAATCCGAGATTACCCCACTTCTTACATCGTTTCGGATTGAATCCGGGCTAAATATCCCGGATTTTTTTTTCTGTGTACGCCACTCCCTTTGCCCATTTCTCCTGCTTTTTTTTTGTGAAGCACACGGTAAATCTAAATAAATAAAGACATATGTTAAGTGCCATCGACGCGACGAAAGCAGTTAAAGACAGAAGAAAAGAAGGTGAAGAGAGAAGAACATGTGTTGATTTTTTTGTCTCTGCTCATAAAAATGTTTATTACGCGGCCCTAAAACTGTGTGTTCACTTTTGGGCCACTCGTCTCATTAGTAATTGAAGTTTTGACATGGGCCTAGAAATTCCCAGGCCGAGTTTCAAGCTTCAAACTCTATGAAATTTTCATTTGTCAAATGCGTCGTTAGGCAAAGCACAGAGTTACTTGTTGTTATTGTTGTTATTATTGCAGCTGGGAAGCAACACAAATGTTGCCTCGATTATTTGTGTGTGTGTCGCTTAATGCATTTTTAATGCATCAAACACATTCTGAAGACGTAAAATTGCATTCAAATTGCTTTAATTAAGTGGATTTGCATTCGAAATTTACACAAAATTTCCCAGAAGGAAACAACAACAACAATAACAACAATGGACATGCTACTCAAAGCGCTTGGTGTGAGTTTTAATTGATTGCCCCATTAATTATTCACATTAAAAGGCGACACACATGGCGTATGCTTGATTTACACATACATAGACAAACCACTCTACGCTCCCAACAATTAAAGTAAAGACATTTTTTTGTAAAGTTTTTTAAATGCTCAGCCTTTTATTTCTGTTGCTCATTCCACTCAATGCAGTCACATTCCCAAATAACAATAAAATCTAATATTTCTTTGAGCTTGCTAAAATACGTTACATATTTTTTTTGACTTTGTTTTATGCTTAGCCCTCAAGTCAAATATTTATGAGGAATTAATTGAAAATAAAATAAAATGAAGGCACACATGACGTATGCTTAACACTCAGCCCACATTCCAAATCGGAATTTCCGACTGCAAAAACATTTTTTAAATTTATAAAATTCTTGAAACTGAGACTGAAAAAATTTAATTATTTTGTTTTTAAATTTTTAAGCGAAATATTTATAAGATCTCAAATAAAATCGAAGCACACATGACGTATGCTTAATATTTATTCGTTCCAAAGTAATAACATTCAATAAAGGCAAATACATTTTTCAACTTCATAAAATGTTTGAAATTACTCGTAATAAAAATGAATTAGTTTTTGAGAAAAAAACAAAAAAGTTTTGAGTCAGTCAATTGGCAAATATTTGCATAGAAATTGGTTAAATATTTGTTAAGAAAGAATATTGTGACATGTCAACCGACTGTGATATTTGCATATGAATTGGCTGTCTCTTTCCCACACTGGTGCTCTGTCTCTCTCTCTCTTTCTTTCTCTCTTTCTGTCAGCTTTGATAAATTTGTGTTGAAAAGTTAAAAAGGACATTTGGTAGAAAAGGTAAACACATGATTTGCAAGTGTCAAATGTGCACAATGAAAAGTCCTTGTTTGAATCTGAGTCTTTGTAAGTGTCCTGTGAGTGTGAGCGTGTGTGAGTGTGTGTGTGTGTCCACATATCCTTCATGTGACACTTTAAGTGAAATATGCTAATAAAATACGAGCAAATTTCGTGCCTTGATTGACTTACCATTAAGCTAAAACAAATATTTACTGCAAAACACATAAAACTAATTAGCTGAGTATTTTATGATGATTTATGTGTCAGTGTGTGTGTGTGTGTGTGGAAGGACTCACATATTTATTGACTTAATTAAAGCATTGCCAGTTGGCTTTGATTTCAATGTGCAAATGAAATCTCAATGTAAAATAATATGCGATTCACTGAGCTGGATAATTATAATGAAGCCGCTTTATGTCTGGGCACAAACTTAACCTTAATTCCATGTTAGCTCACTTAATCCTAGCGTGGCTTTTTTTCCTCTTTCCCCCCTACATTGTATTAGTTCTCATGCAGGTGCGAACTGTTCTGTTTTAGACAAAAAGCTGACAACACGCATAAAAAATATGCGCCGTCTGCTAATTAAGTTAGCTTGAAAAAATGAAAAAAAAAAAAAAAAAGAACTAAAGTAAAATGAAAATGCAGCCAAGGGAAAGCGTGGAAAATGTCCTAACGCATTGTGTTGCAGTAACTTTTGTGCATAAAATGGAACAGATGCTGCTCCTCCTTTGATTGTAATGCGGGCCAAGAATTCTCGCACATTGGGACGAAAAAACTGTTTAAATTTATAAATTAAAAAGCTTGGAATCTCGCTTATATTATATTTTGATTTTTGCCATCTAATCAATTTACCATATTTTCAGTAACTTTACAATAATATTTGTTTAATTTTAATGTCGATAGTTAGCTTTTCAAAACAACAGAACAAATCAAATTATATTTTTCAATTAAATTGATTTTATTTTAAACTTAAATAATCTAATTTTGAATATTTTAAAACAAGATATTTGAGCATAACACTTAAAATTTCGAAAGCACATAAGTTTTAAGTCGGCAGCGTAGCTTTTATTAATTTAAAAAATTTATGTTTATTTATTAACACTGAATTTTTTCATATTTTAGAAAACCTAAACAATTTTATTTGATCATTTGTTTTTTTTTTAATTTAAAATCAAAGTTATTAAACATAATATCCATTTGTACAGACTACTTGATAGCAGATTCTCTAAATATATGGTACGAGAAATTTAATGTTGTTTACTAGTTACTATTCAAAAGTTTCTCTTTATGTCAAAAGTCGAGAAATATCATATTAAAATATATTTAATTTTATAAAGAACATTTCAAATAATTTCACAAATATACTGCCATTAATTAATATAAGCAAATTTTGTCGTTTTTGCCTCACTGTGCGCCGTTGTCAGCCCTGACCACATTTTAATTGGGCTGAAAGAAGTGAGTCTTCTGACCAGGCAGGCAACATGTGTGACATGCTATTAGGAAAACTTTTAAATGAGTTAGTTAAGTAAAGCGGTTAATGCTGTTATGAGTTTGCAGTCTCCATTCTCCATTCTCTATTCAGCAGAACAAAAGCTTGTCAGCTTTGCTTGTTTAGCTTAACAGATTTAACAGACTGTTAACCCACAGAAGCCCTTAAGCAACATTTCCACACACTAGATATACGTACATATATGTACATACATGTGTAATTAAAGCACATACATTTTTGATGAAATTGTTCTCTAAATAGGCCCGCAGACAGGTTAAGTCAAAGCACTTGAGTTCTCATTAACATTTCTTTGTTTTGCGTGTAAACAGCACTTAACAGTATTTTAATAGATAAAGTCCAAGTTTGTGCCCTTATCAACATTTGTGCTTTGACTATGTAAATTTGCAGCTTACAGATAGTTTACATAGTTCTATCAAAGCTACTTCTGTTAACACTTGTGTTGTCCAAATGTCTTAAGTCTGTTAAAAACAAATGTTAGCATCAACTACACATGGAGAGAAATGTCAACAAGGCAATGCTAAGAACCTTTGAAATATTGTTTAAGCTCTCTCTAAGTAAATATATAAAATTGCATACTTGAAATTATGTAAACTCGTTTTTGTTTTTCTATTATTATTTCATAATAACTTTCCCATAATCTCTTTCTAACAGGGACCGAAACTGTTATGAGGATTATAAAAAAAAGTTACTTTTAATAAATACTTAATGACCTTTACTTTATAAATCATACTTAATAATTATTGATTAAAAAATTAAAATTACAAATAACTATTAAAGATTTTTATTATATAAATCAAAAATAATGATAAAATTTGATTTTTTTTCTTTTAATTTTTCTTATGTAAATTAGATTATAATCTAATTTATAATCTAATTATCATCTTTCTGATAACCCAATTTACATGTGTTGAAAATTTGGAATGTTTATCTTAAGTATTAGCAAAAATATTCGAAAAAGACTTTTAAAAACAATTTTAAAATATAAAAATCTTTAAAGACTTATATGTTATCAATTCAAAAATAATGGTTATTTGAAACTTTTACTTTTTTTCCTCACAAATAAAAATCTTTCGAGACTTTTGTTTTTTTTAATCTCAAATATAAGTTTATTGGCTTTGGTTTGCAGAGATACTGTTTTTACAAACAATTTGATGTATTTTAAACAAAAATCGCATAAGTCCTTATATGTGATTTTTTGAGTTTAAATTTCGATCAATAACAGTTATTTTCAGTCCCTGCTTTCTAATTATGATATAAAGAGCTGATTAAAAGTGAAAACTTAAAATACATAAAGGAGGCTTGAAAAAAATTTAATTACAAAAAATTTTTTTTATTAAATTAAAAAAAAATTTTTTTTGGCAAAGCTATGAAAGCTTAAAGTTGTTCAAACCTTTACCCTAGTCACTTTATAGTTAAATACATTTGTTCTCTTATTTACATTAAAAGTGCGCTGTTAAAAGCACTTTAACATTCATTTAACATACATTTAACATACATCTAAAATTTATTTTATAAATTGAACTCATTATAATTTTCAATTCAATATGATAGCACACTCTCTCATTAATGCTGTTTTTGCTGTTACTGTTACAAGAACTTTAACATTCAACTAACATACATTTGACATTTATTTTATAAATTTAACTTATTATAATTTTCAATTCAATATAGTAGCACACTCTCTTCATTAATACTGTTGTTGCTGTTACTGTTCCAAACACTTTAACATTCATTTAACATACATTTAACATTTATTTTATAAATTTAACTCATTATAGTGTTCAATTTTATATAGTAGCACATTCTTTTATTAATACTGTTTTTGCTGTTGCTGTTACAAGCACTTTAACATTAATTTAACATACATTTAACATTTATTTAATAAATTGAACTCATTATAATTTTCAATTCAATATAGTACTAGCACACTCTTACACACTCATTCATTTAACATTCATTTAACATACATTTAACATTAATTTAACATACATTTAACATTTATTTTGTAAATTGAACTCCTTATAATTTTCAATTCAATATAGTACTAGCACACTCTTACAAGAACTTTAACATTCATTTAACATACATTTAACATTCATTTATAATTCATTTAACATACTTTTAACATTCACTTAACATACATTTAACATTAATTTTATAAATTTAACTCCTTATAATTTTCAATTCAATATAGTACTAGCACACTCTTACAAGAACTTTAACATTCATTCAACATACATTAAACATTACTTTAACATTAATTTAACATACTTTTAGCATTCATTTAACATTTATTTTGTAAATTGAACTCCTTATAATTTTCAATTCAATATAGTAGCACACTCTCGGATTAATACTGTTGTTGCTGTTGCTGTTACAAGCACTTTAACATTAATTTAACATACATTTAACATTTATTTTGTAAATTGAACTCCTTATAATTTACAATTCAATATAGTAGCACACGCTCTCATTAACACTTCTGTGTTTATTCTGAGTAATTAATTTGCTGTTAATTGCCTATTATTAATTGTAATTAACATGAATCTCACCCTCTGTTGAAGTGCAGCCCGCTGTGATGATGATGGATTACAATAATACCCTCTAATGCGTGCTACTAAAAAAGAAAAGCTGGCTCTAACTGATTTTTATAATTTTTTTTTTAGAGTATTTGTTACTAATTACAGTGCTTTCGATTGTATATGTACACGAATAAAATTGCAATTATGGAATCGCAGTAGAAATTGTCGTATTAATTGAGGCTTTTTATTTGTAGACATTTTGTGTGTGTTGGTAATTGAGGCATAAGTGCACGCAATTAATATGCAATTAGGCTCATGCAATAATTTTTGATTATTTCTTGTGCTCCCTTTAAATGTGGGGCATACACAAATGTGGCATGCCACAGCAATAGCAATTATCGCAAATTATATCACCCAGATATATGTATGTATTCATATGTGAGATTGCATTATGTGAAGACGCGATTGCCCAATACCAAGTGCCAGTTGAATAATGGAAAAACTCATGACATGGAAATGAATGAAACAAAAGGAATGCCGAGAGCCAACAAAAAATGTTATTCAATTACGACAATGGTCATCGGAATGTTGCATCGAATGGAATCGAATGGCAGCCCGTGCCAATGATAATTATCATCATAAAATATGCGATTCAATAAATACTTGAAGTTATCCCCCTCCCCGCACACAATCCGCTTTTCCTCCTCCCCAATCGTAAATTGCAAAAATAACAATGATTCGATTCGGCCTGTTTTCATTCACAATACTCATTGGATTCATTCATAGTTTCTTTACGTTCCAATAACATTCATTTTTTTTAACCAAAATCCAATAATGAAACAGTCACAACAAAAAGTCAACCAATTGCAATGTTCATTGTTATTCACAATTACTACTGGGATTGTTAATGATGGGATCCATTAGTTATTGGGCTCAGTTGAAGCTTTATACAAACTAAACAGGTCTCCTTAGAAAATGTGGATTGGAAAAATTGTTTTAATATAAAACACTTGATTAAAAAAAATTACGAAATTATGTACAATTTATTATTATATTTAGTTTATATTTATAAAATTCTATAGTTTTTATTTTTAGAAATTATGATATGAAAAAAAGGTATTTTATGGATATTAAATTAAATTTTTTAAATTGCATAATTAAATAATATAAAGCACACGATTAAAAAAATTACGAAATTATACACAATTTATAATTATATATAATTTATATTTAAAGAAATCAATAGTTTTTTGTATTTTATTTTAAGAAATTATGAAATAAAATAAAACGTATTTTATGAATATTAAATAAAAATTATATTGCATAGTTTATATTTTTCAAGTCATAACAGCTTATAGTTATTTTTTAATTATCCATTTTGGATTTGAAAATATTTCGATCATATTCAACATGTTTCAGTTAATACAAATGAAATAATTTAATAATTATTACGACTAATTCTTATAGACATCAGAAAACCATAACAATTATCAGGCATAGAAAGAAACTGATAAAATATGAGTTTTAAAAAGAACAAATTTTTTGATTACTTTATATCGTTAACAGATCGACAAATTCAAGTCACAGAACGTCTTTAATATCTTGATATAAAATTAGATAGTTAAGTTATAGAGCTGCCATAGGAAATAACAATCAAAAATACGTTTTTGTACAAAAGTAATGATAGAAATATTTTTTTTTTTTATACAACCTGAAAGGGCATTTAAGTTTCAGTGATTAAAATGTATATGTATTTCTCCTTTTATTTATTTAAAATCTTTATATAAAACCGAAAATCAATGAGATACATTTTCGATTTTAACTCAATGCATTGTGCATTGTTTTTTGATGTGAGGGGAAAAATGTTATCAAGGAAAATAACTTAAAGGGCAGCTAAATTAGTTGGTGCACAATTAGTGGGCGTGGCCGTTGGGGGGGGGGGGCTGCTTTGAATTTTATGACGCACTCGGAAAAGTGTAGGCTGGCCGTATTGATAAGCCCGGCTGTCTGGTCCGTGGTCCATGCCCAGCCACGCCTCATTTGCATAAAATTCAAATAAAATAAACGACAAACATTATAATCATTAGCCTCTGGCGAACCGCCTCCTGGGTGCAGTCAAACCCTGGGCCAAGCTCTTGATTGCAACCAGGGGGGAGGGGGGAAGTCACGGGGTCCCATTGGGGGCGCTGACATATTTATGGAGTTTCTATGTTAACGAGCCGTAAATTAATTTAGCTAATGATATATGCAACACGCCAACCGACGACGACGACGACGAGCAGCTTCCTCTTTCACTTCCTCTTCTCCTTTCTCCATTTCTCCTTTTCTCCTTTCTTCCATTAGATGCCTATCCATTCCTGCAGTGCAACTTTCTGCTGCTCAACCTGTTCACCCAACTTCTGGGTCATCGCAAACTGTATGAGAACGAGCAAATAGTTGAACACAATCGAGGCGAACTGAAAGTGAATCAATGAAGAACACTAGTTAACAGCTATACTGCTGCTGAGTATATAAATCAAACAATTAAACATTTAATAAGGAATTAAAATTATTTAATTTATTAACAATACTTATAACAACAAAAAAAAAATTGGCAAAAAATGTCCTAAGAGAAATGGAATATGCAAAAGAATATATAATTATAATTAATATGCTGTTAAGATAGGGGTATCAATAAAAAAATTAACTAAAATAGCTACGCATTAAATCTATACATTACATAATATAAAGTAAGCCTTTTTTATTAATTTAATTATTTTTAGAATCAGATCTATTATATGTATATTTTTCTGTTGTAAATTTGTTGACAGCTTAATAAAATACTAGAGTTAAGAAATAATAATAATAAAATTATGTTACAAGTGTATCCCGAATAGGTTTTTATATATTAATTAAATGAAATTATCGCCTATATGCAGCCCGCTGTTATATGTTAACAGCAGCTTGATATAAATAACATAACCTGCTCTTTAAATAACATAACATACACAGTAAATAACGTAACATACTCTGTTAATAAATATAACATACTCTGTTAACGAATATAGCATACTCTGTTAACAAACATAAGAATATCATAAGCTAAATTTTTATGTTAGTTTTCAGAGTTTACAGAGCAAATAAAAATAAAGTATTCTGTAATCGGCGATATAATGAAACATATATTTAAATATCCTTGTAGCACTAGGAAATAAGATAAATTAATAATTAAAGCTCCCCCTTAAAATAATTTTTCAATTGTTTTAAACAGAACATATTAATTCTTAATTATTTTTAAATAACTTTTTACCTTTTCGGTTTTAATTTAAATTTAAATATAACTATAAATATTTGCTTTAATTTTTATATTAATTAACTTATGCTTTAATTTTTATGTTAATTTGTCAACTGCTCTTAGTTGACATTAAATTAATAAATAAATAAATATGCATTATTTTTTAATTTTTGTTATCTAGTGTAATCGAAACTCTATTTCCCACTCACCAGAGTAATGACAGTTTTGTTGAGCACAATGCTTGTGCCGCTGGTGAACTGGACTTTAATTTGGAGGCGCCAACGCATCATGGCCTCGACGAGATGCTTGACAGGCAGACTGTGAGGAAACCAATTGTCCAGTTGCTCCAAGAGACGCAGACACTTGCGTCCCTCGTCCACACTCCGGCTGCAATAGACGGGCGCAATGAGCATCTTGTAAAAGGGAATCAACATGCAAATGCAAAGGAAACCGAGTAGCATTAAATTGAGGCCATCGTTGCTCTCATTGTCGGAGCGACCAAAGATGATGTAAAGTTCACTGGTGCTCAGCGTAAAATCGTGTGCCAGAGCAGACCATAAACTCAGGTTATAGACCCCATTGATCTCCTGGATGATGTAGTGCAGTTCCTTGACCATCTCCACCAGACATCTCAGATGCCTTTCACACCTCTGTCCCCGGCCAAAGCGTTTGTACAGGAATTCCGGCTGCAGAATCCTTTGCAGTAGACGAAATCGAATGCTGAGCAACTCCGTGAGTGTCATGTGCACATAGCCCGTTAAATGGGGTCCACTGGTGATCAGTATATAGCACGAGGCGGCGGGCACAACAATCTGCAGCTGATGTCCCTCGGCGCCACGGGCCAGCGCCGTGTTGACCGCCCCCAAATAAAGTACAGCCACCACGGACAGCACTAGGATATTCTTGCGATACATTTTCCGATAGTTGAGATTGGCGCCAAAGTCGCGAATTAAGCGCCTGTCAAAATATTTATCAAGTATTTATATTTACTATTATTTATTCTTAATAAGTAATAAATTTGAGAGAGCGAGAAAAAACCTATTTACTTTTTAAGAATAATCAATGCCTTTTCAAAAATTTAGAATATTTTCGAAATATCGATAAATCTGTTTAATTTTTCCTATCAATCGACAATTCAATGTATCATATTTAAAGCTCGATGCTTAGTTTGGATTTACTTGTCAATTTTAAAAGTAAATTTTTCAAATGTATACGAAATATCGATAAATCTTTTAAATTTTGCCGATTAATCGACAACTTTATGTATCCAATTTTGTATTCAGCTTGAATTTACCTGTCAATTTCATAAGAAAATTTTTAAAATTTAATCGAATTATCGATAAATCTGTTAACTTTTCCCGATTAATCGATAATTCAATAAATCATATCTTAAGCCCGATGCTGAGTTTGGATATACCTGTCAATTTCATAAGTAAACTTTTTAAAGTTATTCGAATTATCGATAAATTTGTTATTTTTTCGATTAATCGAAAATTCAAAAAATCAAATCTTAAGCCCGATGCTCAGTTTGGATTCACCTGTCAATTTCATAAGTAAATTTTTCAATTATATTCGAAATATCGATAAATTTGTTCTTTTTTTGTCGATTAATCGAAAGTTCAATAAATCAAATCTTAAGTTCGATGCTCAATTTGGATTAACCTGTAAATTAATAAAGTAAATTTTTCAAATTTATACGAAATATCGATAAATCTGTTTAATTTTTCCGATTAATCGACAATTCAATGTTTCCAATTTTGTAAGCAGTTTGAATTTACCTGTCAATTTCCGTGAGACGTTCATAGATCTTTAGATGCCTTGCTGCTCCAGCTTGCAGCGATAGCACCGTCAATATAAACACTAGCGATGATATAACCAGCTCCAATCCCACGATGCTCAGCACCAGCTTGTCCAGGCGAAGAACTCGTGTCCTGAGCGCATCATTCTGCACCATGGCATAGAGGCCGCCGTATAAACCCAAAACTGCGAGGCTGGCACAGCACAGGGAATAGAGGCGTGTCCACTTATTGATTACAAATTGTCCACCACGATGGAAGAAGCCATTGCAACACACCAAGAACTGCATTCCACAAACAAGGCTAACACAATCGTGCAGAGTTCCCGGCTCCCGAAAATAATACAATATGGCCATGTTAAGGTTGAATCGACTTTGAATCGTCAATTGTCGACCAAGTTGTGGCCAGGTCGAGATTGGAGTTGTTAATGTAATTAGTTTGTTAGTTAGTTAATGTTCGCATAAACAAAGTACATTACATTGTGGTTTAATAAATGCAGATAATCTAAAACTTATGACATGATTTAATGACCCCATAAAGTCAAATAATAAATGTAGCTTAATTATACAAATATCTGAAATCATAGAGAACGTATGACTTATTAAGTGAAACCTTTAAAAATGAATGAAAAATATTAAAAGAACATTCAAAATAGACAATTCTTTATAAATAAAAACTAATTATGCATAAATGGAAATTTAAAAACATTTTATTGTATTTTACTTTTATATATTTTAAATTTTTGCAATGACCAAACATTTAAAAAAGAATAGAAATAACAGGAATAATTTAAAAATTAATTCAATTTATTTAATATTAGGATAATATTAAATATTCTATTTTTATTCTGTTATTTTTTATAATTTTTGCAATATATAACAGTCAAAAAATGGATAAAAATTACAGAAATAATTTTAATAATAATTTAATTTATTTAATATTAAAATAATATTAAATATTCTATTGTGATTCTGTTATTTTTATAATTTTTGCAATAAATAACAACCAAAACAAGAATAGAAATTACAGAAATATTTTAATAATAATTCAATTTATTAAATATTAAAAAAAAATTAAATATTTTACATTGTGATTTTTTTATTTTTATAATTTTTGCAATAAACAACAATTAAAAAAGAAAAAAAAATGCAATAAGTAATTGAGCTATTAAGTAGACCAATTTTAAATACGTGCTCACTGAGCTAAATAGAAATATAATTATACATAAATAGATGGGTATCTTATAGTCTCTCAATTCCGTATTTTTATTTGATATATTTGGATTTTTTTATAATAATAATGTTTGATTGGTTTAAAAGCCTGTGGTTTATTTTTAATTCTAATTTTTCGAGGCTCGAAAATCTCAATAACAAATTGAGCATGTCCGATCTTGATAGTGTTCTCGTAGAATCGAAATAACATTTTATATTCACCGAGTGGAAAATCAGGGTACTGATCACTGTCGATCAATAATTGGCGGCCAAAAATGTGTCCCTAGAAAACAAAAAATAAATCAGTTAATTGCTAAATTCATAGAGCGAACTTACCGTATAGGGACAACTATGATTGATATTCGTATGAGTGCGAAGGTGATCAGCAATCATATTTGAATATGGAAAGAGTCGAGATTTTGGATCAGTTCGGCAAATACTAATGTTGAATGCAAACAAGTATTGCTTGAATTGATTCGTGTTGTCCTTCTTGTAAAAGATCGTTTCCAACTATAAAAATTAAATAAAAAAAATTAAATAAATATAAAATGAATTAAAAAATATAGTAAACTTACAATGACATTGCTTAGCGGTTTCAAAAGGTAACAATCTGTATTTATATAGGACTTGACCCAACTGACTGCAACCAGATTGCAGCTGGCATTCACAATGAACTCGGAATTTGTTTTGCACTCAATGCTCTTTGCCTTGAAGATTGTGAATTGCCCGCATTTCTAGAGGAAAACACATTTATTGGAGTGTTTTAATAACTAAAATTCATTATTTTTATACGTACAACATTTCTTATTCCAAAACTTAGCCACAAGCTGAGAATTAATTCCACGTACAGCTGCATCATATTGATTGAAAAACTGTGGATAATTGAACTCTTTCCTCCTTTTATAAACGCTTAAAAACTTTTATTGACTTATTAAATGATCCATCAATTTGGTAGGCATATTATGGTAATTTAGATTTAAATGCAACAGAAATCGTTTATATTTTTCTGCTTTATTGGCTATCGTTTATTTAAGATTACTATATCGAAAATAAAGAGTATTTTATGAAATTCAGACTAGCTGAAAATACAAGTAGTTAGTAATATTATATATAAATATTATAAATACAATATCATAAATAATTTACAAGTAATTAACTCAATAATAAAATGTACAATTTTAATTCCTTCTTTTCTTTATTTGCACCATTTCCGCAGCTTGAACATAATATTTGATGAGACCAACATTTTCGCTTTGTCGATTTGAAAAATTCTCAATAATTCGAAGGGATAACATGTAGAATCCAAAGGGAAGTTTTGGAATAAACGTATAATTCCCATCGATAAAAATGTTCCGTGCCATTAGATGACCCTGCAAAGTCATTAATTTCAAATTTAAAATATCAGATTATTATCATGCGAATTGTTACTGTAAAGGGGCAACTGTGATTCACGTTCGTATAGTTTTTAATAATTTTCCAAAACATTGTGCCGTATGGTATATAGTTGCGTTTAGATATAACGTCACACATATTAAAGACAACATTCACCAGAAATGGATGGTATCGATTACTGTAGTTCTTTTTGAACAGTTCCATCTGAATCTGTGTTGAGAAAAATTATAATAATATAAATTATAGGAGACCGCTGTTTTAAATTTCAATATTTGTAAAAATTCCAAATCCAAAATAAACTGTCATACTTTTATATATCAGGGGTGCCACAGAAAATTAAAGCATTTCCGCGCGGAAATTTCCGAGGTGCCACAGAACTTCGAGTGATTTAATTTTTTTTAGCATTTTCCCCATCCATTTCGAACTAGGCTGCTAAAAGTTGACACCTTTTCAGATTTAATTACCCAAAGTTTTGTTTAGCAACTTTTTTTTAAGTTTATCATTACAGCACCTAAGTTTTTTTGTTCTTATTTAATCACTATAAAAGAATTTATTTATTTAATTATTGATATTTTTTAGCTACAAAAAATTTAAAAGTAATTGGCGCGACAAAATAAAAGTTACTCGACAACTCTAGCAACTGTCTGCCATTAGTCTGGCAACACTTCGTGATAAATTTTTTCACAAATTGCACAATAAGTAAAAGAATTTTGCGGTAAAATTTGTTTCACCTCAAAAGAGCTATATTTTTGAATGTTCAATTTAATTCTGACTAAAATATGTGGCAACGCTGCCCCTGGCTTCGAAAATCTAAATCGGACTAGGCGGCAACATCGGACGCCAGCGGATTTAGCGCTAGTTTATTCCGCGTAAAATTATTCTGCGAATTGACTTGTGGCACAGCGATATTAAATTGAAGTGAAATTCAAGCGGAAGCGATTTCTTTGGCACCCCTGATATATTTAGATATATTTACCGTTGCATTACGCAATGGCAAAATCAAATCACAATCCATATTGACCACGGCCTTATTCCAATTTTGAGCCTTCACCAAACATTTGGAATTAACAGCGTATTTGGGATCGGGAATGCATTCGATGTTCATCGATTTGTATATTAACGGTCGATCTCCGGGCTGCGAACATAATAAATTAATAAATTCAACTAAACTAGGCTTTTAATATTTATGTATTAATTACCACACTTGAGGCGCATACAAAATATAGAAGAACCACGACCGGAACACGCATTATTTCAACTGAGAATTTCAAATCGATTTCTGCATATTTGGGCCCAAGTTACTAAATATAATCTATTTTTAATATATTTTTAATTATGGCTTACATTTTGCCAATTATAAATCGCTCACATTTTTTGAGATACAATATTTCCCATTAAAACAATTAAATCGAAAAAATCATACATATTAATTACAAATTTTATATTTGAATCAATTGAAGAGGATTTTTGCATTTAATGATAAATAATTACATTTTTGGATTTCTTTTCGACTTGAACACTTCCTTGGCCTCAAAATAAAACTTAATTGTGCCAACCCAGTCAGTAGCTCCGTGAACCAAGTTCTCCAATATCGAAATGTTAGCGAGGTAAAATCCTAATGGAAGATTGGGAAAAACAAGTTCCTGAAGGTACATGTTTCGTGCCATCAGATGACCCTGTAAAATTACTATAAATTATATAGCAGTCATAAATTATACTGAATTAATTTTACCGTTATAGGACAACTGTGATTCACATTTGTGAACTGTTTCATAATCTTCAACATCATTGTGCCATATGAAAGGTAATTTCGCTTGGACATGACGTCACACATATTGGCAACCACGTTGACCAGAAACGGATGATAACGATTGTTATAGCCCTTTTTCAAGATTTGTATACGCATCTGTTAGAAAATTAATAATTTAAATACTATATAGAAGTGAAAAATAACTGATTTACTTACAGAAGTATTTCGCAATGGCAAAACCAAATCACAATCCATCTGAGCAACTGCATTATTCCAATTGCGAGCTTTAATCAAACAACTGGTATTGGCAATATATGTGGGATTTGTAATGCATTCCATATTTGTTGTTTTGTATACATACTGGGGATCACAGCACTGTGAATAAATGTTTTTATTATATTTTTAAGTTAATCAAATTTATTAAACTCTTGATATTACCACTTTCCAGAGCTGCAAAAAGCCCAGAATGAGAAAAACAAGTGATACATGTGGATTCATTATCAAAACTGCTCTAAGCTAATTTGAAAAATAACTAAGCTGTAACATTGGTAATGCCATGAAATGAACATATTGAATTCTAAGTGTCTTTTAATTGCTCAATATAATGTGAATAGATTTCAAATTAATGTGAATACATTTGTTTGTTACCAAAACAAGTGATTAGAATTGAATTTTTCTGGGTAATAAAATTAAGAAGACCACTCTTCATGGTCTGCAGCTCGGGTTCTCGGATCCCAGGCCAAGGTTTTATCTGCTGGAGATCAATAAGATACACTATATAATAGAAATATTTCCAAATAAATTTTTAATTCTTTATTTTATTTTGATTTTTCCTTTTTTCAGAATTTTTAGACTTTTGGTATCGGGTTCCCGGATCACAGGCCAATTGATTGACTTTCTTGCTGTTGAAAGTTCTCAATAAATTTGATGGAAACTAAATAAAATCCTAATGGAAAAATCGGCAAAATAGTCTCAATTATGTATAGATTCCGTACCATCAGATGACCCTTCAAATTAAAATAAGAAAATTATATATGAAAAGGAAAACTGTGATATTATGACATTGACTCTACCGTGAATGGGCAACTGTGGTTCAAATTTGTAAACGGTTTCAATATATTCATCAATATCCTTCCGTATGCAACGTATGTTTTTTTCGACATGATGTCACAATAATTGAACACGACATCGATCAGGAAGGGAAAATATCGGTTGTTATAGCCCTTTTTAAAAACTTCCATGTGAACCTAAAGTGCAGTCAGTTGTTATTGGATATAACTGATATTTTATAACCGATATTTACCGATACATTTCGAACTGCCATCTTCAGATCGACGTCCAACTGAGCAACAGCTTTATTCCAATTAATGGCTTTGACCAAGCAGGAGGCGTTTTCAGAATATTTGGGAAATGTGACGCATTCAATATTCTTGGTCTTGTACACAACTTGAGAGCACTGAAAATTTCATTATATTAATTATTGATGTTTTAAATTATAAATAAATATGTCATTTAGATGAATCAATTTATAATAGTTTATAATTGTTTTGTAATTGGTAATAGCACACAATTTGTGAAAGCAATGCTTTTAGCACTAATTTTAACAATTATAATTATTTTACATCATAGCGTAATACTCAAATTGTTAAATTATTATATGTACATACAGTTTAGCATATTTCAGATCTGATCTGGAAAAAAAATCAATGTCCAGTCTGTGTTTTCAATACTTTTATAATTTAATGAAATTTTATGATCACATTCATTGCTTTATGGGGGTCTTCTCATTGACCAACTTTTTTTTTCCGACTTTTTTTTTTTTGCATTTATTTATAGCTTGGGTAGTTGTGAATATGCCCCTAAAAGGATTTTTAGAAATTCGAAATACTTTAGGAGTTATGGCCTTTTTTGTCCAGCAATGTTAATGTCAATGCAAGTGGAGTCAAAACTTTAGACGCGTTTTTCTCGAAACCACGTTTTTCGAACTTTCGGCCATGATATCTCCAATTCAACTGAACCGATTTTCATGAAACAAAATGGAATCGACGCAGAATTGTCACCATTCTCGGGTGAATGCAGACCATAATTTTAAAAATTTTTTTATTTAAACTACAAAAAAAAAAGCCCGAAATTGAAATTTTTTTTTGAATGGCCGCCATTTTGTCAAAAAAAATCACAAAATTATGGTCGACATTCACCCGAGAATTACATCTATACTGATTATAACCCCGTTTTTTTTTTTATTTCCGACGCTCCGGAGACCCGGAATCGTGGTCGCCGTGACGACACCTTTTTTTTCCACCACCAACTTTGAAGTCTCATTACTTTTTGAACAGCCCTCGTATCGAGGCAAAACAAATTTTTTAATTTACTTTGAACCATTTGTAATACAATAACTAAAAAAAGTTTTCTATTATTCTTTGCGTTTTCAAATAAGAATTTTTTTAAAAAGGGTCCAAAAAACGGGTTTTGAATGAGAAGACCCCCTTATGCAAATTTTGTTTTTATCAATACACTTTTATTTCCAGAAATATTAGATTGGTAAAATTGTTATAACTACTATTAAAAATTCGTCATCTATGATATTAGACTTTTTTTTTTCTTTTTGTTTCTATCTTTTCCATTACTTCAAAATAAAACTTTATCAAACCAGCTGATTCACTATTTTGTTGTTGAAAGTTCTCAATGAATGTGAGGGAAACTAAATAAAATCCTAATGGAAAAATCGGCAAAATAGTCTCATTTATGTATAGATTCCGTACCATCAGATGACCCTTCGAATTAAAATAAGAAAATTATATATGAAAAGGAAAACTGTGATATTATGACATTGACTCTACCGTGAATGGGCAGCTGTGGTTCAAATTTGTAAACGTTTTCAGTATATTCATCAATATCCTTCCGTATGCAACGTAAGTTTTTTTCGACATGATGTCACAATAATTGAACTCGACATCGATCAGGAAGGGAAAATATCGGTTGTTATAGCCCTTTTTAAAAAATTCCATGTGAACCTAAAGTACAGCTAATTGTCAATAGATAACTTTTGTATAATATTGCCATATTTACCGAAAAATTTCGTACTGCCATCTTCAGATCAACGTCCATCTGAGCAACAGCCTTATTCCAATTTATTGCTTTGACCAAGCAGGAAGCGTTCTCAGAATATTTGGGAAATGTGAAGCATTCAATATTCTTGGTCTTGTATACAACTTGAGAGGACTGAAAATTTTATTATATTAATTATTGATATATTAAATTATAAATAAATATTATTCAGTCATTACCATTCTCAAGAGCTGCGAAATTAGCAATAAAATCAACGGGATTCGCATGATGACAATTGTGAACTGTGGTCATGTTTGTTCTGAATTTAAGTCGCTCGACTCAAATGTCATTTAGATGAATCAAATTTGAATAGTTTATAATTGTTTTGTAATTGGTAATAGCACACAATTAGTGAAAGCAATGCTTTTAGCAGTAATTTTAACAATTATAATTATTTTACATCATCACGTAAAACACAAATTGTTAAATTATTATATGTACATACAGTTTAGCATATTTCAGATTGTATCTGAAAACAAATCAATGTCCAGTCTCGGTTTTCAATACTAATTTAATGAAACTTTAAGATCACATTCATTACTTTAAACATAAACATTAAATTGGTTAAATTATTATAACTATTATTACACGCGTTACATGTAAAATATGTCATCTATGATATTAGACTTTTTTTTTTCTTTTTGTTTCTATCTTTTCCATTACTTCAAAATATAACTTAACTAAACCAGCTGATTCACTGGCTTCTTGTTGAAAGTTCTCAATAAATGTGAGGGAAACTAAATAAAATCCTAATGGAAAAATCGGCAAAATAGTCTCATTTATGTATAGATTCCGTACCATTAGATGATCCTTCGAATTAAAATAAGAAAATTATGTATGAAAAGGAAAATATGAAATTATTACCGTAAATGGGCAGCTATGGTTCAAATTTGTAAACTCCTGCAGTATGTTCTTCAAACCCTTCCCGTATATAATGGGATTTTTTTTGGAAATGACGTCACAAAGATTGAACTCGACATTGATCAGGAAGGGATGATAACGGTTGTTATAGCCCTTCTTAAAAAATTCCAGGTGAATCTAAAGTGCAATAATTTGTAAATGGATACGATTGAAACAATAATACTTTATTTACCGATACGTTTCGAACTGCTATCTTCAGATCGACGTCCATTTGAGCAACAGCTTTATTCCAATTTATCGCTTTGATGAAGCAGGAGGCGTTTTCAGAATATTTGGGAAAAGTGAGGCACTCAACATTTTTTGATTTGTATACTACTTGAAAGCACTGTAAATTTTTATTATTTTTGATAAATAACATTATAAAAAAAATATGTATTTCTTTACCACTGTCAGGAATTGCAAAATTAGCAGAAAAACCAACGTAAATCGCATGATGACAACTTTGAACTGTGGACATGTTTTTCTCAATTTCAGTCATTCGATTCATGTATCATTTAGATTAATCGAGTATTTAACGCTTTTTAATAGTTCCGAAATTGGTAATTGCATAACATTTGTGATATCAATGCACCAATTTCAATAATTTCAAATATTTTACATTCAACCGTGAATCACAAATTGCTAAAAAAAAGTTTATATCAAATGAATATAATTTATTTTGAGATTTGTTGTACCTATTTTACATATTATTTGATCTGAAAACGAAATAATATTCTGACTGGGTTTTTATTTGTACTTTTAATTGTTAAGTTTTTCATAGCTTGAGCATAAAGATTATTAACACCAAGATACTTAAACTCATTGTCAATGGAATCAGAATACTTCAGTGCATTTTTATAAATAAATATCTTTATTATCTTTATCTTTATTATTTCTTAAGTTAATCAAATTAATAAAACTGTCGATATTACCAGACTTTCTTCTTGTAAGTTTTTAGCACAGATTTAATAAAACACTCACTTTCCATAATTAAAACAAAATATTTAACGTGCAAAAAAAAATGTTGTTGTTGTAAATTTTTATGACGGTCATAAGTTTTAAGTGTCAAAAATGCCTCGACTTAAGCTGTTCCTATGTTGTTGTTGTCATTTTGCTCGCGAGTCTTGTGTGCGTTGTTGTTTTTCTTATTTTGCTCGCGAGTATTTTGTGCGATTTCACGGCGCAGAATAGACAGAAATAAAGTTGGGAGCAGCCGCTAGCGCCCGGAGCCCATGCGTGCCCAGCGCTGGGTTAAATTGTTATATATGTTCTTATAGTAGTAACATGTAAAGTTCATCATCTATGATACATCAGACTTTTGGTTTTCTTCTTTTTTCTATCTTTTCCATTGCTTCAAAATAGAACTTCACCAAACCAACCGATTCACTTTCTTGTTGTTGAAAGTTCTCAATAAATGTGAGGGAAATTAAATAAAATCCTAATGGAAAAATCGGCAAAACAGTCGTAGTCTCATTTATGTACATATTCCGTACCATTAGATGACCCTTCGATTAAAAAAAAGAAAATTATATAGTAAAAGAAATAATGTGATATTATGACATTGATTCTACCGTGAATGGGCAACTATGGTTCATGTTTGTAAACTCTTTCAGTACATTCACCAAAGACTTCCCGTATATAATGTAATATTTTTTGGAAATGACTTTACATAGATTGAACTCGACGTTGATCAGAAAGGGATTATATCGGTTGTTATAACCCTTTTTAAAAAATTCCATGTGAACCTTAAGCAGAGAATATGGTAAGTGGATAATATTGGGACAATATTACTATGCTTACCGATATATTTCGTACAGCCATCTTCAGATCGACGTCCATTTGAGCAACAGCTTTATTCCAATTTATCGCTTTGATGAAGCAGGAAGAGTTTTCAGAATATTTGGGAAATGTGAGGCATTCAACATTTTTTGATTTGTATACTACTTGGGCGCACTGTAAATTTTATTATGTTTGATAAATAACATTATTAAAATAATATTTAATTTTTTACCACTCTCAGAAATTGCAAAAATAGCAGAAAAACCAACTTAATTCGCATGATGACAACTTTGAACTGTGGACATGTTTTTCTCAATTTAAGTCATTCAAGTATCATTTAGATGCATCAAATATCTAACGCTTTTTTAATAGTACCGAAATTGATAATTGCATACAATTTGTGATTGCATATTTTATATCTAACCGTAAATCGCAAATTGCTAAATAACCAATTAACTAATTATTAACTGATCAATAAATATAATGCAGATTTCGTATACCAAATTTCCAGATTGTTGCTTCTGTTTTTTTCATTAAGCTAAGTTTTTAAAACTGATTTATTGATTCTTTTAGATTACGTTCATTATTTGATTCAACATTATATTTAGCAATTCATTTATATATATTTTAATACGAGTAACATGTAAAGTTCATCATTTAAGATACATTAGACTTTTGGTTTTCTTCTTGTTTCTACCTTTTCCATTGCTTCGAAATAAAACTTAATCAGTCCAAATGATTCACTTTCTTGTTGCTGAAAGTTCTCATTAAGTTTGATGGAAATTAAATAAATTCCTAATGGAAGAATCGGCAAAATAGTCGCAGTCTCATTGATGTACAAATTCCGTGCCTTTAAATGACCCTACGAATTAAATTAGTAAAATTATATAGAAAAAGAAAATATATGAAATTATTACCGTGAATGGACAACTGTGGTTCATGTTTGTAAACTCCTTTAGCACTTTCATCAAGGACTTTCCGTATATAATGGAATTTTTTTTGGAAATGACGTCACAAAGATTGAACTCGACATTGATCAGGAAGGGATGATAACGGTTGTTATAGCCCTTTTTAAATACTTCCAAGTGAACCTGAAGAGCAGCAAATTGTCAATAGATAACTTTTGTATAATATTGCCATATTTACCGATAAATTTCGTACTGCCATCTTCAGATCGACGTCCATCTGAGCAACAGCCTTATTCCAATTTATTGCTTTGAGCAAACAGATGGCGTTCTTAGTATATTTAGGAAATGAAATGCATTCAATATTCTTGGTCTTGTATACTACCTCAGAGGCTCTGCACTGTAAATTGTGTAACTTTTCAGTATTATAAATAAATATTATGCAGCTCTTACCACTTTCAAGAGCTGCCAAAGAAGCAGAAAAACCAACGGGATTCGCATGATGACAATTGTAAACTGTGGTCATATTTTTCCCAATTTAAGTCATTTATTTCTAATATCAATTAGATGAAGCAAATGTTTAACTCTTTTTTATTTGTGAAAGCAATAGCAATTTCAATAATTTTTAATTTTTGAATTTAAATTGATAAATCACAAAGCATAACATATAAATATCATCTATTTGGACTTTTCAATTTTAATTGTTTTTATTCAATGTTAGATTTCCGATTGAAATAATATCCTTTCTGGGTTTTTTATTATTTCTTTTGACTGTTACTTTTTCCATAGCTTGAGTATAAAGATTAATATCACCAAGATACTCAGACTCATTGTCAATGGTTTCCGAAAAGTTCAATGCATATTTATAGAAGCCCAGGGGAAAGTTGGGCATTAAGGTTTCGTCCACGTACAAGTTTCGTGAATACAAATGACCATCCAAGGGGCACGAATGATTTAAATTTGTAAAACGCTTCATTATTTTCCAAACAAATGTGCCATAAATTAAATAATTTCGCTTTGAAATCACATCGCACAGATTATAGCGAACGTCCACAAGGAATGGTTGATATCGGTTGGAGTAGTCCTTTTTGAGGACCTTTAAGTGAATCTGTGAATAATTAATTTGTTTTTACAATAGGAATTGGACATAAAATTACTGAACTTACAGATACATTGCGAAGTGGTAAAAGAATATAAAAATCCAATACAGCAGTTGCCTTATTCCAATCGATAGCTTTAATCGAGCATGTAAAGTTCACAATGTATTTCACATTAGCATCACATTTCACATTCGTAAACTTGTAAATAGTGGCAGGATCACAATTCTGTCAAAGAAATCCTTTGATGTCATTCAAGCAATTAATACTTATTTAATATTTTCAGTGTACCACTTGCCAGACGAGCCAAATATTCACAAATACCAACAGTTTGAAAGCCATGATTTCAACTGAATCGAGCCAAGAATTGCCAGAGTTATATGTATTTTTTAACAGATGAATTGTTTTTAAATGACAAGTCGAGTTTATAATTGAAAATTGATTAGTTTTTAATGTAGTGCCGAATTAATTATTTGGTAAAAATTAAAAACATAGTATAATTATAAATATTATCAATTAATCGGTTGATAAATTTAAGTTTGTAAGCAGTGCATAAGCAGTGTAAACGCGTTTAAAAACGCGCCAAGCAAGCAGTTCAAGCAGCTTAAATTTTAGTCAAGAAAAGTAAAGAAAAGCATTTCAATTTATTTAGACAGATATTTTTTAAAATTTAAACTAAATTTTTAAACAATTTCTCAGTGTTTTTTTTATTAAGATAAAATAATGTCCTTTCATCCCTTCTTCATCCCTTCTTTTTACTTATTACTGTTTCCATACTTTGAGCATAATTTTTTATCAGACCAATATGCTCAATCCGATTACCAATGGCCTCAGTAAAATTTAAAGATAATTGATAGACTCCCAATGGAAATATGGGTATATAGCTTTCATCCAGATACAAGTTGCGTGCAAGTAAATGACCATCCAAGGGACACGAATGATTTAAGTTCGTGAAACGTTTCAATGTCTTCCACATCAATGTGCCATAAACAAAATAATTTCGCTTTGATATCATATCGCACAAATTGAAGCGAACGTCTATGAGAAACGGTTGATATTGATTGGAGTAATCCTTTTTAAAGACCTTAAAGTGTATCTGAGAATAATATTATTATATTATCAAGTCAGATAATTAAATTTTCGGCTAACTCACAGATAAATTGCGAACAGTTGAAATAAGATGAAAATCCATGTAAGCCGTTGCCTTGTTCCAACTGACGGCCTTAAGCGAGCAATCGAACTTTGAACAATATTTTGGCACACACAGACATTCAATATTCGTAAATTTGTAAACTACTGCAGGATTACAGCCCTGCAAGTGCTAAAGTACCACTTGCCAGATGAGCCAAATATTCACAGTTGCCAATAGTCTGATCGTCATGATTTCAAATAAATGCAAAACAAAATTCACGTAGTTTTAAGTATACTTTAAGCGTTAATTTGTTTCAGTCAATTGTTTTTGGACCGTGTACTTCAAAAGGGTCTATTGGGCTATAAAAAAAAGAATGTTAAAGAGCTAGATTCACCAAAATTGATATGTAGATTACTAAAAAAGATCTTACTACCAAATTGATAAGTTTATCACAGCAAAATTACAGGGTCTTTCGCAGTCGAGTTAATACTAGTCGAAAATAGTCAATTGTTTTTGGACCCTGTACTTCAAAAGGATCTATTTGGCTTTTAAAAAAAATTAAGTTAAAGAGCTAGATACACCAAACTTGAGATGTAGACTACTAAAAGAGATCTAACTACCAAAATGATAATTGTGGTCTCATAGGTTTATCACAGCATAATTACAGGGTCAATTGTTTTTGGACCCTGTACTTCAAAAGGGTCTATTAAGTTTGTTAAAAAACAACGGAGCTTAGGAGCTAGATACTCCAATCTTAAAATGTAGACTTCTCTATTACTTAAGTAGATTTAAGTACGAACATTATAATTGTGTGCTCATAAGTTTATCACAGCATAACTACAGGGTCTCTCACAGTCAAGCTAATAATAGTTAAAAGTATATTAGTTAATTGCATTGTGCTGAATATTTGATTGTTATACATTTTTTTATTTTCACATGCATTAAAAGTTAAATCGATCAATCTCGTCGATTATATTTTCAATTTGACGGATCAAGTAAAACCTGAAAATATACCAATTAGCCAAATGTAGCTAACGGCATCTGGCAATTAACAAAATCAGTCGCTGGAACTCAAATCCAAATTGATAAATTTGGCTTTAAAATGAGTATTATTATCGATGCTGTGAGACTTCCGAGTACATACAAAACAAGAACACGTTTTATGATGCTGATAAATCAACAATGGCCAATGATTATGAACTATTCGTGTGTAACGGCAACGGTTGTTGGCCAAGGCTCAAAAGCTGGAATTAAACATTGTAATCTGCGGGATTATTTCCACTGTCATCAACCAAGTTGAGTTGTGTTGAGTTGGCGCTTTTCCAAAAGTCGAAGCTGACGAAGCTGACAAAGTTGATGATGATGATAATGATGATGATGATGATGTTGATGATGAGCAAGCCCCAAAAAACCGTTGACAAAGACATTCCTGATGGTTTGGCGACACGTGCAGCCGAATGTTTATAGTAATGGCAAAGGGGAAAGGGAAGGGGAAGATGAATCCCATCAGGCTGAAAGTATTGCATAATTTACGGCTGGCGGAAAAGCGGAAATATTGACACGGATATGCGGACGGCAGCATGGCGTTTGTCATTATGCCAGCCGTCGGCCAGCAGCGGCCATTTTGTCTGCTTTAATTAATTAAACTTGATTAACGAAAATTTTATGATTGTCCAATGGCAGCAGGAGGCAATCAATCATGGCCAGGAGACACTGAGAAAGAGAGAGAGAGAGACAGTCGGAAAGTTGCCTCATCGCATCGTGGGCGTGTTAATTATTTTGCATTAAATATTTATGAGCTTGGCTGCAAAAAAAGAAATATATATGTATACATAAAAAACAACTACAAAGAGCGCAATAACAATGACAAAAACAAAGAGCAATAGTTACAATAAATAATTTTGTTCTTGTTACAGTTGAATGCACAAAACAACAATCATTTTTTTGAACTGAACTCAACTGTTGACTTTATGCCTGACCAATTCAGCTAGATGAACAATAAAAATATTTATTAATATTATTTAAACACATAATTGCAAATGTCACATGCACTGCAAATGGTTGATTTAAAATTAATTAGAAGCATAAATAAAGAGCAAAATATATGAGCTAATAATGACATTGATTTTTTTATAATTATAAAATAAAAATGTAATGTTTAATGTTAATTTTATTTCTTGCATTCAAATAATGTTGCAAAATTTATGATATTATTTATACATTTATGTACACACTTCAGCAAGTTTTCAACCAAAATAGTTATAATCAAATAATAAAGTATGTATTCTTTTTATTTTGCACTTTCTTTTTTCTTATTTTTTGGTTTATACTCTTTCATCGCTTGTAAATTTAATTTAACAGTTGCACCATGTTCAACAGCTTCAGAAAAATTAAAATTGAGTTGATAAAAGCCCAAGGGCATAATTGGTATGTAACTTTCATCCAAATACATGTCCCGTGAGTATATATGACCATCAATAGGACACGAATGATTGACGTTCGTAAAGCGCTTCATAGTTTTCCATATAATGCTGCCATAGATTATTGATTTTCGCTTCAAAATCACATCGCACAAATTAAAGTGAACATCTACAAGAAATGGTTGATATTGATTGGAGTAATCCTTTTTGAAAAGCTTCACATGGATCTGTGTTTATTTTACAGTTATATAAAAGTAATAAATAAGTGAGTATTAAATAAATAACTTACAGATAGATTGCGTAATGGTCGAAGAATATAAAAATCTAAAAAAACCGTTGCTTTATTCCAATTGACAGCTTTAATCGAGCATGTATAGTTCACACAGTAATTCACATTGGTAGTGCATTCCACATTCGTAAATTTGTAAACAGTTGGAGGATCACAATTCTGTCAAATAAATCCTTTGATGTCAGTCGAACATTTAATACTTATTTAATATTTTCAGTGTACCACTTGCCAGACGAGCCAAATATTCACAATTACCAATAGTATGAAAGCCATGATTTCAACTGGGGTAATTTGTATTTTGTCATTAATATTTATAATGTAAAATTGATTGGATTTTAATGGTGTGCACTATACCAATTAGCGATCGTAAGGGATTCGTTATATTGCATAAAAAAATGTCGAAAAAAGTATATATTTTGGAAACATAATGAGAACATAATTAAAAAAATAGATAGTCTAATTTGTCACAAACATATAACATATTTTAGATCCAATAGTTTTTGTTAAGTATTGCAAATGTTTTCGTTAAAAATTCTTTTCAATTAATCGCGACAACTGTCGATATGTAATAAGATTTGAGAAATTGAACTTAACTTACATACTTATTTAACTTTAACTAGTTGATTTTTGGAATTAAATATTAATTCAAGTTAAATTTAAAAATAAATTTAAAACTTAAAAGATTTAAAACTAAATGATAAAAAAAATGGTTGGTTTTTAAAAAAAAAAATTTTTTAAAAATTAAAAATGTTTAAAAATTTAAATTTAAATAAGCAGCTGCGTTAAAATTATATAAATAAAATGTTGTTATGAAATGAATATAAAATTAATTAGATAGAAGTTTATTTAATTTTTTCTTAAATTTATTATTTTGATTCCTAGTGCTACAAGCTAACGCTTATTATTTAAGGCACTAGTCAGTATTACAATCATTGATTTTAAAATAATATTAAGATTAAATAATTTACAATTATTGAAAAGATGGAAATAGTAGCAAATTATAAAATTTTAAGCTTTATTTTTCAGTTTTAGAAATTAAAAACTAAATTAAATTAAATTAAACGAAGAAAATAAAATTTGATTACATACGAATATTTAGTAGAGATTTAAAAACATACATGCCACAAATCAACAAAATCATTGATGTAATAAAAATAAAGATCGATTTTCACTTAGTTTCGTTGCTATTATCCGTTGCCAATCTAAACATTTTTCTTTGTCAAAATTTATTTGGGAAATTTACACATGTGACAGCTGACTAACTGGCTAACTGACAGCTGACAGACGGACGGACGGACGTACGTATGGTCGAAAAAAAGGACTGAAGGACAGACCGAAAGCAATTCTCGGCTTGATTCAATTAGCGCTAATTTAAAATGCCAACATGCTAAAGTCGCTGAGAGTAAAAATAAAAGCAAATAAAATGCGAGGACAACACATAAAAAAAAACAAAAAAATGCAACCCCAATTTACCACATGACCCCCATCAAAGTTGTTGTTGTTGTTGTTATTGTGTCACTTTTAGTCAAGTGTTGACATTTGGCATCATTTTGGGTTGTTTGTTGTTTGGAATGTTGTTTAGCCAGTTGTCAGTTAACAGATCTATTCCGAGTTGCCAGAAACAACAACAACTTGTCCCATATCTTCATTATGGACTATCAAAAAATTGTGTGAAAGGCGCAAAAATCAAATCAAAGTGTAAATTTTCGATGCCCTAATTGCGCATTCAGCCATGACAATCTAGCTGTGTTTTTTTTATTTGGGCATGAGATTGATGTAAATATATTTTTATATTCGTTTATTTATATACACGTTTTGAGAGGATATTGCTCTGACAAAGTATAGTAAGTATTCAAAATAATATTGGAGATTTAAATTTCACGCAATAATTTTTTTTATAATTTTGATATTTGTTTTTAATTAATCTTAAATGTTTAAGGAACTTGATGAAACCAAAAAATTAAAAAGGTTAGTTTTACAAAATTAATTGTATGAATTTTTAAATAAATATTTGACCTATATATTTTTTTTTTAAATTGTTATCCATTTTGACAAAGAAAAAAGTGCTCAAAATTATTTGCTTACTATTTTAAAAAATAGTTTTATGAATCTTATCATTTTTTTTTGTTTTAACTTGTTCTAAGAACCATTAACAACTATTATAAAAGAGGAATAACAAGCACAGAGTATTTAATAATTCACATGGCTTGTTATTAGAGTCTTGCACGAATCCATTCGAAACAGCAAACGAGACATTCATACACTCACATTGACCGGAATCACAGCCTACTCAACTAACCGAATAGAATAAAGTAAGCATCATGTTTATACTTTAAAGAACGAGATGCTTGCTAAGACTTGAAGTTCCGGAACATGTGAATTGGGAAAATATACAACCAAAAACAACTTTGTACTTGTGATACCGGGTATCATTCAAATGGATTTGTTAATAAAATACAAAAATTTATTAAAAAGTAAAACAAAAACAATGTATATTTAGCAAAAAAAAATAAAATAATAATAACAATAACCCTGCAGTTATGGAGGTGGTGATTGGCCAGGCTTGAACTATTTACCCCACTACTCCCTACATGGGAACTTTCCTGACTGACCCTATGGTAATCGATCGCCGAACCACCTAGGACATGGGTACTTACTTGACTGACCCTATGGTAAGCGAACGTCGAACCACCGAGTAAAAAAATATGTGCGCACGAAAGCGAAATCGAAACGTAACGGTATAGCATCACATTTGCTTTTGTTGATTCTCGAATAGGGCATAGATGACCGAAAAAGCAAAATTTTTTGCAATATTGCATCTCCGAAACTAACCGTCTTGTCTGTGAGAACGCCCTCTCCGAAGAGGCACTACTTGCTGTAAAACCTTAAACTCTTCGGTTACTTGAATTTTTAATGACATGAATGCCAGTATTTCCGATTCTATTGCTTGCATTATGTCGTCGTTGCTAAATGTTGGAACGAGCCCTGAAAATATTTCAAGTTTTTGAGTCATATAATAATGCTTGAAAGTACTTGAAAATACCAAATCAACTCTAAAGTACTACCATATTTTATTTATTCGTATGCTTTTGCTGTCATTTCATCGTGCACGTCCGATTTTTTGTTTTCGTTTGCTGATGCTTGTTCAACGAAACATTTTTAAAACCAAGCACACTTTGTGTTTGCATTTGGTTTCGTTCGTTTGAAGTAAATTTTACGGTATCAAACATACCTGTATTTAGAGTATTTTGGAAGTAGTCCTGAACGAATGTATTCGTGCAGGCCTCTACTTGTTATGTTATGTTATATTGAAGTTAAACTCTCTCTGGTTTTTGCTACTTCGCGATACAAATGAGCTTATAATGCGTATACGCAGTGTAGGCACAGCGGGTTTTTTTGATGGCACATTTGCAGCGTTTATGGCGCACATAATCAACATAATCATCATCATGATTAGCATGATAACCATTACATACGATTACAACCACAGTGATGGATAAAAAAATAGAAACGATCATACGTTTTTTTAATTATTAAAATTGCTGCGAAAAAAAAAACAAATTTTATAGTTTCATAACTTTTACTTAATTCGTATTAAGCAATGTTTCAAAATTTAACAAAACAACGGAATATTATTATTAAATATTTGCTTGAAATATTAAAATGGTTTCTAATATTTTTTCCATGACTGTATTCAGATTGACAAATGTTGAAGTTGCTTGCCAAACATGAAAACACATTTGTCTATCCGCAGGCGGGCTCATAAACTCACGCATGCCTAGATATGAGTGTGTATGAGTGTGTTTTGTTGAGTGTCTGTATGTGTGTGTTGTTGTGTGTGTGTGTGTTAAATTACGGCTTAGTCTGCAAAGTGCAAGTATAGGACTCACTTTAAAAAGGGGAGAACAACGAGTCGTCGTCTAATAGGGCAGCGATTTGTACGCACTTGCCAGCTGACTGCGTCTTAATGCTGTCTGCAATTAAATTAAATAACACCATAATTAATTACCTGAAGCAGAGAAGGGGGTTAGACAGAGAAAAAAACGAATCATTTCGTTGGCCACAAGTTTGTTTGGCTTGATTTGTTAGCAGCATTTCATGTGGCACGCAGAGTCTCGAAGGCCTCCAAGGTGTTAATGTTCCATTCATTATTTAAGTATGTGTGTGTGTGCAAGTGTGTGTGTGTGTGTGTGTGTGTGTGTGTGTGTGGGTGTATACTATGACCAGCTTGAAATAAAGAATGATTTATGATCGAAATGCTGGCCACGCATGTTCGTTCTCACAATTAAACGTTGACCCCAAAGTTCGCTTGATTTTCTTTTCTTTATTTAACTTGGGTATTTATTTTTAGGATTTTTCCCTTACAGAATGTACCCTTTAATTCTTCAAAAATTAATAAAAAAATATATTTTATAACGGAATTATATTTAATCATTGTGTTTTACAGCGATGCGCAGAATTAAGTGCCCATAAATTAGGCGTCTATGAATATTAAAGAAAAAAATATATCCTACACTTTGTTAAGAAATTTATTTGTTTATCTATCTGATCGAAAAGAAAATTTATTTTATAACAAGATGAGCCATAATTTTTTTTGTTTGAAATTTAAAAATATGCTTATAAATATTTAAAATTTTAAAAATTATACGTTAAGTAATAAAAATAAAATTTTTAATTCAATTAAATTTAAAGTTATAGAGATGAGCAATGCATTGTATGAAAATTAAAAAAACTCTAAAACTTTAAAAATTGTTATTAAAAATATTCCAGCTTAAATTAAATTAGATTTAAAGTTATTAAGTTAATTTTGAATATAGAGATACAATATAATTATGAATTGTATATAATATGATTTAAGTCTCATTGATTTTAATACTATCTAAATAGAATATACCCTGCCAAAAAGCGCAGACTTTTGCATCTTAATTCTGAAGGGCACAGCTATAATCCGACATGTCTGATTAGTATGTTTGTTTATATTAAATTCACATAAGCAGACTTAGTTCTATTTAATTATGCTTACAGCTATCTTATACCAACGAATTGTCCTAGTGTATATATTTAGCATAGTCTAGGCTGCGAGTTTGTCTGGTCAGTCTATAAATAAAGTAGCTTTATGTGTGAAGCTAAATGACTGTTCTTTATATAAGTATTATAGGGTATTTAATAATCAAATGTCCTTGACTCGCAAGTCAGCTGATAAAACTAAGCGGCAAGTGCTTAAGAATCTTCATAAAGCGTATCATAAATTAAAGGAATATACTTATGATTACGATTATGATGATGGCTGGATGATGCACAAAAGCGCACAAATCAATGGGCCATAACGGGATGAATGCAACTTATAGCAATTTGGCAATAAATGTTAATATTGCTGCATTGATTGGCAATACGAGTATGAGTATGAGTTTGAGTTTAAGTTCGAGTACGAGTACGAGTACAAAGCCCATCATGAGCCCAAATGTGCTGGCCGTCAAATTCTTGTTGCAAGCTTATCGCTGCCAACTCGTAATGCTGCCTCTCTTCTCTCTCCTCGCCCTGTCTCTCTGCCTCCTTCTGACTCTCTCGCACAGTGGTTATATTGCTGAAATTTAAGTTTGGGTTAATTCAAACTTTTAACTTTTCAATAAAAAAAATTTTTAATATAAAAATGCCTTTAAAATGTATGATTTAGAATTTTGTGACGAACGATATTTTATTTAACATAAAATTATTCTAAAAAAAAATGTAGCATACTGAAATTCGATTTTAAAATTTTTAATATAAAAATGCTTTTAAAATGTATGATATAGAGTTTTGTGTCGAACGATATTTAATTTAACAAACAAATTATTCTAAAAAAAAATTTAGCATTCTGAAATTGGATTTTAAAACTTTTAATATAAAAATGCCTTTAAAATATATGATATAGAATTTTGTGACGAAGGATATTTAATTTAACATACAAATACAAATTATTCTACAAAAAAAATTAAGCATACAGAAATTGGACTTTACAATTTTTGGTTGATGTGCTCAGAAGTGAAAATCAAGTTTAAAATTTGATAGTAAATATTTAATAAAAAAAAAATTCATTAACTCATCGATTTTTTTGTACAAATTTTCAAATATTGATCAAGCTAAAAATTTATTTAAATAAAAAACTAATTAGTTCATAGTTTTTTGTGCAAATTATCAAATATTGATAAAGTGGTATGTGGTTCTTAATTTTTAGGTTTATTTATGGATTCCAACTAGATATAAGTAAAAAATATTTGAATTCCTAAATGTAGAAAAATTTCAAAAAATATAAAAAATGTATTTAAAAAGTTTTCAAAATAAAATTCGTACAAGTTATTTATTACCAAAAATTAGCAAGAAGGCACCACTGTGCCTCGTACTCGTAATATCAAAAATTGCATGCATAAATGCGCTTTATGTTAACGAGTGTGTAACGAGCAGGAGTTACTGCTACTGATGATGCCTGCCACGCCCCCGTCCTGCTGCTGCAACAGCCTTTATCCTCACTTCCTTCCTTCCTTGCTTCCTTCCATTTGGCCCATATCTGAAGTATTATCATCGCGCCTGTTCTGTTTTATCTCTTGGCCCTTGATGAAATATGCCCACGTCCATCGTCGTTGCCTTTCCACACTTTCCAGAGTTTTCACTTTCCACTTTCCGGCCACCAAGAGCTCTGCTGCTGCTGTGTTGCAGCATAAAAACCATCGAAGCATGCAACATAATAAAAAACACACACCGATAAAAAACAACAACTTAAATTAATATTCTTGTGCTTTAACTCATCGCATCTTCTCTGGCCTTTTGTTAGCAACTCTTTGGTTCAGGTGAGAAGGCTGCACAGATGTTCTGATAAATCAACAGCATTCAGATCGAATAATAAAGCGTTGCACAGACCTGGCCAGGGTTGTCAAGCAGTGCAGAAATTAAAATACCAAATTAAAATTTAAGGAAATTGCGTAAAAAGTTCACAAATTGAAAAGATTTCAATGTTCGAGTGATTTTTAAATTTAACAGATACATTTAAGCAGATAAAAATAGAAAAATTATTTAAAAATAATCAAAAATAAGGGTACACAAATAAATCCACACTTTATTTTAACTTAATTTGATAACAATGGAAAATTAATAATAATTTTTAGTCATAACTTGTAAAGAGAAACATTTTTTTCATTTATAAAAAAATTCTTATTTCTATCTTTGACTCTTATTTGAGTTTTAATCGAAATATTATTTCTTTACTTTTTTTTCCAAAAATGTAATTTTTTTCCTTGACATTTTTTCAACAACCTTTTCTTTTACTTGCGTAATTTGTAAAAAAATAGGTTCTTTAGTATTGAATATAATTAAAAGATTTCAAATCTCTGGGAATAAATAAAATTTAGTTTTGTATAAATAAGAAAATACTTTAACAGTCTTGATAAATTTACAGTCTAAAATTTGTTGAGAGAAAGCCAAAAATCATATAATTTTAGATGCCAAAAAAAAAAAAAAAAAAACTTTTTAAATGTAAAACAAAGTTTAAATACTGAGTAATTTATATTTGAAGTGCATATAGTATAATCTACATTTGACAATTATATTCTGAATAAATACCGAAATACTTGAATAAATACTTTTAAATTTCTGTCTGCTTAAATACTTTTAAAGTGTACGGCAAATTTGCTGTGTGGATTGCTTGGAGTATATTTTAAGTACTTGTATTGAGGGATTTTTAATGGCAGGGTTCTTGCCACAAGTTGCAGGCATACGAGGCAGAAAGCGTCTTAATCAGTTTTGTTGCTGTTGTTGGGTAAATATTTGCGAAATATTCTTGCTCATTATGTGTGTGTGTGTGGAGGTGGAGGAAAGCCGATTATGCCGCACGATGTGGCATGTTGACGACCACGGACAGTGGCAGATTCGGAGGCAACTTCAGATCCAGTGAGAGAGAGAACTGATTAATGGGCTGCAAATGATGTTATGCCTCAGCGCTTGCACTGTGCGTAAATCAGAAACAATTGGGTGTGATGGGGCGGTGGTCGAGGTGGGGGATGTCATTGGTGTGTTGCATGCAACAAATCTGCAAGCATGTTGCTAATGATGTTGCTGTTGTTGCCCTTGATGTGGCATTGTTGAAGTGCGCAGCCAACTTGTCACTCGATGCGTTTCACTTGTTGCATGCAGCACTTTGTTGCAGCTGTTGCACTTGTTGTTGTTGTTATTTATATAGACAGCCAAAGACATGCTGCCAAACTTATGCTCGCCCCTAAAGGCGACAAACTTTCCATTTGCCACGTCAATTGGCAGCTGCGAGCGGACAACACATTTTAAAGCCAAGGCCAACAAAGGGAAGCAAACTTTAAAAAAATCTACAGTCGAGTTGCTCGACTTTTAGATGCCCAGTAGACGTATAAAAAGTATAGAAGGTGATGGAAAAAACAGGCGGAAAAGGCTATAGTCGAGCTGGATACCCGTTACTTATTTAAAAATATTATAAATGTTTTTATTGCATACTTTGGGGCGCGTACATTGTTTTATAACTGAAATCAGCCATTATCGCCTTTCTATTTGGCCGATCTAGTTACGATTCAATAGGATGATAGCTAATAATAGTTGTTAACGTGAACTAGCAAAAAAATCCTAATATCTTAAAAATTGTGCGTGTGGTGGCTTGCCGAAATTTTTTTTTTTTTAATATTATCGGAAAGATTAATTTATTTATATTTTATAATTTTTACTTAATACCTATTTAGTGGTGTTTTAAAATTTAACAAAACAAAAGGATTCTATATTGATACACAGCTTTTTAAATTTTAAAAAATTTGTTTGAAAAGTCGAAATGATTCTCGTTTCTATTTTTTTTTCCATCATTATTAATTTGACAGACGTTGACACAAATTCAGAAATCTTTGTTGCCTTTTTTGTACTAGGCTAAAAAAAAAAACAAAATATGTTAAAAGTAGCAAGTAAAACTTTTGATGCAGCAGTTAACGGCAATTGGGAAAACTTGCAGCATTTGGTGTGATAGGAGTGGGAGGTGGGTGGTGGAGGGAGGGGATTGTTGCCACTGCCACTGCCACTTAAATGGGATCAACAATATGCAGCGCTGACTCTAGACCCAGTTAAGTAGACATTACATTTGTCTGGCCATAAAAGCGGCTTATGGCTTAAATATGTAAGTGCAAGTACAAATGCTTATGCCACAAAGGGTTGCAAGTAGCCAAAAATATGCCAACAAGCAGAAAGTGAAGTGTCTTCTTATTGTTAGCTTTTGACATGGTTTTGATTTTCAACCTGCCTGCCATCAAGAATATTAAAATATGTTTGCCAAAAAAAAAAAAATGGAAAAAAATAAAGATAAGTGCAGAAATTTGACAATTCCTTTGAGGGTTTTATCAATGCATTGATACACTGCCAGAAATTGCTGGCTAGAAATTGGCAAAAGAGTGAAAAACTTAGCAACAATATAATTGTTTAAAATTGCCTTCAAGCTTTGCTCTTAAATTTAGCTAATCGATGCTTTAGTTTCTCTGCTTAATTATGCGTTTGAGAGAAGTATTTATGTGCTGGTTTGCATACTCTTTAAAATGCCGGGTACATGGCTTTTTTTCGGCATAATCAATCTTAACATTAACTATGGTTTGTTTAGACCAAAAGGTACATTAACATAAATAAATTAATAAAATATTTATATTTAAATGTTAATTAATTAATACAAATATTAATATTTGTGTGTTTATATTTTATTTTTATATATTTTAGGTAATCCAAAATATCTTTGTCACACGTGCTGGCATGAAATATAATTTCAAACAATATAAAAGAGTCGTCAGACAAGTTTTCCAATCACGACAAAAATTTAAGTTGATTGTCAACTAATTTATCTACAATTCTAATATAAATGTCTCAGAATCTGGCTGTTGTTTTAGTTTAAATCCATTGAAAGTGAAGACAATATCGCAACTTGTTAGATATGAAGCTACAACTTATTTTTCTGGCAGTTGTTGTGTTTTTGGTCTATGCCACAGCAGTTCCAGGTAAATTGTTCTTTGTTGTTTTTTGTGTGAAATTAAAGTTGAAATAAACTTAAACTTACAGCAGATGGTGAATCCGAATACACCTATCCGGATTATGGATCAAATGAATCAATGCAAGATACAGATTTTTAAAAAAATACAGATGGACAGATTTAATAGTTATATGTAATATAATATATATGATATAAATATTATTTTTTATTTACCTTCGAGACACTTAAAATTTTGACATAAAATATAAAATTATACCTTTGGCAGTTATTCTGTGTATTTTTTTTTAAAGCCTTAACTCAGATGTCAGATCTAAAACTAATGCGTAAGTTTTAATATTCATTCTTTGTCTTACTTGCTAGCAGCAAAATTTTAGACAATATCATAGAGTCGTCAAACAAGTTTTCCTATCAAGGCAAAAATTTAAGTTGATTCTCAACTAATATATTAACAATTTTAATATAAATGTCTCAGAATTTGGCAGATGTTTCAGTTTAAATTCGTTGAAAGTTAAGACAACATCGCAACTTGTTCGATATGAAGCTACAGCTTATTCTTAATTTTTCTCTTTGTGTGAAATTAAAATTTAATTAAATTTGACTCTAATTTACAGAACCTTATGATGAATATGATGAAGATGAATATTATAATGATAATAAGGAAATTGGAGATATGAATGAAGATAGACTAAGCGCTTCTGAATAAACACGAAATGAAGAGTTTAAAAATACAATAGATATATCGATTTTATTGCTATATATACATATGTATATAATTATTAATGTTCATCTATTTATACCCGAGACACTATTAATAATTTCATAAATATATGGGAATAAACATTTATTTTAGATGACCGAAAGTTTATCAATTTTGAGTATCGGCAAATTTGGATAAATTCATATGAATTCTTTATCAATGATTGTGAAATTTTAATACCCCAATTTCAATAACTTTATAATATTTTAATTCTAATAAAATTTTAAAATTTAATAATTTTATTTTTGTCAAATTTACATTTTTTAAATTTATATTTATACGTTTTATTGTAGACAATGAATATTTTATGAATGGTCAAAAGGTACACGGGCAATGCCGGGCAGCAGCAATTAGTTTAATGCAATTTTAAAGAGTATTCTTCAGTCGTTCAAGTTTTTAAATTCTGCTTTAAAACGTGAAAGTTGTTGATTAGAATTTGAAAAGTCAGTCTTCTATTCTGCGGTGGAAACTTTGGCTAATTGTAGGCTCAGAGAGCAAAACGTTAGCATTTAAGTTGATTAATAGATTTCGACTGAATGGAAGTTGTTGCCAGCTGCCATATAAATTATCTTGGCCAGGCCAAAACCAGTCGCACATCACATTAAGATGCCAAAGCTGAAGCTGTTGCTGCTCTCGCTGCTCGTCGTGCTCGCAACGACTTCAGGTGAATTTTGGCATTTATTTTGATACTTCCACTCAGAGAAAAAATCATGGTATAATAGAAAAAAATAGAGTTAAATTTGATTGGATTGGAATTTAATATAAAACATTTGAACTGGAAATATACTTGAACATCAAATTAAATTCTACGAATTCATATTTTCTTTTAAAACTCGTATTAACTAAACAAGTGATGTTTAAAATACTTAAGACACAATATATTATTATTAGTTTATTTTATTATTTTTAGTTATTATTTGTTGATTTTATTATACTACGATTAAATAACTACATATAAAACACTTTGATAAATATCAAAATTAATAGCATGCACTTTTAATAATCATTTTAAAAACTCGCAAAAATTAAACAAGTAGAATTTAAATAAGTTATTTATTTTAAAAATATATTAAATATTTACAATTAAAGCTTTATCGGTTTTGACTTATATCTTTGAAATTTGAATGGACTATTAAATATTTTAAAGCGAGAAGTTCATTAATTTTATTTTAATATTTTTGAATTGTAAATTTGAAATTGAATTTATATATATTTATAACACAATTGCAATTTTAGAACAAGTCCAAGTGTAAATACTTACATTTAAAAATCTCTGAGTGTAAGAAATCGGCTAATTGAGTTGTGTGTGTGATTTTAGCCAAACATCTGCCGTTGCGACCGCCGAGGGGTGAGGAGGAAATCCGTGAATTGGAATGGGAAGATCGAACCGAAGGTCGTTCAGTGAGAAATGGACTCGCTGCACTCACCGGGTATACCCTGGGATTGAGCAAGGCTTTGATGGGTGTTTTCATCTATGACGTGATAACGGCGAATGTCAGTAGCACTGAAGGTGAAGGTGAAAGTGCAAGTGATGCAAACAACCGTTACGCACAACAATTTTGCTTCAACTCGGCAGGAAATGAGATATCAGCGCGATCCAACGATGAATATGAATATGAATATGAATCTGAATATAATCCATATGATGATGACCATGTTTATGAAAATAATTATCTGGGACGACAGACAGACATATTTACAGATATAGATACAGATACATTGACAGCCACAGATACAGATACATTTTTAGATACAAACGTTGCGAATTCCAATGTTCCCACTTGTATTATTTTATATCGAAATAGATGAACTCTTTTTTTCACAAATAAAACCGGTTTCCCCATTGCCCCCATTTTTTGTTGGGGTTATTTTTGTGACGGGTCATGTGTCGTTTAAGTTTATGCAAAGTTCGAACTTTCTTTGAGAATATTGGCCATAAAAGTGGCGCAGAACTTGGCGCTGCTTTCAGTTAACAACCGTGCGGATTCTGTTAAAGTTCGAGCCATGAAATCGCTGCTAATTCTGAGGGCAATTGCTCTGATCGTGCTAATTGATCTTTGCTCACCTGTGGCAGGTAAGTTCGAAGTGGAAGATACAAAAGTAAATACAGCAAGTCATGTAATTGTTTTGATAAAGCACCAAATTTTGAAAAGTATACGATTATTTAATAAATTAAACTTGTTCAAAAAAACGAAAAAAAAAAATTATAATAGAAATTTAAAATTCTTTGTCAAAACAATTACTTTAAGCACTGTTTAGCTAATGAGATTTCAAAATACTTATGTGGAACTCATAGTAAATAAATATACGATTATTTAAAATAATTTAACTTGTTCAAATACCAAATAAAAAAGCAGTAAGATAATAGAAATTTATAACTCTTTGTCAAAACAATAACTTAAAGTCATACCTGTTAAATTTCGATTAGAATTACTAATCACTTAGATTATTTATTAAAAATAATCGTAATGATTATATAATTCACTGTTGAAAAATTTGTGAATATTTAATGATTACGATTAGAAAAATTAAAAAAAAAATCTAAAATTATTACGATTATTCAAAATAATCAGAAAAAATAAAATATATTCAAAAATATTCCTTTTGAGTATTTTGAATTATTTTTGATTTTTTCTGATTAATTCTGATTATTTTAGATTTTTTTTAGATTATTTATGACTGTGTAAAAAGAGAATTTTAGTGGATTTTCGGAATAATCGAAATGTTTAATAATATTTAATAAGTATTGATGGCTATTTTGATTGTGAAAATTTTAAATAATTTGATTTTTTATCAAATAGTCATAAATAATCCAAAAAAATCTAAAATAATCTAAAAAAATCAAAAATAATCCGAAATACTCAAAACGATTACTTATGATTATTTTTGATTTTTCTGATTATTTTTGAATAATTGTAATAATTTTAGATTTTTTTTTTGATTTTTTCTAATCGTTATCATTAAATAATTGGAAAAAAACCGAAAATAATCGTAATTTAATCATCAGTTCGACTTTTGAACAAAAATAATCTAATTACTACTGATTATGATTACTAATCATTATTTAAGTACTGTTAAACTTTTGAGATTTCATAATACTTCTGTGGATTTCATAGTAAAAGAATCAAGTTAAAAATTTATTAAATTGCTTCAATAATTTATTTTTTTACTTGGCCTAAACTTACAGCACGTGTGGCTTTGCGTCCCTTGTCGCCCAGTGAACTGAGAAGGGCCCTAATTGAGGCTGGAGGTCAAAGGTCAGAGAGATCTCCAGATGGTCGTTCTATTAACTCGGCCCTGGCTGGAATCAAGGGATTCGCTTTGGGCGTCACAAACGGCATCGGCGGCGCCTTGCTCTTCGATGTGGCAACCTCGAATGCCACACTGGCCTATGTTACCAATCTGATCAGCAACATTAATACAAATATTGGCGGTGGCAATGGCAACAATGGAGGAGGAGGTGGCACCGATAACAATGTGGGAACTATTCAAGAAGTTTGCTTCAATAGTGGCAGCTTGGTCTCTGAATACAATGAGGCGCGCAATAATGATGAACAGGAAATTAATGATAATGATGATGATGATGAAGATTTCTATGATGACGAAGAGGAGGAGGAGGAGGAGCGTGTTGGTCGTCAAGGTCGTCAGTCGAATAGTCCCATTTACAATGGACTCACCTGCATTGTGGTCAACACGGGCGAAGCAATTTTGCGACATCGTCGCAGTATTGAAATTGTCAAGGACTCAACTGTTGCACCCACTGTACTGCTTGTTCAGAACCCGACAAATTAAGCTAAATTTAACTACTTATTATAACATTAATTCAATACATCAGTTTGTCTATTTATAAACATAAAATTAAAAACAATCTTCATAACAAGACGATGCAGAAATATTTAAAGATTTATTTATTTTTTTATAAATGTGACGCAAACTTGTAATATTTATTAAATACATTAAAAAAATGTTTTTGCATTAGTAAAAAAACTATAAAAATTGTTTCTTTAAAATATAATTCTATTTTGCAAACTTTAAAGCATATTTTGATCTTGTGATAAATTATGAATTTATTGCGTGGAAGCCAAAAAAAATATTTTTTAATAAAAAAAAAATAAAAGTAAATAAATACAATGCTGGCAAAAATAATAGAAATGACAGTCATTTTGACAAAAAAAAATATATTGTTTTAAATATAAATATATTCAGAAATATAATACATAAATCTTATATAAAAAAAATCAAATTTCATATTGGACAATGAATCAATTTATATAAAAATAAATTTGGGAAAATGGAATTAAAAACAAATTAATCTTATAGAAATTCGCCAGAACAAAACGACAACAGAATAACGATGAAATTTGAATGATTATTCTGGTATTATCCTGGCAGTGATGAGCAATCGTGATTTCAAATTTTGTGATTATGATGACTGAAAATTCATCACCAAAATAGAAATCTGAAATTCTGTGATTGTGATACTTTGTTATCGATACAACAAATCGTAATTAACAGAACACAAGATTTGAATATAAATGGGACAAAATTAATAAGGAAACCATTTTATTAATATTAAATGGTTTTTCTTAAAGAAATGCTTAGAAGACGTTGGAATCTGCGTATTTTTAAGGAAAATGTTTGGAAAAGTAGTATAAAATTTCTCTTATAAAACATTTAATGCGCATACGATATTGGCTTAATTATTGATTAATATTATTTATTATTTTAAATCTGGCACTTTGCTGTGTTTATTCCCATTACATTAAGCATTTTGGGTTAAACTGTTTTGAATATTTTTAATAAAATTAAAAAGCTTTGACAAAAAAAAAGTAATGACAACTTTGATTTTGCCTTAAAATTTTATCAAATGGAAGCAAATCAATAATTTTTTATTTTCTGATATATGTATAATAATAATAACTTTCTACCTCTATTGGAATCGATTTTAATAAACTGCCATCCCTGTATTTAACAGAATTGTAAAGACATTAAGGACTTAAATTAATCGGAAATGGAATGTGGCAAATTATTGACACATGTCAAAAAGTGTGTGTGATTAAATTGAATAAATGATATTATAGCGTGCCAAAGTTGGATTTGAAGTTGGAGTCGTAGTCTTAGTCGGATTTGGATTCGGAGTCTTAGTCCCAAAAGCCTTTTAAAGCCATCAAATTGGGGAGCTGATTGAATTTTTCGCTTGGCTGATTTAATCAAAATGAGCCAAAAGGCGAAAAGGGATCGAAGATGGGAGCGTAAAAACGGAGGAAAGAGAACATGGTCAATGTAAAAGGTTTTGTGGCCAATGCATATGTCACCATTTGCAATGTCATGGCTAGACTCACTTAGCCACAAACACGAGCGTGTTGGCCTAAATAGAAATTAATGCAAAGAGCCACGACACCCAGAGCAACAACAACAACAACAACAGCCAATCCCACAAAATGTCTATTAGCCCAGTAGCCAACGTCTATACAGGCTGATGAGTTTGTGATACAATTTTTTGTCAGAATAAAAGCCATTGTTTATTTATTTATTTTGTCCTTAATTTAATATATTTATATTGTTCATTAAATTTGTTTTTATCTATTGTTTTATTTTTTAAAATATTTAATTTTATTTTTTGTATTTTATTTTATTTTTTTTTTCAATTTTTTAATATTTTCTGTCATTTATGAAGACTGCAAAGACTCAAGTACTGGGCATTTAACAGTCGATCACCTTGACTTTATCCTTCTTACGTGAATTTCTATATGTATTTTAGTATATTTATATATAGAGAAATAAACGGACGGCTTATGTAAACATTGAAATGTCATTGCCGTCGAGGGCAGCGTTCAGGCCATGGCCATAAATCCTGCCAGCAATTTATTAACTTAACACTAGCCAATGTCATCAGAGGCCGTTTTCTTGGCCACATTTGATTTGCCATTGATTTTGATGAGAAATTTATGTGGTCGAAGGACCTCAACAACTGACTCCAGCTGTGACTTCAATTCCCCCTCCTCCTTTCCTCTGTCCCACCTGTCTGGCATTATGGAAAATATTAGCCATATTAGACTGGCAACTGATTGGTCATTGCATTAGCTCGCATTCATTATTAATGTTAATGCGCTAAAAGCAATTCGCAAGTCTGTTTGAATTTGAATCAGATTAATTCAATTTGTAAGTGCTTTAATTACCAACTAGTACAACTACTTTTAACGAGTTTCCTAGATTTTTTACAGTGACAAAGAGAATTATGTTCACCACCAATTATGTGCATGAATACCCTGTTAATATAGGAGTAAAGTGTGAGCTTATATGCTCTACACTGCCCCATTTATATCACAAACACAAACTTCCATTTTTATACTTGTCTTTCACTGTAAGTTCTATCTGCAGCGCTTCTAATTGGTCTAAGCTCCACACACACGCACAGCTGTACTCAGCATGCGGCGCTGCTCTTGCACACACACTTACGCATACTGAGCTTTCAATGCAGTGCATTTAAAGCTAGCTCAGCTGCTCTTACTTACACACCTACGATCCAATTGATCTTTGCGCTCTCTTGCTTAAGCACGCAGTGCGTCGAAGAGAGCGTGGAAAGAGAGCAGACAAAAAGTGTGACTGCAGTTAATCACACTTCCTCTCTTGTTCTCTGTTTGATGCAAGCTTGCAAAGAGTTTAAATTGCTTTAACTGTGTCAAACTTGAGCTGATGAGCATCGAAATTAGCTTGAAAAATATTTAAAAACACCTTGGCAAGTTGGACAAACAAACAAAACTTGAAAATCAAATCAAAAAACAATTACGAGATAACTGAAAGTTTTGCATGCTATTCACAAGCAAACAGACACATGCATACGAATGAGTGGGAGATGAAGAGCAAGTGAGTGAGGGAGTGAGTGAGACAGAGTAGCCAAAAGGACTTACATTTGGAATTCACAGGCAAAGAGAAGAAGAGCACAAAATGGAGCACTAAATGCGCTAAATTACAAACTAAACGCCGCAAGTGCCGCCCCTGGGCATGGCTTAGATTTCACAAATGAACGCCTCTTAGTCGGGCAGAGGACCAAAGAGAGGCGGGGCGGGGCGGGCGGAAGAGAGGAAGTTTCTGGGGTCGCCAAAGCCAAACTGTCGACAGTCGACAGTCGATGACATTTGAGCGATAAGAAAAACTGTTGTGGCTTTGGGAGTGTGCAGAGAGAGAGAGTGTGGGAGAGAGTAAGCAAGAGAGAGGGCGTTGTTGTTGTTGCTTGTTTGTATTAAGTATGCAGGCGTGTGTATTTCACACATACACACACACAAGCATAAATAGCAAATGTTACGCTTGTTGTTGTTTGTGTTTTGCGTGTTTTCGTTTTTGTTTTTCTGTCTGTGGCACTTGAAATTTTTACAGTTATTTTTACAGCATTGAAAATTGTTTTAAATGTTAATGCTGCTTGTTGTTGTTGTTGCTTTATTGTTTGTTCGTTTCTTCTTCCTGCTGCCGCCTTGTGGCACAATAAAAAGAGGCGTGCGGTGCCACGCCCACTTAGCACACGCACTGGCACAAAAGACACAAATCCCAGTGCAAACAAATAATTGAGACGCTTTTGCACTCTCTTCACACACAAACACACACATATATACATGGGAGTGTTAGTGTGAGTGAGCGAGACAGCTGACAAGTGCTCGCACTTGTGTTAAATTATGCGGGTTTTGCTTTTTATTGCATTTTGGCGCTCATTTCTTTTTGCTTTGTTTTCTTCCCTTTGTTTTATGCGCTCGTTTGATTGTTAAAGGTCCCAGGTGGATGAATGTCTTGCCCACCTGCCGCCAGGTGGCGTAAATCAAAATCATTTCAAAAGTCAGCGCGCATCAAAATAAATATAAATATAAGTATGTATGTATGTTTATATGTGAATGTGCTTGTCATTTTTAATGCATCCTTGACTTTACAAGCACCTCAACGGGGGAAGGGGGTGTGGCTTGACATTTCAATTAACGGCACTTTCGCAAGGGCCTGGAGAGGGGGTGAGTAGAAGAAGAAGACGAAGAAGAAGCAGAAGAAGAAGAGTCGCGCCCAACTCTTCATAGCAGCTTAAGGGTCATCTCTTTCACTTTCACTTTCACTTTCGCTCAGGGGCCTCGACTGCACTTTAATGAAGATGTTTTTCCAGGCGAAATGGAAATGGAAATGGAAGTGGGAAAGGAGGAAAGGGGAAAGCACCAATTTTCACCCCAAGGCAGAGCACGAAGCAGAACAAGCTGCAGTCGAGTGTGCTCGACTGTTAAATACCCGGTAGCCAGTATTATTATCTGTGCATATTAAAAATAGAGTGATGGACTGCGAGATACCCTTTACACAGTTTCATATAGAGCTGAGATAAGTGTTTTTTTTTATTATGCACTTTTCAATAAAAATATATTTTTTTTTTTACGAAAAATAATTTTATTGAAAGTTGTTGCGTGCGTATTAAAGGGGAAGAGGAAAAGGTTGGGCTTTAAGTAAACGCAAACTTTTCTCACTACATATTTCTTAAAAATTTACATATTTTAGATTTAGAATGCTAAATTTTTTAATTTTTTTTATTTTTTATATAATTTTATTAATCAATATCAAACATATTAAAATTTAGTTTTTTCACCTAAAGCTTAAAAATAAAAAAAACCAAACTACATTTAATTTAATCATTGATTTATTATGAAAAATTCCCTTACACTAAAATTGTGGTATGGATTATCCCAACAAAAAATATTTTAAAACATTTAGTTGAAATTTCTGTGTCTCCAAAATATTGTTTTGAAATTTTCATCTCAACTAAATATCAACATTTATTTCATTTATTCCTATTGTCTTATGCATAATATCAGCCACGAAGCTGAGTAGACCCTTTGTATTTTTAAAGTACAGGGTCTAACAGCCCTCAACCCTCAGCTGAATTCAACTCAAGTCGAGTCGACTCAACTGGTCGCCGTTTTAACGAATGTCAACAACGTGTCGCGATATCATTGCGAATTCGTCTGACACGTGACCGCAAGAAATCCGCTAGAGAAGTGCTCAGAGAATTGTAGAAAGGGGGGCTAACAGTGGCTAGGGGTGGCAATTGTGTGGGTGGGGGGGAGTGTGAGGGGTGGAACTTAATAGATTTTTGATTTGTTTGGCAAAATCCAATTGTGTGTGTTGCGAGCGCGTGCGGACGCTGATTCGAATAATGATTTTGCCAAATGCTTCAAATTTATGCGATGTATTCCTCCCTCCTTCCTTATCCTTCTCTTTCTCTTTCTTGTTCTCCTTCTCTTCCTGTTTTTATCCACCCACTCTGTATGGTAAATCAATACGGTTCGAGGTATCATGATATCGTGTTAAAGCAGCCGCATAATTCAATAAAGAAATCACGCAAACAACAGACAAAAATAAATATAAAGACAGAGACAAAGACAACTGTGAATGCTGCCAGCAAGCTGCTCGACTTTTAGATGCCCAGTAGTCGTAAAACCAATCGTTACTATCAATCACTGTAAATAAAACAGGTGGGAAAGGCTATCGTCGAGCTCCCGACTATAGGATACCTTTTACTTATATAAATAAATTTTTAAATATTTTTTAATGCATGCTTTAGGCACTTACATTGCCTAAAAACTTTAATCAGCCATTAGGTGGCTTGTTACGATTTGGTAGGATGATAGCTAATAATAGTAGTTAACAATAATTAGTAAAAATCCTAATACCTTGAAAACTGTGTGTGTGGTGGCTTTTCACGATTTACGAAAAGTGCTTTTTAAAATAAATAATAAAATAAGAAATTAGCATGATATTAAATAATTATGAATAACATATACCTTTAAACAGCTAAATTCAAGCTCGGGACAGTTGATTGTAATTAACAAAAATTTGTTTCTCCTTTTTTTTTTAATGTTTTGCAATATTTGCACACAAATAAATAAAAAATTAACAAACTACAATTTTATTTTGCAGTATATCAAATTTTAAATAATAGAAAAATTACAAAAAAAATAGTAAATCAATTATGATTAATGTCATTATGATTAATTTGAGCCTTCGTCTTCATCTGCGGTTTGGTTGCGGCTTTAAATATTAATAAATTTATTTCAATGAATTTCTTCGTTTCTATGTATTTTTCTATGTTTCTATATAGATCAAGATAAAAAAGAAAGTTCTCCGCTAATTTGTAAACATGCTCTGTGTCAAGTCTCAAGCTTAAAGCTTTAAATTTTTCCTGGAAACTCGATTCTTTATTCGATTTGGATTAAGGAAATGCTTAAAGTTATTTTAATTTAAAATATTATGGAAATTTACATACAATTTTGTGTTTTTTTTTCATACTTATTTAAGCACAATTGTTTGAAGTGCTTTGAAATAAATTTTTATGAATTAAGAAGTTTTTTAAAATTAAAAATACAAAATTTGTATCGTCTCAAACCCATAAGCCTCTGTATCCTTTGATTACTGGGCTAACAAAAGCAAATACACCAAAAAAGTGAGAGGCAAGTTACGTGGGACAGATTCTAGCCAGATTTCTTAGCCCTTGGCCAAGATTAAAAGCAGCTGGAACGAAACTTTGTTACGCCACTGTCTGCCGCTGTCTTCAGTTTTGTTGTTGTTGCTTTTATTTTTACAAATTGTTTCAATTAAAAAGTTTACTTTACTTTGCCTCTCACTTTTCACATACTTTTCGTTTCATTTTATTTTCTTATCTAATTTTTCAGTTTTTTTCTTTTTTTTATTGAGGGGGCGTATAATCGGCTTTTGGGCATGGTCCGCAAGCGATTGACACGTGCCCCAAAATGAATGAAAAATGGTCGCTAATTGCGGCCATAAGTACAGCCTGAGATAGAGAGAGAAAGAAAGTGGTGCGAACAGAGATGGAGATGGAGATAAAACCGAGACATGTTCAACTTTTTGGCTTAAGTAAAACTTGTAATTTCGACGGCCTTGGCAAGGCATTTATAAGTTAAAAGCGAGATTGCATAATTCACACACACACACACAAACGCACACATACACGACCAATTATACCCTGTGTTTATTGCAAATGCTCATTAAAGCTTATTTAAAATGTGTTTTACAGTCAGAAAATTACATAGACGACTTTATAAGGTATATACAGTAGGTCCAGTAAGTATTTTGATAAAACAAAAATGCATACGTATTTTGTTGTTATCTTTTTATGAACAATTTGTGCACTGATAAAAATCTATATTTTTTCTGACGCATTATTGAGACAAAAGTTCTTAGTTGTGAAACACAAATCTTAATTTCAAGACCTTTCATTTAAAAAACGCATCAAGAAAAAGAAATTCTTGAAAACAGGAAAAACATTTTGTTTTTAAAACTACCACACATATTTCTTAGTGTTGTTTTTTTATTATTTTTACTTAAAGATTTTGAATTAGCATCAACATTTAAGTCGAATATTTGCAATTTTATTGTGTAATTATATACATAATTTATTTGATTAAATTTTTTTTAATTAAAAATAAATATTTTTTCATTTATAATATAAATTTAAATAACAAACCAGGCATTTATTTGACAATATTTACAGTATTTTTTACATTTATTTTATTTGTTTTAACAACAATTGTTTTTGTACGTTAAAAATCTTTATTTTCTACAGTTACTATAAATCTTAAATAAGTTTTTTTCAACTACTTTAAGACGATATTAACTAAATATAAATGAAATGAAATTAAATAAATTAAATATCGATATCCATCTGTACTGAATACAGGGTAACTCGCAGTCCAGCACACTTCGCAGCATTTAATCTTATTTGTGGAGAATTGCAGCTGGTCAAGCAATTAATTAAATACTGTGCAGGAAAATAAAGAGCACAAAGTTGCAGCGTTATCAACGTTCAAATATTTCGTGGCGCTAATTAATTTAATTGATAAAGGCATTTCAACTAACTATGTGTGTGTGTGTGTGTATAGTCCAGCATATAAGCTATTGACTTTATTATCTGTTTGTTTGCTTGAATGAAATTGACTTGTAATTAAAAAGTTTTGCAAATTGATTGAAAGCCACATACAATTCGTGTGTGTGTGTGTTGATATATACATATACACATACATATGTGTATTGGTGTATCTATTTGGCATTATCAAAACCAACTTAAAAAAGTTGCAGCAGCTTAAAAAAATAGCATTAATTTAAAATGCATTTCAGTTCAAGAGTTTTCACTGCTGTCCTTAGGCAGGAAATTCTCTCTTCATTTCTGACTCGGGCAGCAGTATAAGAGTGTGCGCTCTGACTCTTATACGCCGCTAACTGACCTAGGTCATGGCATATGTTAGTTGCTTAGTTTACAGTTAAGAGTTGACAACAACAAATTATTAATTGTGGCGGTCAGTTTTTTAGCGGTGAAAAGAAAACTTTTAAAATATTTGGGCATATGTAAATATTAAAATATAAAATTCATTGTAAATAATTTACTATCTAAAATAAGTATTTATTATAAAAAAAATTAAAATAATTTTTTAGACAAACTGAATTGAATTTATTTATATTTTTTATGGAAATCAGTAAAAATATTTAAATTGTTTACAATTAATTTATTGTTGTTTCAAGATGTATTTTTTATTAATCAAAATTATTGTCCTACAAGCAGACATTGTATTAATTTTACTTTTAAGTTTTAAAATAAATAATTTTAAAATAATTAAGTAATTTGTTAATGTGAATTCTTTAATTTTATTATCTTAAATATTATAAATTTTTTGCCTTTTATCAAAATTAAAATAATAGCTGCTTAAATTTAATTTAATAAATTATCATTTTGTGCTTCTGTTTCTGTAACTTGTGAGATTTATACATAAATAATATAAAATCTGCAGCACTTGTGCATTTCATAATAACAAACCTGAAAAACAACAACTAAAAACAAATAAGGAGCACAGCGAGTACTACGTGGAACTTAAGAGTACTCCAAAAGTTCGGCTGTAATTTCGTGCACCAATAATTTCACAAGCAACAGCAACAACAACAACTCCAAGCTAAAGAGCAAGCCAAGCGCGCGCTCTCTCACACAAGCGTTCGCTCTCTTTGCTTATAATGTGTCGTCGTATGGCGAGCCGAGTTAAGAACTCAACTTCGTTAAACTGAACTTCGTGTGGGCGGCGAAACGAGCGACGAATTGGAAAGCGACGCGAACAGTTCAGTTCAATCCTGTGGCTCGAGTGCGAAGCACGCGTTTTTTGATTTATGCGTCGTGGCTGTGTCCATGTCAAGTGTTGTCAAGTGTGGCAAGTGTGTTGGCGAACAGTGTTGCGACACGCTTAACTAAGCTCGTGTATGTGTGCGTGTGTGTGTGTGCGTTTGGAGTTGCTTAATGGGCCTGAACCGTGCGTGCTAATGGCCAGTTAATGGCTGGGTGATTAAGGTGCCATATAAACACATGCATAATTTACCAAAAAAGTAAAAAAAAAACAAAAAAAGGAAGCGGTAATCAAATCGTGTTGATTTCATCAATCTAACAACTGTCATCGAGACAGAAATAGAAGTACACACAAGGAAAAGCACTTTGCAAGCAACCGAAAAAGAAGAAACTTGCTTGTTGTGGTGTCAACCAGTGTTGCAAAGTGCGGTGTGAGTGATGTTGTTGTTGTTGTTGCAAGTGCTAAGCCGCAAAACAACAAGATAAATTACTTTGCTAACGCTAACGTTATCTCCCAAGCAAATCAAACAACAAATAACAATTGTTTCTGCTGTCTTGCATACTTTTCGGGGCGCACATGGCGTATGATTTATGTGTGCTGAAAAAACAGCGAATTTGAATTTGAATCTGTAGCAAAATAAAAGCAAAACAGCCAAATTAAATTGAAAGTGAAACCAGCAGAAAAACAAAAGAAATAAAAATAAAATATATTTGGGTAAAACTTAAATGAAAATAAATAAAACAAATTATAAAGAAAGCTGAATTGAATATATAAAAAAATAAAATACAAAAAACTCTTATACTAAAATTATTAAACAGATTTTTAAGAAAAAGTTGTATTCAATAAAATCAGATTAAATTAAATGAAATCATTGCAGAATTAAATATATAAACTAAAAGTATTTATAGTGACTAAAACATTAATTTAAAAGTATTTACATGTTTTTTGTGCGGGGTTAAACGATAAAAAAACAAATTTTTGTAAAGAAACAAAAGTAATTTTTAATTAAAAATGATTAAAAAATAAATATAAATTTATAAATACTGCGCAAAAAGGAAAAAGAAATAAAAAATCAAGATAACTAGATAAATATACATTAAAAAAAGAAGGAAAAAGGAAACGGAACTCATTTTATTATTGCTCCCGTGTGTGCGCTTAGTGAAAGTTGTTGTTGCCTGAATCTAATTGAAAGAGCAGCAACAACAACAACGTCGACAACAACCGCAGCAATCATAACAATAAAGTGCGGCTAACAAGACAAACAAAGTATCATATTATAAGCCAACAACAAAGAGAGATACCAACTATAAAATGTTGGCCAATTTCGGATTATTCAGCTGGCTCGTCAGTTGGCTGCTGTTGATGCTGCTTAAAGGTGAGTTCGCCTTTTAATTAAATAATCCAATTTATTTTCATTTAATTTCGAATTACATTTAATTTGTTTGCCACCGACAGCCTACCCCTAATAACTAGACTACCCCTAATATGAGAGCCGGCGGCTCTAATTGCTCTCTGTTTTCAGCTTTCTCTCTTTTCTGTCGCCTTTTTTGAATTTCTCCGTCTAATTTCCGGCTCGAACAATAAAGGCTAAGACTGTTGGGGGGCGTGGCGTCAAAGGAATACAGCTGCGCTGCGAATGTTTCACAATTGAAATTCTTTAAATTTGCTGACAGGAATTTCAATTTCGAGACAAAAGTTTCATTGTCATTTCATTCGCCAGGGGGAAATAAAGACACAAAAGGGGGAAAAATTGAGGAAAAACAAGGGAAAGTCTTTTGTATGTTGAGTTAGAACGTTTTGCTTATTTGATGACTGTGTCAATCGCAGGGCTAATTGCGTTTAAATTGATTAAGGCTCTCGGCCCAACAAAAATATGTGGACCATAAAAATGGGCTTATGGGAAAAATTTTAAATAAGTAAATTAATTAAAGTTAAAGGAAGAAATTTAAATAAATTTATTAATGTAAAAAAATTAATCGAGTACCCTAAAATTTTATGTTTTAGTCGTATGTATTTATATTTTTTTTTTAGTTTATTTTTTATAGTGTATTAAGAAGCATTTTTAATTTCAATTTATTAGATACTAAACTTACTTTTTTCTTTATAACTCAAAACATAGAGACGAAAAACTTTTTTTTAACTATGTTTTTTGCAATTATTTAAAATAATTCCTGATTAAAGAATATTAAATATAAATTGCAAATATACTAATGGTTGCTAAATTGTGGTTTAAAAATAAAACTAAGAGTTATTTTCTAAAAAAAAATATATATAATTTTTTTTAAATTTAAGACTCTGAATTTTTGACTACTAAATATAATTTACAAATTGTGAATAAAAATATTGGAATAGGTTTTATATTTTAAATAATATTTGTATATATATTTTATAAAATTTATTTGTGACAGTAACTTGAATTTATAAACTTTCAGCTTACAACTTTTAAATATAAAATGCAAGCTTACTAATAGGAAACAAATTCTGATTAAAAATTAAGAATAAGTAACATTTTTCCAGCATATATATATTTATTTTAAATTTGTTTTATTATATTGTTATTTTTATTTAAAAACTTCTGGCATTTTACAGTTCCCGGTTTAAAGTCAACTTTGTGGGCGTGTTTGCTCATTTCTCTGCATGTGTGGCAAGGTCACAACAACAACCACAACAACACTAACAACAACAACAACATTCAGTTCATTCTCTAGTTGCGTCCAGCTTTTTGAATGCCAGGCTAAACACTTGTAACCCCCTCTTAACCCTCTTACGCCCCTGCAGCGTCTCCCTCGCACCCTCTCGAGTTGATGGCAGCTTCAAAAACTGTCCGAGCATCTCTGTCTGCCACACACACACTCTCACATACACACACACACACACACCCACTAGCAGTTTCTGCAACACTGACATAAAATTTCATTTTCAATTCATTCTCGGCTCTCTCCACACACACAAAAAAAAAGCGTAAAAATGTAAAAAAAATATATCATAAAAAAAGTGAATTTTAGAAAAATAAAATAGTAACGGAATCCACACACACGATGACAAACTAACGAGCAGAAAGCACTCGTAAATGCAGTTGTTGCCTTGACTGCAGTTGTGGTTGTTGTTCTAGTTGTTGTTGTTGTGATTTCCATACCCAAACCCATATTGTTGTACAAGGGTTTATTAAGATTTTGTGTAGAAAACATATTTGAAATAAATAAAACAACACAAATTTTCTCTTTTGCACGTTGATAAAGTTGTTGAGTTGCAAAGAGAGAAAATGTTACAAAACTTACGAGTTTTTCAATTTCTGAGAAGTTTTTGCACTGCTTAAAATTAAAAGCCAAAGTTATTTTCTATTATTACGTATACGCAATGTGTTCTGCTGAGCTACAAACAAAGAAACTTAAGCTTGGGATTTATGCCCACATCACTGTCATAAATACTTTCTACATATTTTATATATTGCAAGGAATAAGTCTTGCATAAATTTAAGCTCAAACGTAGCAAATATTTTACAAAGAATTATATTAAATATAAGAAAAGAAATAGTAAATTTTAGTACTCCGTAGTTTACCTCAAACTAGATTACACATTTTAATTTAATTTAGTTTTATAAATATTTTATATAATTGACTAAATTCAAATCAAAATGCTTAATAAATCGCAATTGAAATTTTATTCTTTTTGTCTTATAATTAAATATGGTTTTAAATATTTTTATAATACAAAGTAACAAAATTGTATATCATTTTAAAAAAATATTTTTTATTTATATTTTAGTTAAAAAAAACTGTTATGATTTTATTAAATAATTTTTTATGCTTTAGTTTTTGTGATTATATTAATATTTTTTAAATGCTTTTAAATATTTTTATAATAATTATATATAAATGTTTGCTTCATTTTAAAGCCTGGTAAAAAAAATAAAACGATTTTAATTAAATCGTATTTAAATATGTCTTATAATTTAATTTTTAAATACATATGTCCTATAATATTTTTAAAATAAAAATATAAAAACGTTGGTTCATTTTTATTTTTTAATAAAAAATCTCAAATGATTTTACCTAGATCGTATTTTGATATAAAATAAATATTTTTAATATGTCTTTGAATATTTTAATATTTTTTTTAAGTTACCGGTATTCAAAATAAACAAACTATTTAAATTAAAACAAAGTCAAATTTAATTGACAAATAAATTCACTAGAGCTTGTATACAATTGTTGTTATTTTAATATGTAATGATACTTATATAATATTTATTATTATTATATGAAATTTATTTTTTGTTTCAAACTTTTAATTTAAGAAAAAAGTGTATTTGGTGCGGGTATTTAACAAGTTAGTATAAAAACAACTTGTGTGCTACTGTTGTTGTTGTTGTCTTTCAGGGTCGTAGTAATTGTTGTTGTTGTAAATGCAGTTGACATATGAAATAGTTGCAAGTTGCCAGCTTTTGTTTGTTGCAACCGCAGATGGACTCATTCATTCACATTCACATTCACTCATGTTCAGGCAACAACACGAGTTGCGAGTGCCTAAAAGCCAAACACTTTACAAACAGTCGACACACATACACACACATACACACACAGACACACACACATTTATACTGATGCAATTTGCTGTCAGCTGCCGCGAGTAGAGACTTCATTGCCTAAATGCATTTCATCAACATTTTCATTTCTCACTTCGCATTTCACATTTCACATTTTTCCGCTTTCAGGTTTTCCAGCATTTTTCATCTGCGTTGAATTGTGCTGCGACTGCTTTGTAATTTCCAAATGAAATGCTTTCCAAATGTAATTTTCTGCTGCAAATGGTTGCAACGTTTGCCGTTTTTACCTTTGTCTGTTTCGTTGTCTTCTCCATCTCCCATATATATAGTTATCTATCTATCACTCCATCTATTTCAGTTTGTGTATCTATGTGTGTGTGTGTGCATTTCATTTTGCTAAAAGCTACTTGTCGTACTTGCGAAATAAAAGACAAGTAGAAATTACTTTGCAGCTTAAATCTTTCGTAATTGAAAGATTCCCAAAAGCAAAAAAATACAAGTTAGTAATGCGCCACAGGTAAAAGAAACTTATTTAATAATTGCCAGCGTACAATTTCAATTTTTCTTTTTACTTTTTTTACCTGTGTTTTATTCAGTTAGCTTCATTATTATTTCTAGGAATTTGTTTTGCTATTTTTCTCGTTGACTCACAAATTTAGCCATAAATTTGTATTTTTTTTCCTCAAAGAAAGTTCTTTCAAATGTAAAAAGCAGCTTAAGTTTGTTAATAAATTTAAAGAGTTTTTTCCAACTAATCACTTAAGTTGGCATAATATCTGTGCTGCCTTTCGACTTATGGTTTTACAACAGTCTTTATCTTTGTAAATTGGAATAAAGAACGGTCTTTCACTTGAGAAAGCCTAAAAATAAATGCTGTATAAAAATATCAGTCGTATAAAATATGCATATAAATATATAGTATATTTTTTAAGGGAAATGATTGGGCAAAAAACTTTTTATTAGATAAATTCATGATCTTAAACAATTTATTAACAGAAAATAAGGTAGAAAAGATACAATATCTTGGAAAATCAGGAAGATAAAAATAATAAATATAAATATCAGTCGTATTAAATATGCATATAAATATATAGTATAATTTTTATGGGAAAATGATTAGGCAAAAAGCTTTTTATTAGTTAAATTCATTATCTTCAACAATTTATTAACAGAAACAAAGATAAAAAAAACTTGGAAAAGCAGCAAGAAAAAAATAGAAAATTCAATAAAAAACATTTAACTAAATACATAAAATTTTATATGTATCTTTAATACAGTTAGTAGAATTTTAATTAAATTTTTCTAATTGTGGGTTTTTTAATTTTGCCTATTATACTTTTTTTTTCGGTATTTATTTGTTTTTCTTTAGTATTTATTTGTCAGAGTTCTTATGGTCCAGAAAACAATTAAAATTTTCTCAAACTATTTGTTTTATTGCATTAATTTGTATCAAATACTTAAACAAATGTCTTAAAGGAACTCAATTAATAAAAGCCAACAAATGTGCGGACACAAGGATGCAAGAACGGCATCAACTGTTCAAAATGGCCGTTGCAGGTAAATGGGAAATGTCGCTTGTTGCCACACAACGTTAGCATTTTCCATTTGCCAGTTGGCAGTTGGCAGTTGACGTTGACGTTGACGCATGTTGAATAAGTCAAAATGGTGTGTGGTGCAACCACAGGCTGTGTGTGTGTGTGTGTGTGTGCCTGTGTGTTTGTGTGTGTCCAGTTTGTGAAAATGACTAGCAACACAGGTGGCAATGCAACTGAGAAAGAACCACAGAACGCGAAGGTTGGTCGAGTTTCGAGTGCCACAACAACACGCTTTATACAAATAGAAAATGTGTGATATACACACACACACACGCACACATTGATAAAATAGAAGTCGAAGGGCGAAGTCCATTCACTTTTTATACCCGTTACTTATAAGAAATAAGAGGTTTATTTAATTTTAGGGAGTAGAAAGACGCAAAACAAACATAACATGCAAAGTTTTGAAGATAGAACTCTCTTCTTAGTTTATAACTTTAGATTTTATTATTATTTAAAACTTTATTTAAGCGCATCAACATCGAATAAATATAAAGATATTTATGCCTGTTTTAAGTTTTTAAGCAACTTGAGAGCCTAAAAGTATGCACTACTTTTTAAACAATAAAAACTTAAAATTCATAGAAAAATTTAATGTATAACTAAATTTTTCAAGGGGTATTTTAAAGTCGCTTTCTCAACTATTCTACTGTCCCTTTTTTTTCGAGTGTATTTGCATTTCAATAAATAAATGTGTATGCGTTTCCATAATGAATTCATAAAAGTTGCGTTTTGCTTGTATTGTTTATTATTAAATATATTTACACTTGCGGTTTTCCCCCTCCCTTTTTCACCCATTTTCCCCACTTTCCCATTTTCATTTTTTTTTTATGTGTTTATTTAGTAAGCGCGTAAAATATGCGACGGATGTGGTTAAATGTAAATTGCAGTTATTTGCACAGCTGTTCGCCATTTAACAACAAACAAATTGTTGTTGTTGTTGCTGCTTTTGCTTTTGTTATTCTTGGCATTCTTTTAGTCATAGTTATTGGCCAGCTCAATGTGTGCGCGTTTAAATATTTTTGCAAATATTTTGCACGTCAATAGCAAAAAACATGCAGAGCATAAAACAAAATGGCAGCTTTGTTGCACTTGTCGTGATTTATGTGCAACAAACAACAATAAAGTCCTGTTTAATGCACAGGCAATTCACTTTTGATCTCTTTATGCATTAATAAAAATATCACACGGCAGTTCAAAAGAGCAACAGCAGCATAAAAAAGTATAGAAAACACTTAAACTATTCGCAGTTCACTATTTAAATTTATTGAATGGAATATTTGCATTTATTTGAATGAGAAATTTATTTTTTTTTGAGTAATTTAAGTGGCTTAAAAAATAATTCGAATGAAAATTATTAGAAGAAATATGAATATTTCAGCAAATATTCATGCCTTGAAATTTAGAATTATTCAGTCTCTTATAGCTAAAAAAACATAAAGAAATTAATAATTGCCTGAGTATTATTCTGTATTTATTAATTAGTATTATTATTTGTTTAATTAGAATTAATAGAACGTTTTGAGCATCGAAATAAAAACTCGATTATATTTTAATTTAATATATATAATATAATACTACTAATATATATACTATAATGACTTTTTTAACCCCTTTTTCCAACATTTCACGCAAAAAGTGGCTTTTTATCAATTTTCATAAAATTATAAAAAATAAAAGCGAAAAGCATTTTTTTTTGCAGTCACTCCTTTAATTGTTTGAAGAATGTTTTTGCATCCCAACATTTTTAGGAAAAAATCGAGAAAAAAGTTTTGAAGTTGACTTTTTTTAAAATTCGAATATTTCAATGGATACTAAATGGGTTAAGGAAAGTTATGCATCATTCAAACGGAATTTTGATGACCTTTCCAAAAATATTTTTTAAATTTGAAGACTTGACTTACAATAGCTGTTATAGTAAAAGAAAGAGTGTTCGTATTAATTCTGCCGCCACTGTATAATATTTATTCATTTTTTGTAAATAGAAATTTGTTTATGTCTCATTTATCAGAATTTTGAATAAATATTTGAATATCTACTTACTATAAAACTTTTTTCTTAAAAATTCAAATGGAAGTTTTCACAGTTTGTTTCTTTTGACAGTATTATTTTAAAACACTTAAGCTTTTGAACTTTTCTGTAGTAAATTATTATTTTAAGTGTTCATCGTATGAAATATTTTTGACACGCGACTTAAATTATGAGGTACTCGATTTAATGATTCTCTTCTTATATATTTTGGTATTCAATTTGGAATCTCTACATCTCGTGTTTCTTTAGAAGAGTATGCTGAAGAAAGAATTCTATTTTTAGATAGATAGATAGACATGTCTAATTAAGCTCATCAACTTCAAGTGCGAGCAAGTAATAAACAGACTAGATTATAATCAACAACTCGCAAGTGAAATGTTAATATTCAATTTCAAAATGAAATCCGCTTCATATGTTTCATATGCTAATCTGGGCTATATCGCTGACAGGCAGGCAGACAGACAGACAAACAGACAGACAGACAGACAGACAGACAGTTAAACATGCTCATATCCAATCAAGTATCTAATGCATATGTTTCAAGAACTTCTTCTGCTCTTTGCTGTGTGTCAGAGAAATTGAAGTGAATGAAGTTCCAAGCGTTGTCCCAGGAGTTTCTTTTTGTGGAAGGGCGCCAAGTTGATGAAACGCCAAAGCAAACTTATGGCCCAAAGGCGTTGCCAATCAGTGAGGGGAGAGGGAAGGGACGAGGGGAGTTCTGACTGGTGTCAGACTGATGAATGGAGCGCGACGACCGCTTAGACATGGACATGAACATGGACACGCATTGGGGCATGTGGCATGTGGCACGCACAAAAATATCAGCGTCAAATCGATGAGGCAGCTCACCAGCAAGACAAAACGCCACAAAGTATGCAAAGCAGAAGGAAAACAACAACAAAAACAAACACATTCAAGTACGAGTACAAGTTTGAGTGTGAGTGTGAGTGTGAGTGTGAATACGAGCTTGAGTTTGAGTATATTGCCTACAGGCTGCAGGTTATTCACACCAAACTGTTTGAGAGACGCGGAGCGAGGGAGACGCACAGTGGTAGAAATGGTTTAGTTTGCGCTGAAAAGAATTAAATTTGTAATTTTTAATAAAATTTTAATGCATTCACTTCTAAAAAAAAATTATGTAATATTTATTTAACATATGCTAATTCAAATTTTAAATTTTACCAAAAAATTGTATTTTGCTTACAATTAAAATATAAAATATATGTTAATTATATTTATTTTACGTTGTTTCTTACTGAATTTAGACACTTTAAAAGTAATTATCTTTAAGAAAGCTTTATGCTATATATTTGTAGTTGTTCATTTGTTATTTTATTACCGAAAATTAATAAATAAAAATGCACAAATATTTTTAATAAATAATTTAAGTTGTCATTTTGAAAAAAATCTCTTTTTTTGAAAGTTATAAAATATTTATATGTTTTTTTACTGAAAAATAAATATTTTACTTACTTTCTTATTGAGCCTATATTTCTAAAAAAAAAATGTCAGGTTGTATAAAATATTATATTGATTTATTTTTTTTATGGCATTAATTTGTTATGTATTTATTATAATCTTAGAGAAAACTATATTATTTATTGACTTATTAATTCGGTATGTATTCGATAACTGGACAAAAATGTTCAAGTTGATTGAAAAGGTGTTTTCTTAAAGAAATATTTTATCTCATGAAATGAAATTAGTATTTGTGTGTATTTTATAAGTATTCATAAATTTATTTTCTTTTGCATACGATAACTAAAATATTTAACTTCCTTTTTTATTATTTTATTTATATATTTACTACTTATTTTGTGATTAGATCCGTCGAATTTTCCACTGTAAGGCGTTGTGATTTCCCACCTGGTCTGGGGAACATCTTTAAAAGGTTGTCGCTGTCGATTTGAACAGCATATGGAGCTCGAGTATCTGTTGAAAAATTTATGCGACGTGCTCGTTCAAATAAAAAAGCTGCCAATGATGTAACATATACAGAAGTAGACAAGTTCAGAGTCAATCTTTGCATATTCATAGACCACTCAGATACTCAAATACACTTACGCAACGACTAATTTATGAATTTGTTGTGTTTCCCGCTGATTTGATGACTAAAGTTCGCAAACTTTCACGCCCGCTCATAAAAAAAGAAAACAGCCTTTGCTTCACAAATACATATATATTTATATTTATTGAGCTGTCGCTTGTCTCTATGTGCTTAAGTTTCTTATATTTTTATTTTTTTGATTTTCTGCTACAGCCGCAACATTTCGCAACACTTATGGATTTGACATTTATATGACAGTTGGATTTCTGTGTACGCTTACAGAACGCAATTTGAGCACAAGTATATACGAATATTCAACTCTGTGTATTTTATTTCTTATTTCTTTCACTCTTTTTATACTGCTTATGAAGTGAAAGTTATTAGAAATGGGGTTTATAATTTTTGTAAATTTATATAACAGGCAGAAACTTAAATGTTAACACATTTCCCAATCTCCCAAACGGGCTTATCTCTTTAAGTGATTCAATCTCTGCTAATATAATAGCTAGAGTTAAGAAATTTTGCATGAAGCTTGCTAAAATCTTTAGCTTAACAGACATTCTATTTTTGCTGCTAATTTCATTTTAATTGCTTAATAAATGCAGATGTTATGTAATGATATAAGCTGAAAGAGTGTCGCCATCTAGCGTGGAAGACCCGCAAAATTAGTTTTTTTAGACAATGGGTGTTAAAAGAGCTTTAATATCTTTAGCTGTCTCGCAAACTTCACCAAGATCGTTTAATTAAATAATCTATATAGAATTAAATAAGTTATATATAAATTAAAATATATATATAGAATTAATATATGTATAGAAGTTATGCAGTAAATAAACTTGAGCAGTGGCGCCATCTAGCGCGCAGAACTGGGTTAAACTGCTATTTCTGCATATATATATGTATGTATGTTTAATATTAAATCCAGGGACCGCAAATAAGAGTTACGAGAAACTGGATAAACTCTTATTTTCAATTTTTATTTAAAAATTATAGATTAAAAATTATTTTTCAATTTATATTATAAACATTTAAAATAAAAGTTATTTTTATAAAAAAAATTGAAATTAACCTTTTATTTTCAATTGCCAAAATAAAAATTGAAAATAAGAGTTAAATTATAATTATAAAAATTGAAATTTAATTATTATTTTATAATTTTTTTAATTAGATCGAAAAATAAGAGTTTTCATTCTATTGTTTTGATAAAAATCAACAAATAACTTTTATTAAATAATTTATATTTTAAAAATTTTAATCGTTAATTTAACTGATTTAATCTAAGCATAGTTGATTACAGGGTATCGTACAGTCGTTTACTCTAGTTTAAAGCATACTTATTTGTTTTATTTTTCTGCCGATTTTCTATTTTTTGCTTGGCTTGGCGAAACGTGCGCGCTTACAAGGACTAAGGAAACTGAAATTGTTTTTTATTTTTATTTTTGCCACAACTCTACGCTCACACACACACACACACACACACACTGACTCCCACACACTTATAGAGATTTATGTGTATGTGTGTGTGTGTCTGTTTGTTGTTGTCTTTTTTTTTGAGACATTTGGCACAATTTTTGTATTGCTTATCGCATTTCAGTCACGTAACTGGCATTGTTGTTGTTTATTCGCCTTTTATTTTTTCATCTTTTTTTTGGTTGCTAAAAGAAATTTATGCATTTGATTTCAACTAATTTTCAACGGCATAAATATAATTAAATTCATGCACGTCTCAGTCTCAGTGTCAGTTCTTCAGCAAATTAGATGCCATCATAAATTGGGCTCATTGCGAAAAAACAACGAAAACCCTTCGAAGCATAAGAAAAACTCTGAGGAGTATTAAAAAACGCTTTGGCATTGAAGGCAGCTGTGTCTTCAGTAAAGTTCGCTTGAAAGCTGGCTAAAATGTTTTAAGCCTTTACCTAAAGTGCCAACACACACAAGTCGTAAAACGATGTGCGCTTCTGTTGACGCCTTCTAAGTAGTGTTAAAGCATGGAGGGGGCGTGGCATAAACCAGTTGCGCGATTTAAAAATCCTCTAGGCCTCAATGATTTTTGTGATACAAGCGATACAAGCTCGTTTTTGCGTTTTATTAACACACAGAGGGAGCAGAGACAGAGAGAGAAAGTGAGAAGCAGAGAGGGAGATCTTTTGGTTTTGGTTGCATACCTCAAGGCGTTCCAGTAACCTACATACTTAGATGGAAGACGCTTTACACTTTTTGAGCCATTTGCTTGCCTTGTCTTTTGCCTGAGCTGTTTTATTAAAAATTCCACACACACACACAGAGAGAGAAAGAGAGGGAGTGTGTGTGTGTGTGAGATAGAAAGAGAGGGCAAGTGTTTTCTGAGCATGTTTAAGGCAAGCAACTAGCAGGAAACAACAACGCGTTTTAACAATTGTTGCTGCTCTTCCTGTTGTTATTGTTGTTGTTGTGCATGTTGCTTGTGTTGTAACACTTTTATTGCTTTGTCATTTCTACATATTTCACAACAAACACACTTAGTTTAACAAACACACACACACAATAGCAAAGCCTTTGAGTTGCCGCATTGCTGTTATTTCTATTCTATCTTATTACAGGGTATGCTTAGGCTTTTCTGCAGATTAAGCTGCAATTTATGAATATTTACATTTGCTTTTGTACAGCAAATATTTTCAAAGAATTTATATTACATTTAAATACCCTTTATTGAGTGGTAAAGACTGTAAAAGAACTTCTAATGGGTTTTTTTTATGAAATTTACGAACATTTTAGTCAAATATTTTAGACGGACTTTTTGTTGTGTACTCTATAGGGAGCGAGGAAATTTTGTAAGTGTTAAATACCCTGCATCAGCAATTACAGGGTATGTTAAAGGCTTCCTTCTAAATATATTTTGTACACCTGCTGAGTTGATAGTTTTAATGTTTAACTTAATTTCAGTTGATTAAATTTATGTTTAAATGCTTGCCAACATTTTACAGGGTATCTTGCAGTTCCCACATGTTTTTGGGTTGTATTGTCAACACGGTGTGACGCCTAAAGGGCTGCCACATTATTTCTCATTCTCATGCGCTCGCTCGCGCGTGTCATATTTATTTATTTCGTCTTGGGATGTTTGTATGCCACACAGTTTGCCATTGTGTTGATGTGTCATTCTCTGTATTATCTCTTCCTTTTCATGTGTGTGTGTGTGTGTGGCCAACACGTATTTCATTTCCCGTTTGTCGGCATCTCCACACTTTATTTTGTATGCTTTGATATGCAAAATCTTTCCCTCGTTTGTTTCTGCATTACAATTACACAGAGCCCATAGTTGATTTGAAATAAAAAACACTTTTATGGCAATTAAAGACATCTTAATAATTATAAACAATAATCAGCTAAATTAGTGTTTAATAAAAGAGGCTTAATAATATTTAAAATGTATTTTTTTGCATTTCTATATATTTGTTTAGTTTTTCATCTTTATTTTTGGTATGCGCTTTCACAGCTTTATTTTGTTTGCGCTTAGGAATATGCAACACTTTTTACAAGTGAGCATTCGAACTGCGCTGAAAAGTAGGCAACAATTTGTGTAAAATGTGTCACAATTTCCCTTTCTTTGCTGCTTTCAGGCCATAAAATTAAATTATGAACCTAAAAACCTGTTGCTTAGTTTGCGGTTAATTTAACAATTGATTAGACTGCCGCTCAAAAAGGTCAAAAGTCAATTTGTCGATCGTTTATCAAAACCGACTACAATTAACATTTATGGCCGTGGTCGCAACGTGTCGTGTGACAGTTTTACGGCCATGTTTAACAATTATGAGGCTTGACATTATTATTATATATTTTTTTTGGTTGAACCAACTGCATGTGGTTGTGCCACATTTGGTTCAATGAACTCACATTGCTTTAATTTTTTGTGCTGCCGTGTAAAAAAATAAAAAAGAAACGGCGCCGTCGAAAAATGCAACAGCAGCAGGAGCAGTAGAAGAAGAAGAAGCGTTGTCAGGCGGCTGCTGTGCTTGGCATGTGGCCAACAACAACAACAACAACAACAAAAACAACGAGAACAACCGCTGCAATTGGTTGGTGTTGCAAAAACAGCAGAAAGCAATTAAACTTTGCCATTTTGTTTGCACGGAAAGCGATTAAAGTTGTTGCAAGTGACAAAGACGCCTTTTCTGTGCATTTTTATGTGCGCTTAAAAGTAGGCAGCACTATTTTTCTTCGTAATCCCTTTTTTTGGGCTGATCTTTGATACTTGAGTAAGTGCCAACGTTCGAGTCTGCATCCTAAAAAGTGGAAAATAATATTTTATTTATTTGCAGTCTATGCGTTTTGTATTTTGCTCTAAGAAGTCGGCAATACTTTTTACTGTACTATTTAAGAGTTGCGCATACAAGTAGGCAAGAGTTATTGATGGTAAGCAGCACTTTTGACAGTCAGCACTTTTCCTCCACTTTTGGCAGAAATTTGATACTTAAGATACTTGAAAATGGTAAATAATACTTAAATGTTAACTTAAATGTTTCAAAATATGAAACTCTTTTTAAACGGAACGGAACGGATCGAGGGCAACATTTTATATTTTATATTTATTTATTATTTTAATTACATGTATTGATTACTTACCATAATAAATAATTCAATTTCATCTTATTTAATCTAGTATATTCAATGTATGTATCTAACATACATATTTTTAATTATTTGTAAAAGCATAATAAGGGTTTAATATTTGTCGCTTTTATCTCAGTTTAAAATATGTATGTATTTACTTTTAATTATTTACTTCGTTTTTTGTAGGTCACATTTATCATATGTCGATTTTTGTTAGCGCTTAGAAGCATGCAACTCTTTTTACAAGTGTGATTTCGAACTGCGCTCAAAAGTAGGCAACAAAAATTGTCCAATCGCTTTGACTAGTACAATGTGCTGCGCTAAAAAGTAGGCAACACTTTGTGTACAATGTGTCGCAATTTGATACCTATGTACTACATATATCTATATATATTGGCTATATTTGCCGTTTTTGTGGTCGTTGTTGGGTTCAGTGCCTCGCTCAGGTCAGCATCATCGCCCATTGACATTCATATTCATGGCAAACGCCGATGGCAGCGACATTTATTGAACTTTTTATGCGGTCACAAATTTACTTTTATGTTTTTGGCCCGTACACATTGTTGTTGTTGTTGTTGTTTTTCTACTTGCTGTGGTTTTCTCTATATACAGTTGCCTCGTTTCGTTTTTTGGGCTATATCCTTTGCCTCGTCGGAGTAATTAAGCCGCCTCAATGGCTGATCAAAATGGCAACGCGCTCTGAAATTTTTGCCTCACTTGTGCATCTGTGTGTGTGTGTGTGTGTGTGTGTGTGTGTGTGTGTGTGTCTGGGGCGTCAAATGTTTGTTTTGGACGCAAAACTTGTCGACTTTTCCCCATGAATATTAAGCGGCAGTTTCCTTTTTTCTATGTGTGTGTGTGTGTGTGTGAGAGAGTTTGGATACTTGTGCTATTCACGTTATCTGCAGACGCTGTGTTTTGACAGCGCTTTGAATTATCTTAAAAAGCCTGGCCTAGAGCCCCACAAATGTTACACAGCAAAAAAATAAATAATTTTTAAAATATAGTTTACAATTTCTGAAGGCAAAAATAATAGAAACGAGAGTCATTAAATGATTAATATATTCAAAAGCATAGAAAATATAGTCTAAAGAGAAGAGGAACACAAATAAATATAAATTCATTAAACAAATTAAAAATACATTATGCTTAAATCATGTATTTTGTATTAGATTGAAATTGATATTAGCTCGATTGAAATACTGAAATCTTTGTGCGCTGTGTAAAAGTGCGAGCTGCGGCTTAATTAAGCTAAAAATGTTTGTATTTTATTACAGTATATTGCGCTGTAATTAAAATCGACGGGCAAACAGCCACAGCTGGCCACATGTAGGAACAGAGAGAAAGAGAGGGAGTAGGAGAAAGGCGAAAAGGAAGAGTGAGAGGCAGAGGGAGAAGCAAAGCTGCCACAGCACAGACAAATATCGGTCAAGTTATTGAAAGTGTCTGCGGTTTTTGCCTGGCTGCCCACACAGTTTCCACAGTTTCCACAGTTTCTGTTACAGCCTCGAGTCTCAGTTTGCTTTTTATGGCCCGAAAGCAACAGCTGTGAGTTGTTTTACTCGCACTTCTTATAATATTTTAAGTTGATATTGAGACTTGAACGCGACGCAGGTGCTGTAAAATCCACTTAACATTTTTGGGCATAGATTTCTTCGGCTGTTTTTTTGGTTAATGTTAATTGCACGACTGCTTTTAAGCTGCCTTTTTATTATGCATCAGAAAGTGCGATCTTAAAATTCGAGTTTGGCTCGAACATTTTGGCCGGCAGCATTTCAATTTGATTGGCGCACAAATTGCTTTACTTTTTGTTTAGCATCAAACAAGAAATAGGAAAACAGGCAACAAGCCGCAGGGATTGACTCGAGACAAGACTCAATCGATGCCCAAGCATTACACAGATGAGATAAAAAAAAGCAAAACATGAGTGTAAGAAAAAAAGAGTAAGGAGTGAATTGGTTTAGACTTTTTAAATACCCAGCAAACCAATAAGAATATGAAATATAAAAATGTGTATATTTTAGAAGTTAGTTCGTATTTATACTTTAAAAATATAAAACGTAAAATATATAAAATTAAACTAGTTCGTATATTTTTTTCGAGATTTTAAAACCATTTAAAATATAAATTTATATTTAAAAAAAATGAATTATAAAATATATAAAATTAAACTAGTTTGTATCTTTATTTTTTGATTTTTTAACCATTTAAAATATATAAATATATTTTAAAAATATAAAATTTAGAAATATATATTTAAAATTGTCAATTTTTTTGGAACACAATTCGTCTTTGTTTTGATATATTCAAATAATCTTTTTAGCTTTATTTTAAAAGTTTCAATTTAAATTGTTGTCCCATTTCTACAATATATTTATTATATAAATTAAAAATAATTGAAAATTATATATATTTAATATTCTTGCCGAATGCTTTTACTTGATTTATAATAAATAATTTGTGACACTCTTTTTTTTTCTATAAATATAAAATCTCAACTGAAACTAAAAAGTAACAAACTAAATAGCAAGAATTAAATAGAAAGAGTAAAATGCAAAAAAGTAAAAAAAATGTTAATCTTTGCAAACGAGTTAAAGGCCAAAAGTTAAATGCAAAAATTTTCCATCAAAGTTGCTTCCTTTGCAAAAATGAAAAGCTTCAAAGGCCACAAAAGAGACAGATATTTTTTAATGCTGTCTCTTTGTTTTTGATTCCACGCTAATTACAGGGTATAATACAGTCTTTGTCAGCTGCATCGCTTGTCGTTTTTTCTTTATAGTTTGCAATAGAAAATTCAATTTAAATTGCAGACCATTCGACGAGCGACAAATAGAATTACGCGACGGGCCAAAGTCTTTGGGCCAAATAAATGGTGGCATTAAATAAAGTTTGTCATTTAAATTGAAAAATAGACGCAGGCCGAATGACCCTCTGACCCTCTGGCTAGTTATCCCTTGGGGGGCAGCAGGGGGGCGTGTCCGAGGGCAGGCTGAAAAATTAGACAATTTTCAAATACGCAAAGACAACACACGCTTACAAATTGTGCACATATGTTAAATTTCACAGAAATGAGAATGAATTGTGTCTCAGAGTGTCTTAGTGTGTGTGTGTGTGTGTTTTAAGAGGCAACGCCTACGTGTGGACATTAGGAGATTCAGCTACAAATGGTCACCAAACAAATCCCCGAGTGGGATGTCCTTGCTCCTTGCTCTTCCCTCCTCACTTCTCCTCTCCTCTTCTCGCCTTTGCCATCGGGAGTGCAATAAGCAAAGCTTAGCTAAATCCAGCTGATTCGAGGCAGTCGAGGTCTCTGATGTACAACTTGAATTCTCGAGCCTGAGCCCGAAACTCGGAGCTGGGAACTGAGAACTGGGACTCGGTTTAACTTTGAGCGACAATCTAAAATAATTTGAGCAATGTTCCGAGTGTGTCAGCTAAATACGTGTGTGTGTATGTGTGTGAGTAAGTGTGTGTCTTGCAGTGTTGCCAGCTTAGCTTATTATAGCCAACAATTTCAAATGGAATAAATTGAAGAGCTTCAAAAATTTATATAACAATTATTAGTTTGCCAAGATTTAAGATGAATTTTTAATTTGAATTATAGTTTGTTTTAATAAAATTTTTCTTTTGTGATCAATGCATTGACTTGGAGTTTTCTAATCATATTAATAATCGAACTTAAATAAATCACACTAAATAAATTAAAAACTAATATATAAATAAATAAAATAAATAATCACTCGGTTTTTCTAATGCAACAAATGCTGAAGTTTAACATGTCTTCAGTGAAATAAGAATTTTAAAACTAAATTCGACAATAAATTGCAATTAAAAGCATCAAATGCAATCTTATACGTAGGTTTTTCTTTTATAACATATAATTGTTATTTACCAAAAAATAAATAAACATTTATTTTATTTTATTTTTGTCTGATTGGGTTTTTCAATCAATTGTTTGCTAATGCTTCCCTTAAATATTTATTTATGTATTAACCTAAGGCCCGTTTTTTTCAAAATCTTAATAAGGTGATTGATAACTATTGAAATATATTTTGACGTAAAATGTATAGAAATTATTGTCAAATCTTAAATTATGTTTTCGATACATTTTATATGTTCATTGGCCGCGTTCACCAGAACTTATCAATCAGTAATCATGTATTTTGTTTGTTCGATAACAAAGCATCACAATCAGAAAATTTCAGCGTACTATTTTGGTGATAAATTTTCAGTCATCATAATCACAAAATTTGAAATCATGATTGCTAATCACTGCATTTCACCAGAATAATCATGCAAATTTCATCGATTTTCTGTTGTCGAAAATTGAAAAAACGGCCCTTAATGTTATATTACAAAAATTTCTCAGATTTAATTTAAGTGAACTATGAAAAAACGAATAACTTTTTGTTTTTTTTTAATTTCTGCTATATTTTTTTAAACAAATTTAAACAACTATTTCGTGTTTAAAATCCAGCTTGATCTGACCATTAAGTTCTGCCAACACTGGTGTGTCTCTCTCTGTGTGTGTCTCTGTGTCTATGTGTCGTACATGCGGCTTACACGTAATACTTTGGCATTTGGGCCACTTGGGGTCAACGACTGTGGCAAATTGTGTGTTGCACGTGTTTCAGTCCCAGTCCCAGTCCAAGTCCCAAGTCCCAATCCCAATCCTTGAAGACAACGACAACGACAACGTCGGTTGACTTGACATAACTCTCATTATTATTAATTTATAGTATGAATTTGCTATTCGTAATTAAAAATTCCACTTGGCCGAAACTCAAATACAGTTTTGTCAGCATAAGCCCAAATAGCCAGTTTGCTAAGCGTTGTCCAAAATTCATGAGCTAATTGGCTAATTTGCCAAAGGAGTTACAGTTCCCATTTGAATCTCAGTTGAGTTCGAGTTCGAGCTCGAATCGGAGTCCAAGTCAGTTATGGGAATTAGATGTGAAATTAGCAAGAAAATTACAACTTTGCGACTACGACATTTTCGGGTGTTAAATGTTGAGCACTGTCGAAATACTTTTGCCACCAACTGTTTTTTTGCGCTCTTTTTTCACTGACCCATTTTTCTCGTATTATCGTTGTTGCGTATACGTAATATGAGCATTGCCACCTCGGAACTGTTGTTGCCAGCGACAAAACTCCCCTCAAAAATGCTGAAATGAAATCGCTGCAATTACACAACAGCTTGACTGCACAGCAGTGATGGCATTTTAGCTTTTTTATAGCTGGTTTCAGATTTTGTGAATGCAACAACTTAAAAAATAAAGTAACATTTGTTTAGCTTGAAATTGTTGTAAATACACAACAGCTTGATTGCCCACCAGTGATGTCATTTTAGCTTTTTTATAGCTGGTCGGTAATTTTGTTATTGCAAAAGCTTGAAAAAGTAAATTTTTTTAGCTTAAAATTGTTGTAATTACACAACAGTGTTGCAAGTCTAGCGTTTTTATAGCTAGTTGGAGAAAACTAAGTAAATAAATTATAAACTTTTATCTAGCTACTTTTAAAATATGTTTGACGACTTTTTAAATTAAATACACTTTAAAAAAACTGTTAAATACTTTTTAAGTCTAGAATATTATTTATTAAAATTCATAATTAGTCGACTGAGATTATTATTATTTTTTTAGCTAAACTGTCCCATTAAAACAAAAGCTAAATTTAGGTATAAATTAACTATTTTGGCCCAAGATATACTGACAACATATCTGTTCTTTTTTCTCCCAGCACACACTGTCTCTTTCCTTCGCTCTTTTTCTCTCTGTCTCTATTTGATTTTGTGTTGTAAAAGAAGCCAAAAAATGTGTTTGTGTATTTGTTTTTAAACACAAACATTGGGCAACATTTCGGCTTGGCTTGGCATTTTATGAGAGGAATTATATGCATTTACTTGGGCTAAAAGGTAGAGAAGGGCTTAGAAAGAGAGGGAGACTGGGAGAGAGAGCGAGAGAGGGAGAGGGAGTGATAGAGAGTAATTGCTTGGCTTATTTTTCAACTCAGACATGAGTTTGTGCAACTCTCTCTTTTTATCAGGTTATTAATTTGATGTGAAGCGACTTCATGGCAACGACATGTGGCATGTGGCACTCACTGACTGTTGTGTTGTGTGTTGCAAGTTGCAACTGCATGTGGCAAGTTACTTTACTTATGCCTCACATATCCACCTTGTCGTTGTCGTTGTGGTTGTAATTATTTTTAATTATTTCTGTTGCCAGCCGCAGGATTGTTGCAGTTGCACGTTGCACGTTGCAACTTCAGTTGTTACCTGCTGCTGCTGCTGCTGTAAGATCCTGTAAGCAGTTAATAAGCTGCCTCTTTGCCTTGGCTTTTATGGCAGTTTGTGGTTGTTGTTTTTACTTACATATACATACATATATATGACGAGCAATTTTCTCTTCTCAGTTGCATGCCTCAATCTCAATCTGCTTTAAAGCCATTGCCATTCGCATATGTGCAACAAAAGTTATGTCAATGTTGACAAGTTTATTTGTTCTATGTGAAATTCTTTGTGTATTATTAATTATTGAAGTGCAGTTGCAACAGACTCTTTAATCTTTTATAAAAAAACTGTTCTTTGCAACACAAAAGAAAAGACATTTTTAAAAATTGACAGAAAAAACTATGACATAATTCTGAGAGTAAACAACGTCGGAAAATGTCAGAGATTAAAAAAAAATATACTTTCAAGAAAAAGACTAGAGAAAAACAAATGTATAAGGTAAAAGTTAGAGCCTTTAGGTTCTTTAAACTTTATTACAACTGATATTTTCGGCAACACTAAATTAAGTATTGTTAAGGACGGAAGTGTTGGATAATGTGCTGAATATTTGTTAGACTTAAAACTCATTTTTAAAACTTAAATAAAACAAAGTTCTTCTTTCTATTTAGGGTGGGTTAAGTTGATATAATTGTAAATTGACAAATTACTTTATTATTTTTTATATTTTTTTTATGATTTTATTTACTATTATCTTATTTTTTATTATTTTATTTTTTATTATTTTATTTACTATAATTTTTTTTTTTGTATTATTTTATTTTTTTATTATTTTATATTTTATTATTTTATTTTTTATTATTTTAATTAAATTTATTTATTTATATGTTATTTATTTTTTTTATTTAAAGCAAACATTGCCGCCTTTAATTAATTCAAAATAAAATATATATATATACAACAAATTCTAAATATTAGAATATTATTAGAATTTGATCCTATTTTATTTTGATTTAATTTTTTCTGCATTTATTTCTATCAGTTTCTACAAAGTGACATCTGTCATCAGTTTGAGACTTAACTAACTTACGAGTATATTATTATTATTGCTCTTGTAGTCTATCAAATTGGCTATGCTGCCTTTCCGATAAGTTAAATAATTTATCATACGCAGACATAATTTAATTTCAATTTCATGCACAAAAGTTTAGCTTTATGACAGAGAAGGAGTATGTGGTAAAGAGCTTCTAAAGAGAGAGAGAGAGAGAGGGAGATAAATAACAGAGCAAAACGACTGACAAGACTCCAATATGAAAACGCAAACCTAATAATCCCTCGATGGCTTTTAACTGCCACAACTCGCTTAATACACCGCAAAGTTGTTGTTGTTGTTTTGCTTGTTGTTGTTGTGTCTGTTGACAGGCGAAAAGAGCAACCCAAAGTGAAAAAATGAATGCGAAAAAGTTTTTGCATATATATTTTGTTGTTTTTTTGTTTTGTTGCTTCTTGCAGCGCATTAAATATTAATGATACATTTGCCAACACTGTCTCCGTTCTGGTTCCCTCTTCTCTCTCTCTTTAGTTGTTTGCCACATTTGGTGGCACAAACATTGTGTATGTCCGTTTCGCTTTTGCCTTTGCTTTGCCTTTCGTCTGGTTGCAACAGTCAGTGGCACATTTTATAATCCACAATGATTGATATACGCGCTGCGGCAACAAAGAATTCGAGAGCAGACACATAGGGAGAAGGAAAAAAACGACAGTGTTGCCTGATTTTGAGGGCTAAAATAGCTAATTTGAATAATAAAGGAAGACAGAAATGCTCTAAAATGATTTTGATACGAAAATGTCGGTTATTTAATGAAGCTATCTGGCAATTTGAAATGGTAGTAAATTCAATTTAAGCTAATTTGAATAATAAAATTAGTCCAAAATAATTGAATAATGCTTATAAAATTATTAAACTATTTTTAAAGTGTCAAAATCACGTAGGTTTCTATTATTTTTGCCAACACGGTATTTATCCTACAGCAATATTTTACTCTGCATTTTATCTGCTATTTATTGAAGTCATCTGTCAATTCTTCTACTTTTTTATTCAAAAAAATATTCAAGTCTAGCTTTTTAAAAGCTAAAATGGCAGCACTGAAAAGGACCTCATATTATGTGCACTCACTTGGCTCACTGGCATAAACAAAAGGCTGCGACTAAAAATATGCAATGCGAAATATCGCCACAGTTAAAATGTCACAGTAAATTCATATTCATTCATTATGTTAAAATCCCCCGAGAGCCTCCCGAAAAATAAATAATAGGAAGAAAACAACAAAGCAGATGAGGTGCCATAAAAAAGAGCTACAGCGAGAGAGAGAGAGAAAGAGAGAGAGAGAGTAAGTGAGACACATGTGCATAACGTTGATTGTCTGTGGCAGAGTCGAGTTGAGTTGAGAAAAGTTCCCTATCTATACATATGTGTGTGTGTGTGTGAGTGTCGCATTCATTTTCATTAACCCGTTTTTAGGCTCAGCTGCCACTTGCTGCAGCTACCTGCTTGCCATTTCCACCCCCTTTCCCTCTCTCTCTCTCTCTCACTCCCTCTCTCTCTCTCTCTGATGTAACACTTGCCTAAATCTGTGACAGCATTTTGTTGCTTTTGTTGGCGCAGCAACTGTTTATTTTATTTACCACACACCATGCAAATGCATATATGTACATATGTATGTATTTTTATGAGTAAATAGAGGTTCCTTACTTTGAGATACCCTATAAAAAACTCTAACACAACAAAGCGAACTTTGCTTAATTTGATATAAAAAAATTGAAAATGTAAATTTGTTAATAAATGTGATAACTTTAGGAAAAGTATTTAATTTTATATTATTTTAAAATTTAATTATAATAAATATTCGTATAAATGTATGAGTAAATAGAAATGGCTTTACTTTGAGATACTCTATAATATCGGTGAGTTTCTGTTTCATAGTTTTTGAATTCAAATCAAGAATCTGATTATATTTAAGTTATTTTTGGATCTACAAATAAGTTTTATTTAAAAATTTAAATGTTATAAATTTATTTTAAATTCAAAAATGTTAATAAACGCAAATACTTAAATAAAACAATTTTTACTAATTTCTTAAATAAAGTAAAATATAAAAAAAATGAAAAACTTGACCAAAATGTCAAAAAAATACAAAGACTTAAAAGACTTCAATGAGTATACAATAAGTATATATGTATAAGTATCTAAAAAATATACATATATGTACAATATATACATACATGTACAATATATAAATGTATCTAGGAGCTATATTGCAATTGTTGCTGGTTTGTTTGGTGTACGGCAATTGTGTCATGCAACAATTAATTGTTTCGTGTTAAATTTTGTATGAATGTGGGTCGCATGCTTTATGGCTTCGTCCTCTAATTAACAGAGAAGCAAAAGGAGAATACGTGTCCATCTGTCTGTCACTTTGTCTAACTGTTGTTTAGTTTTTGGCCAAGAATTGTGTGTGTGTCTTTAAGACGGATTTGTTTTGCCAGAGAGAGACTTAAATAATTGAAATGCAATGGAGCAAGCAGATTATTTATTATGCGACAGATTGCACAGCTCCAATCAACATCTATCCATTCCATTCGATTCCATTCCGTTCAATCTATAGACCTATGTCAGCTTAAGAACACATTTGCGCAGATAATTGCAGAGTGAAAGCCAAACAAACAGAAAAATCAGAGAGGGAGTCAAATCAGGCGCAAATTTGTAAGCACATTTTGTGTGTGATGTCTTATGAAAATGTTATTAATTGACAGAACGACAGAAATTCTGGCTGAAATCACAGCACAAGTATTGTATGATTATTATTATTGCCCACATGTTTAAGTAAAACTCAAAATAAGACGATATTGTCAGAATTATTTTAAGCTTGTTATTTTATACTAAATTCGACACAAGAAGTTAATTAAACCAGACAACTTTAAGCATGGAAATCTATAAATAATAAAACTATATATACTCTACAAATAAAGTACTGCATATACTTTATAGAATTAGAAAAGTCTCCTTCTTTCTGCTACATTCACTTATTTATAATACGTTGATTACTGAGTACGAATATATAAAAAGTCGATTAAAAACTTTTTAAAGTAAAGCAAACATTTCAAATGTCAATTGTTTGGACTAACTGACAGAAGTTTTAGCTTTGTTGCCTTGTTGCCCACTTGGCGTATACGTGATGTGGCAAAAGCAGCGTAAATTTCTTTAATATGCTAATAAACATATGGCATTTCATTAAATACATTAACATAAAAAACAAACCGTATTAAACTCAACCGCAGCACACACCAAAAATGTAAGAACACACACACAACAATCACACACACACACACACACATACACACACACACGACAGAGAGACAGATACATAATTTCATTAGCACTTTTGAGTTTGAAGCAAGAAAGTTGCAGGAAATTCGTTTGAAAAAAAAAAATGAAAAGCGCCCAAAGCAGCCGCCATCAGAAACGTGCAAGAATTTAATCTGGTTTAATGCTGTTAACAGAACCCAAAAAAAAGAAAAGAAAATAAAATAAAAATACGAGAGAACAGAAAAAGAAAATGAAGAGGAAAAGCTGCTGAAAAAAGTGGGTATTATAAAAGTAATGTTAAGCTTGAAGAGCACTTGTAAACAGCATATCCTTATTGTACTGGTAATAACTGCAAAAGCCTTGTGTGAAAACTAGAGTTATTCAAATTTATTTTTAGAATAAACGTGAGTTGATAAATTCATAGGGTAACTATATGTTTGTGATTAAAATGTGTCTAAAGTGTGAGTGAGTTTTTAGACCAGTTTGAGTCCAGGCACTAATCAGTTAAGTTTACTTATTATGAATTATATGTATATAAATAAATAAAGAACAAATATTTATTTTTAACTGAAACTGAAAGAATAAAAAGAAAACAAATTTAAAATCAAAAGTTGAAGCTCAAACAAATTATAGAAAATGCGTTAATTTGTTGCATTAATTAGGGAAATGATAGAAACACCCGATCAGATCATAAAGTATTAATGGTAGTAATTAGTGGTAGTACAAGTGTTAGTATTATTAAGGCGCTGACTTCGAACAGAGTAGAAAAAGGAAGTAAAGGAATAGGAATGGATGGGTTATCCTGATGCTCGATATGGATATATAAATTTGCTGTCATTGGAACAATCGGTCATGAAAAGATTTTTGATATGAGAAACTTTTTTATTTGAACAGCGAACACAATTAACTTTGATAGAATATCTTACATAAACTGAACAACTTTCATTTTAGGAACAGAACATACTCTATAAACAGTCATATAAACATAAGGTTATTTTTTAAAAAATAATATTAATATTTATTTGAAATCGAACTTAAATGTATGAAAATTGTGAATTATCGTAAGAAATAAAATGTAAAAATATATTTAATTCTCCTTTTTATCATCTTATGCATTCCACTTGATTTCTCAGCTACTTTCTCATAGAGTATCAATATGTCTTGCATTGTGCGTTTGTATTTATGTTTGCGTGTATGTGTGGGTGTTATGTCTATGTATGTGTGTGTGTGCGTTGAATCGTTTTCACATTTCTGCAGCCTTCACACAGCATTATGCAAATAATAAGCTCTCAACCTTACAACGAAAGGGAAAAGCCTCTTGGAGCAGCATTCACAGTGGCAAAATAATAATAATAATAATAATAATAATAATAAAGAGGGAGTAGGAACATTCTTATCTGTGTTTGCCCTTTCTCTCTCTCTCTCTCTCTCACTCTCCACTTCAATACTTGCAACTGTGAAAATCACACAGGGAAAGATACAAAGATACTCAGATACATTCTGCGGGCTTGCTTTGTGCTGAGCGAAAACAACAATGAAAAACATAAGAAAAAAACACAAAGCAGAGAAGGAAGAAGGAAGAAGATGAAGAAAAGGATTTATTTGGTTGCTTAACTTGGGCTTAGCTGACGGTTTTAAATGTAATTAGTATGCATGTTTGCATTTCGTTAGCGCTTCTCGCGATTCCAGCGACCGGCGACTGTGAACTTTTCATTATAAATCACGCTTGCCTGCTTTGCCACATTCCGCATGCTACACCTCACCCCCCTCCCCCCCTTTACACATTACTACCCCCCTTTAGCATACGTGTGTCGCCTACAATATGATTGCCGAAAAAATTCATTTAAATAAATTTTTAATTAAACCTTGTTAGCAAGCACAGCGAAAGCGACTCAAGTGAACGGAATGAATAAAAATTGCACACACAACACAACACAACACAGATATACGCACTAAGTGGGCGTTGTGTTGGAGGGGGGCGTGGCATGTGCGTTACGTTGCGCTGCGGTTGCCGCTTACTTTGACTGATGAAGACTTATGGGAGTCGCGGTTATCGCTGCGGTTGCCAAGGTGCAAGGACAGCAAAAGACACTCCTACGCACAGTGGGCAAAATGACTGAATTAAATTACAAATATTAAAAAAAAAAAGATTTAGAAATCTAAGATGGCGAAGTAATTTATGAGCAATTTTAAAATAAATGCAATTCTACATTTATAAGTTTCTAACAACATGTTAAATAAATAAAATAGAAATAAATATAAAATAATTGCTTAAATAATATACTATCGAATTTGAATTATTTTTTTATTACCAATATTTTAAGCAAATTATTTAAAAATGTTTGTTTTAATTTAAAATGAATATTTTGCATAATTTATTTTATTTTCAACTGCATTAACGAACAAATTTGTCATCAATTTACACTAGAACCGACACAAATACTATTTCTTAAATTTCCATTCAATTAATATTTTTTAATTTCCTTTAAGTTTCTTATTATACAGCTAAAGCAAGGAATTTAAAAGAAAAACAATTTTTTATGAAATTATATAAACAGTACATTAAATTTAATATCTATTTCTTAAAATCTGTTTATGAATATAAACAGAATATGAATTTAAATTATGCTGTAAGCTTCCGTAATCTATGTTAAATGTTAAAAAAAATAAAAAAATGTTTTTTTTTAAATTAAAAAATATTAATAAGTATGAAAAAATTACATAGCACATTTAAATAATGTATTGACAATATCTTTTTGAACTTTTAAAGAAAATAAGTTTCTTTAAAACAGAAGTCATAATTTTTTTTGCACACTGTGCATCGCAGTCGTTGTCTTTGTCATTTTTGCCACACTTGTGGCAATTTGTTTCAAGTGCCCCAGCTCCACTGTTGTTGCCACTTTTCGGGGCATCGCAGCATCTCGAGCTCATCCTCAGCTGGTTCCGTGTGTTGTCAACGTTACTATCACAGCCACTTTCATGACGAAGATGAAACCACGACGCTGACAAATTCAAAATAATTTAATTTTCTCTTTATTTGCACTCGATTATTTACGGCAACTCGCAAAGTGGCAACTCGCAAGTGGCAACTCGCAAGTGGCAAGGCGGCAGGTTGCAAGTCACTTTAATTAAATGTACAATTGCCTAGCTGCGAGTTATGATTCGCCTCAGCGCACATTATATTAACAATTTGTTAACTGCAGTCAGTTTGACGGCCGAAAAAGAAAACTGAAAGATAAAGATAAAAATCGGTATTAACTGAGCTGAAAGTCGACTTAGCAGTATCAAATCTTTTGATGTAATAAATATATTATTTTAATTATTTAGATATATTATTTTAATATATTTAGACCCCGTACTTTAAAAAAGTAAAGGGGTCTATTAACTTTGTCACAAAAAAAAATGTGCGTAACAGGCAAAAGGAGGCGTGGCAGACCCCATAAAGTATATATATTCTTGATCAGCATCAACAGCCGAGTTGATATAGCCATGTCCGTCTGTCCGTCCGTCTGTCTGTCTGTCTGTCTGTCTGTCCGTCTGTCCGTCTGTAAGAGCGCCTAGATCTCAGAGACTATAAGAGCTAGAGACTCCAAACTTGGTATGTAGGTGCGTCTATATTGTAAGCAGATCGAGTTTGTTTTAGATTTTGGATCAGACCACTATATCATATAGCTCCCATAGAAACAATCAGTTGAAAATCAAGTCTTAGTATGGACATTTTTTTGCTGTTTGAGATATTTCAACCAAACTGACAGAATATGCATAAAAGGTGGTCCCATACATACTGACCAAATTTGATTGAAATCGGATTACTATATCATATAGCTGCCATAGGAACAATCAGTCGAAAATCAAGTCTTAGTATGAAAATCTTTTTTGTTGTTTGAGATAACTAAATTAAACTGACAGAATATGCATATGGTATGAACCCATACATACTGACCAAATTTGGTTTTAATCGAACTACTATATCATATAGCTCCCATAGGAACAATCAGATGAAAATCATGTCTTAGTATGAAAATCTTTTCTGTTGTTTGAGATAACTGAAATAAACTGACAGAATATGCACATGGGATGGTCCCAAACATACTGACCAAATTTGGTTGGAATCGAACTAACTATATCATATAGATCTCATAGGAACAATCAGTTGAAAATCAAGTCTTAGTATGGAAAACTTTTTTGCTGTTTGAGATATTTCAACCAAACTGACGATCAGTCCAAATAAAGTCTTAGTATGAAAATCTTTTTGTTGTTTGAGATATCTTTATAATAAGTACGGGGTCTCCGACAGTCGAGTACCGCTCGACTGTAGCACCGCCGACTAGTTATTAATATAGAAATGATGTCAAAATTTATTTGAAATATTCCTAAAAGTTTTGAGATTTTCTTGTGAATTTATCCTTTTCAATATCGTTGACTTTTATGTTAATAACATTTCTAAAATTAAAATCAGATTTTAAATTAATTTATTTAAAATCTTTTTTTGACGTTAAATGAAATTAATTAAAAGTTAAAAATATTATGAATATTTATAGCCTTCAAGTTCCCATTATTTTATAATAAAATCGGAAATTTTATCACAGGTTTTCGAGTAAACTAATAAAAAAAATAACGTATAATTAAAGTTGTGCTTAAAGCACAGATTTCTACACATTTTCCACCTTTAGTGTTTACTTTCCTAAAAAGAATTTGCCCACTTAATGTCTTTCCAAGCTGTCAGTAGTCAGAGCTAAAATATTTCAGAATAAAGAGAATCGAAACCTTTCAAGCCAAAAGTGCTAACAGTGAAGTATCATTTTAGCCAGTTTGGTTACCTCGTTTCTATTTGTTTTTGTTATTCTCTTTTTTTTTTTGTGTTTTCTGCTGTTTCTGCTGCAATTTGAGTATTTTGTATTCCGTATTCTGTTTTTGGCTTTCTGCTTGTTTTTTGCTGATGTTTTTGCTGTATTTGCTTTGCGTCGCATTAATGAATCCGGTTTATTAATGTGCGCTCGTATTTCTTCACTTGATTATACATGTAATTTGCACCCTGTCAGAGTTCTTATTCCTTATTTTTGTTGTGTTGTCTGTGGATCCTTCAACCCGCTTCTTATTCTTGTTGTCGTCTTTCGTATTGTGTCGTGTCCTCATCTGTTCTACCGTCTGGGCCATGTTTATCTTCAGCCGTGAGTCCTTTGCCAGCACTCAGTGTAAACAGAAACTCATTTCCAGGTTGCGGCTGTGGTTGTGTAGCAACCGTTGAGTGGACAGAACGGACAGAACGGACAGAAAAAAAGGGGGCATCATCATCATCATAAATTAACGACTGCCTCAATTAATGAATGGGCCACATTAATGAAATGCCAAACAAGCAATGGAAATATTTTACTTCATGCCAATAAATGCGGTAATTTCCACAGAATTTTCGCAGGAAAATTACCGAAAAATTTAAAGCTCAGCACATTTTCCCTAGGCGCAGGTCATCAAAATCAAATTTATTAACATTTAAGAATAAATTGAAATTATTTATAGAATTTGGGCAACAATCTTTGTAATTTACTAAACCCAATTAATTATTATGGCAATTTAATAGGGCTCCTGATTCAGTTTTTGTTGAATATTTAAAGTCAAATTATGGCAATAGAATATATATTTATAGAAAAGTTTGGCTAAATTTAAAATAGCTCAAATTTCTAAATGAATTTATAATTAAAATTTCATTAAATACAAATTAAATAATTTGCTCATTAAGTAAAGTTTCCATAATACAACAAAAAGTAATCAACTGAACATTTTTTTTTGTTAATTTATTCTTTAATTTTATTTTAGAAATTTGGAAGCAGTTTATTCGTATTTCTATGTCAAATTAAAGCTTAGAATTTTAAATAAAGTTGAAGCAATTTTTGCATTTATTTTGTGTAAACATTTATTTGGTACAGTGTATAAGACTAACAGATACCGCATATTCTACAGTGAATTTGCTTTAAGTGTGTATTCTAAAAATCGATTATTAAAGAAACTATTTATTTAATAATATTTAAAAATAATTAATAATAATTAAAATTAATAATTATTTATTACATACTTCCTTATTAATCTTTGGGTATTTTCCAGTCGAACACACTTTAAAACTGACCATACAACTTACAATTATTAAATGGTTTTAATTCTTGAACATCTTTGCAAACAGATGAAGTTGATGCACTTCTTAAATTGAGTTTTCATAACGAAAAGCCAACACAGAAATAGACGCAAAATGACAGAGAAAGATAGAAAGAGGGAGAGAGAGAGAAAGGAAGGAACAGTAAGAAACAAAGTGAGAGCGAGAGGGACAACGTTGCGTATACTTAATCATTTAAATTGCATCAAAAAAGGGCCAGGGCAAGGAAACAAACCAAATGTATTTAGCCACAAATGCGATGGCAAAGAGAAATTCCGTCCGCTTGCCATAAAACTAAAAATAGTGCTGTTGAAATGGCCCAAAAGCAAAATGGCCCAAAACACACAAACAGTGCTGAAGAAAGCAGAAAGAATACAACTGTAAAGATAAGTAAATCATGGTCCACAAAGGAAATGTATACGAAAAAATATATATGTATAAAGTTGAGCTGCGATAACGTTGCAGTTTAGACCAGGCCAAAACACGAACTGTGTAGAGTACATATAAAATATTATGCAGTAATATTGTATTAGTCATAAAGCAGCCGCAATATTTTGAGGCAAGCGCCTTAAAGTATGCAACATTTGAGTGCAAGACGACAGAGGAGGAAAGAGAGAGAGAAAGGGAGGGAAATGGAGGAAGACCCGCAGGGCCTAAATGCATTTGCTACCCAAAAAAAGCAGTTCACGAATTTATTTTTTACTTTTTTTTCGTGTTATGCAAAAACAAAGTAATTAGTTTTGATGTTCTCCCCTTTTAATGTTCTTGTTATTTTTCTTGTTGTTGCAACGCTTTTCATTTTATCATGTAATTTCATGCAACATTTTACACGCTCAAGTATTTTTAGGGCTTCCCCCGAAAAAGGTTTTTTAATGATTTCTTTCGCTCTCCATTTACTAAATGTTTATTTGCATGCAAAGAGCGTGAGAAGTAAAGCAGAAAAAGTAGTAGTAGAAGCAGAGTAGCAAACAAATAAAATATACATATAAACGGAAGCGGAAACGGAAGCAGACGCAGGTCCTTAATCGCAGTACACTCCCTCTCTCCTTCTAACTTATGTCAATTTGCATAAATGTGCTCATAAAAATGACAAATGGAAGTTGTGAAATGGAATACGACATTTCAGCTTGTTAATGAGTAATTCGATAGCACAAAACACAGCAGAACAACAACATCAAAAATGCGAAATGCGAAAATAAAATACTCATGACTTTCGACTTCGACTTGCGACTGTGATTATTTGATTGGAAGACAATAAAAGGCATCCGGAATCTCATATAAGCAACTGTTTATTTGTGCCAGTCACATTACATAAACATTAGCTGTTAAATGGCAGCGCATTGTTGGGCAGATTAATACCCTGTAATGTTGAGAAACTCTGCTGACAGCTGCTCTTAATATATTTGATTGATTTAGTGCATTTATTTGAATTGAGTTTGAACTATTTTATTTAAATTCTGCCTATTTTGCATTTAATATAAATATTAAATTCAATTTATTTAATTAAGTTAATAAATTGTTTTGATATTGAATTAAAATGTTTACCAAAGACAATTTGCGAAGTGTTTTTAGTGTTGTTAATAGCATTTAATTGCTGTTTATTCAAATATACGCAAATGTTTTCTAAGGAGAACATATTTAAAACTCTTTAAAAGCTGCAGCTAATGAGCAAGGCGGACATAAGTGTGAACTTCTATTTTGTTTATTAAAATAGTTAAATAATTATGAAAAAAGAAATAACTTAGTTCCCGAAGTTGTTTAAAAATTAAAATATTTTTTGTTTTTTTTACTAATATTTAAAAAAAATTTAGAAGAAACTTTATTTTATTACTAAGTAATTATATAGCCTTATTAGTTGCTTGGGAATTTAAAAATTGAGCAAGGTATTTCACTTATTTTAGTTAAATGTTAAAAGAAACTCTCAATGTTTTTGCCATTTGCCATTATTGTTCAAAATATTTTCTATTGTATATGTTAAATATTTAAGAAACTCAAATTAATTTCGTATCATTTGAAATATTATTTTAAAAAGTAAAAATAGTTTAATTTTTAATTAGGAAATCAAATATAAATAGTTAGCCTTATATGTTTAATTTGAAAAAAAGCTAGAAATATTTTATTACAATTTGGCATTATTATTTAAAGTATTAGGTTATATATTTTTAAAAAACTGTTTACAAATTTTAAAATGGATTATATTTAAATACATTTAATTTGATTGACAAAAGCAGCATATGTCTATATTTAAATATATTGCAGCAGCATTTTAAGTATTTGTAAATAAATGAAAAGGTGACCTGCTATTTAAAAATATAGATTAGTTTAACTTTTGCTGTCTGTTCAAAGATCTTGATACAGTTGTCTATGATTCACACCCTTTTGTTTGTAATGCACTGGGTATAAAAACAAACATTGTCACTTCATACATAACTTTCGGTGTTGTTATTGTGTGTGTGGGTGTGTGTATGTGTGAGGGTGTGTGTGTCGCATAGATAAAAACGGTTGTTGCTGCAGGGCGAATATTTTACACATCCATTAACGGCAAACGGCCGCAAAACTCGCCAATGTCACACGAGGAATAGAGAGAGAGAGAGACATAGATAGCGATAGAGAGAGAGGGTGAAAGAGAGAGAGAGAGGGGGGTAGTAACGACTGTTAGCCATTGTCTTTGGGGCATTTAACGGCGCTCTTTTATGGCGCGTCCTTTGACAAGGATGCGAGAATAACAACAACAGTAACAACAACAACGAACGCATGATGATTTTGTTCTTACCCACTGAATTTTTTTGGCCAATTCGGCGCTGCGACTCTGCGACAGTCATTAAAATGTTGATGCGTCTGTCTGTTGTTGTTGCTGCTTTTGTTGTTGCTGTTGTTGCTGTTGTTGTTGCTGCTGTTTCGGGCCAAAAGACCCTCGGCGCGTGGCCTAATTGACAGGCAGCTCACATTACTCCCAGTTGCAGCGTATTATGTATAAGTGGGCGTGGCACATTTTGCGCATTGCGCCTTCAACGCCTTAATTAGGTTATAAAAGTTTAATTATTGTCAACGGCAATCAGCGCAAATCATTTGGAATTTATGTCTAGCCCCGAAATCCAGTTAGCCAGTTCTGAGTTGGCCTGATGTGTTGGCCAATTTTTATACATATATAGTAGTACAATTGAAATGGTCAACGACACCCTGAAAACCATTTTGGGGAATTCGCTTGCTGGCCAAAAAACATGGCGTCGCTTTCACGGTTTAACATTGCGCATTAATGAAATATTTAAGCCGTGAAAAACATGGCCAGAGCAGTGCTTAAGCCCAGTTTGTGCTCTGTTCTCTTTCCTCTGTTGCAACTCGTGTCCTTCTGTGGCAATGGGGAGGGGAAGGGGGTCGCTGCTACACCCAGAGAAAAATTAGCGGAAATTTAAGATATTATTATAAAATACGTAAAACATTTTATGCAATCAATAAAATGTTTGAGCTTTTAAAATAAATAAGAAAATTTAATAAATTTGTATACAATTAATATTAAAATATTTATAAGTTAATATTAAATTTTTTAGTATTTAATTTATGATATCATTTTTCATTTAATTGGCACATATTTAATTAAATTTGTATTTCACTTTTTATTTATAATTTATTATTATTCATTGTGACATTAAAGTGTGCTTGTAATTTAGTTTATTTTAAGATGTTTATTATTAAATATAAAAATTAAACTTATAAACAATTAAATTTAAAATATATCGTTGTTTATATTAAATATTTAAGTATCTAATTTATGACAAAAGTTTTAATATGATATGAATTATTTAATTTTAATTGCTTTTCACTTTATAATTATAATTTAGTAATATTAATTATAACATTAAAGTGTGCCTAAAATTTAGTTCATTTTAATACTTTTTATTATATAAATAAATAAATAAGGTTAATAATAATTCAATTTAAAATATCTACCACGGTTGTCAATATTTTATAATTTAGTATTCAATTTTAAATTTTTTAATATTTTATGATTTTAATATATAATTTATTTATATTAATTTTGACATTTAAGTATGTTCGTAATTTTTATTTTTCGTTATTTTAATATTTTTTGTATCCCTATAGATATATTTAATTTTTGTACATAGACCTTTTCTCTCGGTGTTCGCATATTAAAACATATCTCGGGCCTTTTGGGTATTTTGTGTTGTGTCAGAGAACCGCAGTGTTTGAGTGATGAGCTTGAATCGCTTCAGTTCCGTTTATTAAAGTGTACTCTACTCGAACTTACTTAACTTTAACAAGACACACACACATATGTATGGGTGTGTGTGTGTGTGCTTGGGACAGCAGCTCATCAAAGCGTAAAATCGATTTCGACTGCCTTCTCAATTTGGACTCTGTGCGAATCTGAAGTCGTAGCTGGATATCAAGTATACGCACCAGTATGTGTGTGTTTGTGTGTGGGTGTGTGTGATAGTAAACTATGCTGGCATATTTGCTAGCCAGACAAAAGAGAGCCGTGGGCATAAATTGGATGTACGCCAAACTCATCAAAATGCAAAACAAAATGCGCAAAAGTAATTTGTATCTACATATAGTTATTTATTTTCTATTATTGGCGCAAGATGCTGCGGTTGCTACACAACAACAACAAGAACCACAACAAACAGCAACTAAACAAAACAAACAACAATCAGCATTCGATTTGAGTTTGATTTATAAATAAATACATTGGCAAAATGAAAAACTTTTGACAACTTTAAATCATAAAATAAAGAAATAAATAAAATAAATTATATATGAAAAAAAAATAATAACAATAGTGTGTGCATAATTAAGTAAGCTATTCATAGAATGCGCATATGCCATGTGGTCTCAAAAAATTGATTTTTGATTTCCTGTTGCGTTGACTTTTGCGGTTTTGCGGCACAATTTTTCACTTATTGTCAGGAAAATGCAGCTGCCGTTGATATGTTAATTTCACTTGAATTATATTTAATTAAAATAAAATGTTAGGCTGCTTAAGCGGCACTCAAAAGCAGCTAATTAGATTGTCTTCCCTCGCGGGAACAAATCGAATTCGAAATCGAAGACGCGGCAATTAAAGTCGTCAATTAGTGACAAGGCCAATCAATTAAGCAAATGAAAAGTGCTTTGCCAAGACACATTTGTACCCAATTCCATTTCTTAATGCACTGTCCACACATACTCGAACCTTGCCCTTAATAACAGAGTAATGAATAGTATAAAGAGTACTCAAAAGTGCCGCTAATCTTCAGCCCTCATTAGTGATGCATTCGCACTCAATTTTAGTTTCGTTTATTAAACATGCAATGCAAATAATTTTACGCACATTTTGCGAATCGTTTGAATTATTCACGCGACTTATGAATAGTTGAATTCATGCAAATTCAAATTGATTAACTCATAATTAGTGCAATTTTGGCATCAATGTTTTAAACATGTTGTGTATTTACTTTTTACTCATTGTTTGCCGCATAAATCAAAGCGTTTTAATGCCCAATTAATTGTTGCGGATTTGGATTAAATAAAAAGCCATAAATGCTACCTACACTTATCTATCTAATTTTGAAATATGTATGTTGATTACAAAATTCAAAATGTTATTTATTGAAAAGATCAAACATTTGAGCTGCACTTTGATAAGTTAATATTCAAAGATTAAATAAACAAGGCAGATTTATTTATTTATTATAGCTCATGATTCTGACGGACTTGCAATTGGGATTATTGTATCTATGTTTTATCTGTATCTGCATCTCCATTTTCTATTTAAATTTATATTTATTTATTTACGCCATTCATTCACATACGTATACTTGATATAATGTCAAAGTATTCTCTTCAAATTACAAGTGGTAAAAGTATTTGAAAACTCCCACGCTCCCATGTTACTTGGCCAACAATTTGTTAACTTCTTTCGTCTGTCATTAATAGCATTTAAAGTCAGCTTGTTGGGGAGACAGGCTGCCTGCTGTTAGCCAATTTGTGTGTTGGCCAGGCAAAAAAAAACCTGAGTGAAGTTTTTGGCGTTTCAAAAAGAAAAGTTTCCAGTCAAGAAGCAAATTCAAGTGCGGTTCGAAGTAAGACATTTGCCTCATGTGGCAAGCAGACATGTGTACTCAAATTGAAGGGGCAGAAAGAGAGAGATGGAGAGACAGAGTGAGAGGGTAGGGCAATGAGCCACGTTAAGAGTCTGAAAGTCACGCAGCGCGTGTTTGACAGCCACTTGAAACTTTGTCGCCCCAAATGGGCAAACAAAAATCTGTGTCCGTCTGTCTGTCCGACCGACTTTAAGTACATATGAGCCAGGTTTTCTTAGCCAAATTAGTGGCCACAAAATAAAAGGGGTTTGCACTTAGCTGGTTGTGCCCAATAGGCCATGGCCCTAGCAATGTTTTTGGCTAATTTCCAGGGGAAAATGGGAAAATGTGAAAATGTTTCGCCGACTGGAGATGCGTGGTAATGATGTGGAAAATTATGCAGAGCGCGCCTCATGCAAATTATGATTGTGTTGTTGATTATGACGCATTAAAGCCAAACGAAGCTCAGCCTCCGGAATATTTGCATAAATATTTCTCTATGGGAGACACGTCATCGTCAGCAAGGACTTAAAGTTGCCGCCTGTCTCAATGAGATTCTCTAGCTCTCTACCTTTCTCTACCTCTCTCTCTCTCTTTCTGGAATGGAGGCTGTTTACGTTGCCGAAGCATAAAATTACAAAGCATTCTGAATGGCATACTTTCAGCCAGTTTTATGACAACAACAACAGCAACAACAACAACAGGAGAGTGAAAAAAAAGGCAAAGCCAAGTTGCCGAAAGTGAAGACATTAGTGCGAGCTGCGGCAAAGTAACCCAGCTAAATAAAGTAGAGAGTTGGCCTGGCTCAAAAAAAAAATCATGTAAGAACAATTTAGGCGAGTTCCTGACTACCTGATACCCGGTAAAGGAATTGACACCAATTAATTTTATTTAAATTTAAATACACTTGTCATTTTGCTCGGCAATAAAAAAGTGATGCCATTAAAATATTTTTAAAATTGAGAATATCTCGGATTAAAATGCATTTATTTTAAAATTAAAGAAAAAAAAATGTTTTAAAAATTAATTATATATCGGATTGAATTTAACTTATTTTAAAAATAAAGAAAAAGACATAAAATACATTTTAAATAGACTTATACTTAAGTTGAATCCAAATTATGAATCATGTTTAATTTTAAAATGTTTAAATCGTCAAAAGAAAATCATGTTATATTTTTACTTTACTACAACGATTGACAAATATTTGATTAAATTTCAATTAACTTTATGCCAGCCTATGAATATAAAGATCTGAAAAATCTGAAGAAATGTAAAAAAAATTTAAATGTTTGACGTTTAAGGAATAACTGCATTCTAATCCGTTGTTTTCGAAAGCAAATAGAATTGAAAATGTAATTGTTTAATTGTATCTGCAAATTTGAAAATTTTGCGTTAAATAAAATACTGCATACTTGTAGGATCGCAATTAAAAAAGGGCCATAACTAGCGTTAAATTTAAGCGATCTTTATGCGATCATAGGAAAAAGTAAATAATGATAAAAGTGACTATTATTTCTCAGAGCTAGTGCTCTATCTTATGTTTTACTTTTGGAGTGTCTAGCTCTTGCTGAACAAGTTCTGTTTTTCAAATATAAATAAGTTTAAATTTAATTATTTATACTTTGTAAAACCTACCTAAAGTGCCACGCATTGAATATACCCTCCATACTCTACTTTGTACCGGGTGTAAAAAGAAATGTGGAATGTTGGACACATTTGCCATCTCTCTTTTAGGCTGGCCAAATGGAAAACCTACGTCGTTTTGGCCCAAACAACAAATGCCGTCATTTGCATGCATTGTCAGGCGCAGGTTTTGCGAGGCGGAGTGGGATAAAAGGTCAAATATAGTGTGAAAATGGTGAAGAAAGAGAGATAGAAAGTGAGAGAGAGGGAGGGAGAGAGGGAGTTGAATTGGTCACCAAATTGGCAGAATACGAGTTAGTTGCGTAGGTGTTGAATTTGTGACTGGACTATGAATGAAGAGCTGGATACATTTCCTTAGTTGTTGTTTTAGTTGTTGTTGTTCTGGTTGTTGTTGTTGTTGTTGACAATGCCAAACATATTTATTTGTCATTGAGTCGTTGGCCGGGTTCATTTTATGCCGTGTGTGTGTGTGTGTGTGTGTTTTAGCCAACTAGAAAGCCACTCAATGCAAATTGGCAACGGACTTTTGGACTAGACTTTATTTAAGTGGGGTCGAGGGGAGGCGTCAGGGGTCAAAGGTCTCCCGTGGCGAACTTGTTGGCTTTGAAGATGGCCTTTTAGTCTGCGAGGACTATTAATTTAAGAGTCTCGTAAGTAGACGCGTTTAAATTGCCAATTCATGCTGTGATATTAAAGCCACAACATGACGTGGCAGTAAGTGAAAGCGAGACAGAGAGAGCAGAGTGAGTGAGAGAGAGAGAGAGAGAGAAACACTGCCGTCTGAGAGTTAAATCAATTTCATTTAAGTTGCAAGTGCTTCAAGCTGTCATTAAAAGTTAAGTTATGACCGGCATATCAGCCTTAAAAATAATTTGATACCTCTCTCCCTTACTCACTCGCCCTCTCCCTCTCTCTTTCACTCTCCTCTTTGTCCAACTCGCAATAAAATTCATAAAACATAAAGAAAGCGCCGCCAAAATTCGTTAATCTCATTTTCTCTGCAATTTATTTCATTTAACGTGGCAACAACAAAATTCACAACAACAACAACAACAACAATGTGGCCAAGAAATTTCAATAAATGCTCTGTGCCATTCATCATAATTTCGCATGTAAGGCGCAGCGTGGCACTGTGGGCGTGGCCTTTTGGTATTGGCCTTAATTCAGTTGTTTGTTATGCGCTTAAAGTTTCAGCTTCAGTTTCAGCTTTGGCTTCTGTTTTTCTTTTTTCTCTGCAAATATCAAAATATAAAATGTACATATATTATAAAAAAGAATGTTGGGTTTTAAATACCCTCTTATTGAAATTACATTGAATATATTTATATTATATTTATGAAAATATTATTGCAGGGTACCAAAAAAAACAATAAACCTATTGAAAATGGCACACCTTCAGCCTCAATACATACACCCACACACACTCACCCATACACACACATTAACACACACAGATGCACACTCAATTAAATAGCCTGTTATTTGGGGCATCACATAAATATTATAGCATACTTTTGAGGGCATGAAAGCAAGCGAAAATTGCGTGCTAAATAACAAATATAATGTAAAGGCAAGGAAAGAGAGAACTGTAACAGACAGAGACATATATATAGAGAGAGAGAGAGAGAGAGAGAAACTGTTTTTTAGCGGAAAATGAAGTTGTTCAGCCATGATTGGGTTTTCATTTTCATTTTCGCGTTGTTGTTATTTTTTTCCCTGCCAACTTGCAGTCAAAGTCAATTCACATTCACTCGACTTGCAGTTGCATGTCCCTCTCTCTCTCTCTCTCTCTCTCTCCCTCTCTCTCTCTCTCTCTTAATGCTAACTGTCACGCATATGTTGTGCATTCGTAAGCTCATTCACACACGCAAACACATACGTACAGTGTTGCTAAAAATAATAGAAACGACAGTCATTTGAGCATTTTAAATTAAAATTTAAATAATATGATAAAAAGATTAAATTTGGAATTATTTAGTATTTATTTATTTCTATCGAAGTAATTTTAAAAATATAAAATTTTATTGTTTCTATGATTTTGTCCATCAACGTATGTGCAGCACGACACGCAGCATTGTAAGCGGATAAACTTGAGGTGCTTTTACGTGCCCACTACTCGGAAAAGAGAGATGCAGTGAGAGAGAGAGGGCAGATGGAAAATCTATTGCGGTTGCCATTGTCATGTCTTTTGTCAGTTGCCCTTCCCTTCCCCCCATCACTTTGCATATGTCTGTGGCACGCGGCAGTTGCAGTTGCAGCTGCAGTTGAAGTTGCAGTTGCAGCATCAACAAAATCCAGTTTAAGGCGCATGAAAAGCAAACTTCAGCTTGACATTAAGTCAGTGAAAAGTAAGACGCGAAAAAAGCAAGTAAAATAAGAGATGGAAGAAATGTGAGAATGTTATAGTTGAGCTGCCGACTGGCAGATACCCTTTACTTAACTTGAAAAATATATTAAAAAGCTTACAGTCTATTTAGCCATTAAATTACTTCACATATTTGATTGCTCTAGCTCGGAGTTCCCTTTTACTCTACGATTAACGGGTATAAAAAAGAGAAGTAAGTGCCTCCCTTTTCTCCCTCTCCTTCTTCCCTTCTCTCTATTTATTCTCCCTTAGTCAGTTGCATAATTTTTTACGCACTGATTAAAGCAAACCCAAAAGTTTCGCTGCGCATTTGCATTGCGCGATTTCTTAGCTGCCTCCGATTTCGCCCTCTTCTCACTCTCTTAGCCCACTCTTCTTCCTCTTTTCCACTCTTTTTCCACTCCCTCTGCCATGCATTTTAAATGAGCTTTTACTGCTGCATTTATTGCAATTTGTTTACTTTGGCGCATATGATTTTTTATTTCACATTTTATTTTTTGCGAGCTTCTCTTTTGATTTTACTTTTTTCAAGCAATTGTTTCGCAAAAGTTTTCGATGCGTTAATGTGCTTAAGAAGTTGCGACAAGCTGCCTTAAAAATGGCGGCTAATGAGCTCGAGCTGGCCAACATCATCGTTGGCCCAGTCAAGGCGTCTAGACGTGGCTTAGGTTCATGGCAATGAGCACAAAACAGAACAGAAAGCAGTTGGCAATACAATGTGCCTTAAATCTCAGCACAAAATAAAAATGCCATAAAAATCACTCATACGCATTGTTGCCTAACCTAATTTGATGTGTGTTTGTATGTGTGTGTGTGTGCGACTAAATGTCGCGTCTTCTTCTCTATGCATTAGAAGAAAGGCGTCTGATTCTGATTCCGATTCCGATTCTGTTCCTGGCTGTAATAAGAATCCATGACTGTGGGCGCTTATCGAGTCCAACTCGAGGCGAAGTCTAATAAAATCTGCTGAATTATGACAGTGCGACAGATAAAAGACGCTGGCGTCACACAATCGCACAGTCCGCACTAGGAATTGACCAAGTACTAGTTGGCCAAAAGAGCGAGAGAATGGCCAATGGCCAATGACCGAGAGACAAACCCCAAAAAAAAATGAAGAAAAGAAAAAGAAGTTGGCGGCGTTTTGTTAAATTAAATCAGAGCTGTGTGCAAAAACGTCTGAAATGAGGCAACATAATCATGAAAACAACAACAACTCGAACAACTAGGACAACAAAATAGACAGAAATATGCAGTCGAATTGATCGACTGTTGGATGCCCAGTAAATTGGGATTCAATCAAAATTAAACAAAGAACATTTTTAAAAATTATACATATAAAAAAACAATGCAATCCCCAGACTAGAAAATGACAATAAAATATTTAAATATGCATTGAAAATATATTCAACATTTCCTGAACTTGAACTCGGGTCCAGAAATAAATTCCTGCTCAAATAAATCTTTGATCGCAATTTAAACATTTTTATTTTCGTTTATTTTAAATATGTGTAGATTAATAATAAAAGACAAATATAAATAAAATAAATATTTTATGAACATTTTTAATAATTAAAAAATTAACTAAATCTGATTAGACTACGATTTTTTGTTTCAATTTTTAACCTAATTAAATTTTTGTAAAATTCTATTTTAATTTCGTAAATAAATAGATAAATATTGTCCCCAAATATAATTGCTCTGACTTTGCCACTAACTTAAAAGCCTTTGTATCATCTTATTAACTGGGCCAAAAAGGGAGCCACTGTAGAAGAAGAAGAAGCGACTGTAGCTGGCAAAGCGAGCTATAAAATAAAAGCGACGCCCAAAAGTCTGCAGCACTTTTTGTTTTGCTTCAATGTCGCATGCTTTAACTTTTGTCTTGTCACACATACATAAGAGTGTGTTTGTGTGTGTAAGTGGCACACTCTTGTAACTGTAAATGTGACCCAAAGATTCGGCTTTGTTTCTCTTCGTTTGTGTGTGTGTGTGTGTGTTTGGGCCAAAGTTCAATGTCTGTTTGGCAATTTGAGCCGCCTCGCTTAGAAAAGTGTTTGTTGCCAGCGACTCGAACAATGCCAAATGTCGGAAACAATACAAATACAATAACAACAACAAAAACAACAACTACACAATGTCAACTCTATACAAAGGGTACGCCCCAACAGTTTGCACATTTTTCAGTAGTCGCCCTTGCCATAAATAAAATCCAAATACACTGAAAAACATATCGACTTTTGACAAACTTGTCCTTTGTCCTTTGTGCATATCATTTTTGTTTTTTTGGCCACTCTTTATTGTACCTTCCCCAACTATTTCCCTTTGATTTTGTTGTCGCTTTTTCAAGGCAATGGCCAGAGTGCTACTTGTTTAGCTAAAAGTTAAACAACAAAGAACAAAATCAATGAAAGCTAGAAATTTAACTGATATAAGTTTAAGAATAAAATTTGAAATTTATTTATTATTTAACAGTTTTTCAATTTTATTTTAACGGCTGCAACTTAATTAATTAATTAAGCATCAGTAATTATTTACAATCTTTCAAATTTATAATGCTATTGAATACAAATTTAATTAGAAGTTTTGTGCTGATTTTAAAAAATGTAAATATAATAGTTAAAGTGCTAAAGTGCATTTAAATTTCTTTATCCATAATAATTACCATAAAAAGCTTAATTATAATTCAATTTTAATTGTAATTAAAGCTTACTGTTAGTTTCGATTCCTGGTGAAAATTATTAAATTTACAAAGCCTCAGAATCTTTTATGTTTCAAATATGTTTTTAAGGGATTATCATCATATATTTAGTGCAAAATACTTTCAAACATTTATCAAATATTTATTTGATAGTTATATGCAGTGCAAAAATAATAATGATATAAATACTTAAATAATAACAAAGAGAGAAACATTCTTATTTTCTAAATGAAAGATTTCATGATTTCTCAATATGAAAACACAAAATATAACAGTTCAATTTGGCCAAGATTTAGGACCATAAATGGCTGCACCTGATAGCCATGATTTGTGCCAGCCTGAGAATTCAATTAGCGTATAATTAGCCGTTGGGTTGCATGCCACATGCCACATGCCACATGCCTCAAAACAACAATAGACTATGCGGTGCAGCGGCTGTGATTGTGTGTGTGTGGGAAATGTGTGTGTGTGTGGCAAGGCAGTTGTGGCTATCAAACACTTTGATGGCATCACATTGCAGCCAAAATTGGGCTGTCCAGTTCAAGTCGAGTGTGCATGCACTGAGCGAAAAAGGGGAACACTAAAAAACGCTAAAAATATAGAAAAACATGAATAAGAAATTATTTGAATAATTACCAAATTTATGAAATTTTTATTCATTTTAAAATATTTTTTATTATTTTCAAACACTTTAAACTCAACGTCTGCTTGCTTTTCTCGCAGTGTAGTGTAACATTCATTATCAACTACAACTACATTGGCAGCTCAACATGATTGCGCTGTCAGAAACAACGCACAAAACACAACTCGAGGGCTGTTTGCAAAGTTTCAGCCAAAGTTTGATCAACAATAAAGTTTCCTTCCCTGTTTCGTTTGGTTAATAAATTTTCGAAATTTATAGTGTTTTCAAATCAAATAAATTGTGTAAATTTTAAAACTGTCAAAAAGTAAGTGAAACACGTACAATTGGAAAATGTTTTCACTTTTCCCCTTGGAAATTGTAATTTTCCCAATGCAGTAGCAACTCTCGTGACCCTTCTGTCTCTCTCTCTCTATCTCTGTTGCTCTCTCGCTCTTTCTGTCGCTCTGTCTCTCTCTTTCTGCTTATGCATACGGCATGTGGTTCAATTATTATGGTTTCGCAGAGCACGCTTGAACGTATTCCGGGCATAATTTATGGCCTGGCAAACGTCTACGCCGTAAATTAATTGTCGCGCCCAAATGCGTCTAGGCCGAAATGAGACAGAGAGAGAGAAAGAGAGAGAAAGTGAGAGAGAAAGAGCAGTATAGCCAAAATGGAGTCAATCGAAATGGAGTTGGGAGTTTGATAAATACTCGAATCCATCTACAATACAAGCTGGCAAATGTCAGCAATCTGTTACAATTAATTGCCAGTTGGCACACACGACGTATGCGCAATGTGTGTATGCGGATCAAACAATTGAATTGCAATTATTGATACAAAAGTGCAATCTCAGTGCAGATTTGGATAAACACATTTGAGAGTTTGAGTTTGAATTAAATTTTACAATGCAAAGTTCTTATTTAAATCACAGAAATATAATTTTTTGTGTTGTTTTTAAAGCAAAGATCGTAATATTAATATTAAACTTAGATTATTTTTTAAATGACTAAAATAAAATTAATAAATGCAGATACATTTAAAAATATTTGCCAATTTTTTCAAATTTTTGTTTGTATTTTAAGATAATTTTTAGATATTATTAGGTGTATTTTATTAAAGAGAAATGTATGTCAAGAATGTTGGGTAACTAAATTTGTAAATTTTAGTTTGAGTTCAATTTTCGATCAAAAATTCTTATTATTTTAGTTAATCAGAATAGGAGTTCGCATCAGAATTCACAATAACCACAGAAATAATTATTTGTTATTATTTTTCGAGAGCTTAAAGCCAAAGCAAAACGTTAAATGTTAACTGCAAAAATTGGAAAGTGGATTGTCGAACTTTGATTTAAATGTCTGTTATTTAAGTGAAGTCCTTTTGTGTGCCAAATCATTTAGGATGCACACACTTAAACACACTTACATACACATACAGACAGACGATTGAATGCTGTGTATTTACCGTGTACTTTTGGGTTAGTTGCCGTGTCGAGTAAATGTCGAGTAAATGCTGCTCTCAGCAGGAAAAATGCCTTTGCAAATTCCAGTTGAAGCTGCAAACGCCAGCAATTCTTTTAGCCATTGTATAAGTGACTTTGTATATGTGTGTGTGTGTGTGAGAGGGAGACAGTGTGTGTGTGTGTGGCATTGTCAACGGACTCGACGCATGGAGCACAAAAAAAAATGTGACGTTAAATATCACCTTTGGGTATTTATTATTGGAAATACATGTTGATGTGCAGAAGAAAGAAGAGAAAGTTGCATGGAATGTGGAAGAAAGTGGAGAGAAAGTGGGTAGAAAGTGGAAGAAGGGAAGGAAGCGTCTGTTGTCAGTGTTAATCTGCTTAAATATTGAAATATTTGAGCCACATTTAGTGGCAGCTAGCATCGAATTGTAGATGATTTCGGGATTAACATGAAACGATCTCGTCTTTTTCTTTTTCTGAGGTCTCGTTGACAAGAATTTACGAGCCATATCCGTCAGTTGTCGCCATTTTCATCGTCATCGTCATCGTCGCCATGGGCGCCATTCAGCGAGCGTTTATCTGATTTCGTTTCCGCTTTTTGGCATCTTCTCTTCTGTTCTTATTTTTTTATTTTCATACACCCCGTAAACCCACTACAACTCTGACATGTGCTGCGAATGCAAATGTGGCAGCGGCAGCGGCAGCAGTCGCACAAAATATGTATGTGCCACATACGCCTCGTATATTATGCGACTGTCAGTCAGTCGGACTCGAGCAGACTGAGATTTAACTGCTCCTCTTCTTCTTACTCGCCTTATTTTTCTGTATTTTTTTGATGCTCATTGAAATGCGACAACGTCGCGACATCATTTCGCAATGATTCTCAACAGTGTCAACAGTCAGAGTATTTTTTCTTACCACATATTCATGCGATTCAGCCAGAAAAACATCAGCCTAAAATCTGACTCATGACCAACTTATAAATGTTAAGTGCGTTAAGCATTCATATGAGAATTCGACTCATAGAATCCACTGCTTCTACTTCTTCTTCGTCTTCAAAAATGTTGTAATAAATTCCGAGCGAGACACTAATAACATTAGCTCAATGGCAGCTACACTGAGAAAAACGACAAGTTCTTAAAGTCAAGAAAATTCGGATTAGATATTTAATTATTAAAAAAAAATCTTCAGAGAAAAGTACAACAATATTAAAAATAAAATCATTGGTCTTACAATCAATGACTTTTTTTTATGTCTTTCAATAAAATAAATTTAAATATATAAGCTCCTATTTTACATTTAAATTAAAAATAAATATGAAACAAGTGCCATAAATAACATCCTGGAATTTTTCTTCTTTGTAATGCTTATTAAAAATAATTAAAAATTTTAAAAATTTATTTTGAGCTGTAATTAAAATTACTCAGTAATTTTAATACAAAAAATTTAAATTAAATAATTTGTTTACCATTTTTGTATTCAGATAAAGAAATAAAATCTAAAATTTCATAGCAAAAAAAGAAATTTTTGTATAAAATCAATTTAAATAAATTTCAAAAACTATGTATAATCATTTCATTTTATTTTGAAGACCATAAACTTTATATTGTACAAGGTTTTTTTTTGTCAGTGTACGAGTTTTCAGTTTCAGTTTCAGTTTTATTTTCAGTTTCAGTTTTGGGCTCAGACTCAGACTTTACGCCTCTGAACATGCTATAAAAATGGCGACGCATCAAAAAAAAAGTTTTACATGCGTCACACACACAGTGTGTGTGCGTGTGTGTGTGTCGCTTTATACGCACTTGAACTTATCGAATGAATAAAGAACAGTCACAACTTTGGCTTACAGAATAAAACACAAGAAGTACAATCGCCATCTCTCTCTATCTCTTTCTCTGTCTCTCTCCCTCTCTCCCTATCTATCTCTAGCTGACACAAATGCACACTTACTGTGAAATTAAATGCAGCTCAGCGCCATTTAGCGACAATAAGTAATTTGCCCCTGAAAAAAATCTAAAAAGTTTCTCATTTTTGGCAAAACGAGTTCGAGTTCGAGTGCTTACATAATCGCACAGTAAATCTATCCCTCTCCCTTTTCCTCTCCACTTCTCTATCTTTTTTACTCTCCCTTTCTGTCTCGCTCCCCAGAGTTTAATTGCGTGTAATAAAATTTGGGGAATATGTCATGGAATGGGAACTTTAATTGAGTCATTAGCATAAGGTAATTATTTATCACGCAAAGCAGCAAACGTATAGACCATAAAATACCCTTTAAATGAGTGACCAATTGTAGAAAATTAAATATAGTTTTACTATTTAATTGCTGCTTATCTAATTTAACTTTATCCAGTTTATTTCAGTATGTAATAAGAGACAAAGTGTTTTTGTTTTTATTTATTTACTCTGTTTAATTTTAACTAATGCAGGAGTTTTGTTATTCGGTATATAATTTTAACTATATATATCTGTTAAAATAAACATGGAAAGCAATGCAAATAAATGTTCCTGGAAAGTTGGCTGTAAATCAAAGGGAAAACTCAATCTTATGCTAAAGTCGAGCTCAAACTTGCTTTCTGTAAGTTGCTTCAAGATAAACTGCATTTAACATTACAAATATTTATTGCAGCTGAAACTGTGGAGAGAATCTCTGTTGCCAGTAAGGACATTATCCCCGCCTCCCCGCCACACCATCCTCCTCCCCCCTCCCTTTTACTTAACAAGCTTGAATGTGAAAGCGGAAACACTTTGGCAACATAATCGATAGTTGAGCATATTTAAAATAGAGCTGCTCTATCTCCTTCTCTCTCTTTATCTATCTATCTCTCTCTCTTTTGCCCTCTCAGTAGTCTAGACAATTGTGTGGCAACGTCAACAACGTATCGAGTGCAAGTGCAACCAACGTTGCCACTCCATGCGTCAATGTGTGTTGTCAGTCGCAACTTAACCTTAACATAAGTGCCTGGGATCATGAAAAATCCACGTCTTAACTGCGCCTTGAAACAGGGGAAGGGGTAAAGAATTGACGTCTTAACCTGCTCCTTCAAAGGTGAAAAGAGGAAAACTCAATTGCACCTTCCGTTTCTCATTGACTCGAACTTTACATGCGCGCTTAGCCAAATCAAAATAGCTAGCAAGCTGATCAACTAGCATATACCCTTTGAATTTCATCTGTAAATAGGTACCTCATACGAACTGCGAAACTCTTATAAGGAATTTTAAAAAAGAAAAAAAAAGAAGAAAATTTTAGGAATTCAAAATTGGAGAGAAAAAATTAGAAATCATAAATTTGGAATTTCAACTAAGAAAAATATTCAGAGTACAAAAATTAGATAACAAAATTTAAAAAAAAGAAATTGGGAAATGTATCTTTTAAAACTGGACTAATTTGCCCCAAAGGTATATTGGGGTATTTAAAAAAAATAAAAATTTAAAAAAAAAAAAAAAATACCTTTGGTCTTCCTACCATTGGTTAAATTCTTTCGAATAGTTATATACATTATTCATTATTCGTTCGCAGGCTGCAACTATCCAGTAATATTCAAATTTTTAAAAAACCTAATGAAAGAGCAAGATGATCATGACATTAAGATTATTCAAATTAACTCTGGAGATAGGCCCGAAAAAAAACCATCAAAATATGAATGTGTGGACAACCGTCTTAAATCGCTACTCAATACCTACGACCAAAACAAAGATGAAAAACTTGTTTATATGGTTCAAATAAATATCACATGCGCTGGCAATCGAAGTCCTGATTTCAAAATAAATGGCTCGACATATATTGTCTTTTTGCTAATAGGAAAAAGCCGAAATCAAAAATATTTTATTAACAATATTTGTTAAAGATCTTGTATTATTTTATTAAATCAATAATCGACCTATTTTTTATTAAATATAATAAATTAAATACTTTATACAATCCAGTTTTGTTATCAAAATTAAATATTAATTAAAATTATTTACTAAAATGAAATAAATATAATAAAATAAAGTTAAGAAAACTTTATAAGACACTTTAAAGTTTAAACAATGACTTAAGTTTTACAGCTAAAATTCTTGTGCATACAACAGACTAAAAGTATTCTGTTATGTTGACGGCGGCAAGAAGGTGTAGCTGGTACTGGGAAAAGGGAGAAATGTGATTGATTCTTAGGTGTGTTTAGCAAACTGATTGATGACAACACAAAATCGACTCTTGTGTACTTATTGACACTCGCATCTTCAGTTGGATTCGCCCCCTTTTGTTGCGCCACTGTCTGTTCTCTGTTGTCTGTTGTCTGTTCCCAGTTGTCTGTTGTGTGTGTTGTGTGTTTGCCATACGTGATATCTGGCTGATAGTTTACTCATGTCACACGGAGCGTATCACTAATCATGCCGTTTGTTTGCAGCCCGCAAATGTTTGTCCTCGATTTGCATAAACAAAGCGCATTTAACGCTCAATTAATGTGGATGAAAATTGTGGAAAAAGAAGGGAAAGAAATACTCCCCTAGTAGTCAAATTCAATTTGTCGCTCCCAATTCGATCTATTATAATGTGAACACATTTGGTGACGTTCATAAATTGTGTGTGTGTGTAAAAAACTTGTTGGTGAATTTTCCACCACATTTGCTAATTTGGTGAAAAGCCGCTGCCCGCATCAACTCCAATTTGAATTTGGTTTGAGTTTAGAGTTTGAATTTGTTTGGAGAATTGGCCATGCATCATGTCAATTTTGGTAGTAGGCCTTTTGCCTTTTGCTGTTTTCAGCATCATTTTTGATTAAACGCAGCGCAAAACCAAAGCCAGAAAATCTGACAACAACAGCTGCTGTTGTTGTCTGTGTGTGTGTGTGTCTGTGTGTGTGTTTGTTGCCTGATCGATGGCAAAGTGCCTGGAAAAACAAGCAGCGACAAGTTGTGCCTCGCATTTTCCGCTTTTCCGGCAGCCGCATCGTTAATTTGCTCAAAACATGAGCACGCAGCAAATTTTCCATGCATAAACTTAAAATTAGCGCCAGCTAATACACACACACACCAGCACACACACACACACACACACACACACACACACACACATAGACACATTTGTTTTGCATGAAAATCTTGGCACTCCGGTCATAAATTTCATGCCCGCTGATAAACAATAAATTAAGTTCAGCTTCAGCTTCAGTTTCAGTTTCAGCCGAACATGGCACGTATTTATCCGACGCTGACGTCGACGTCGACGTCGCAGCTGACGTCGAATTTCCCACGCACATTGCCACACACACTTTCACACCACACAACAACACACATTCACACACAACGAGGTGTACGGCAATGGAACAAATTATAGAAACGATAATACTTTTTTTGCACTTTTAAAAATGATTTGTTAAAAATAATATTTTTATTTTCATTTTTTTTACTTAATACCTATTAAGCAAAATTGTACAAAACAACTATAGTCTATATTCATGCGCATATTATTAAACAATTTGTTTGAAATGTCAAAATGTCTGTTGTTTCTATTATGTTTTGCATCACTGTATGCAAAATTTCAAAGCTAATTTTGTTTGGCCATTTGGCCGGCTCTAGGCCAGCTTTTTTTCGGCTTTATACTGTAGTCAGGTTTTTAGCCAGTTTCTGTTTACCTCCTTCCTTCTCTCTTTCTCTCTCTCTCTCTATCTCTATCTGCTGTTGCTGCTAATGTGGATGCTTTCTACTTGTTGTGGCAGCTGCCGTTGCATTTCATGTGTCATTAAAACTAGAATTATTTAGAGATATATCACGCAATTCAAATTATACTGAAAGTAGCTTGGAAAATGTAATTTTTTGGTGAGCATATCACATATCATAGACTTTTGTACGTTTGTTAAATACTTAGAACACACTTTTTTAGAACAACCACTAATTTATAACTAGACCTCGGATTTTGTATATTTTCATAAGAAACGACAGGAAACGATGCACCACTTTTTCAGCTATTAGATTTAACATTTTTCGAGTGAAGAATAAAATTTTTTGATGAAATTCGATTGCAAATGTTTTGCAAAATTTGCATATTTTTTATATTCTTTGCATATTTTGCATATTTTTTGAATATTTTTAGAATATATTTTTTGCATATTTTTTGCATATAATTTGCATATTTTCGATATGCATTAAAAATTTGTTTTTTTTAATTATAAAATACCTAATGCAAAGTTTGGTACCAATCTGATTAAAAATATGGAAGTATGCAAAATCCGAGGTCTATTGATTATTTTTTCATAAAATTTAACAGAGTTTTTCTCTGAGAGAGTTTTTTTATCAAACCCTTTTCTTTATCCAAAAAAACAATTTTTATATTAGCAGCAATTTTGTAGATATTTTTATTATATATTTTATACTTTTCTTATTTCCTAGTGATATATTAAATTTAAGATTATACTATCTGTTTTTCTATCTTTTTTTCTCTTAAGATTTAAACTTAAACTCCTTTTATTTATTTACCTTAACAATCTGCCTCATCTTATTCAACAATTTCCAACCTAAAAGTTATTTGTTATTTCATTACAAGAAACTTTCATTCCTTTTCCTTTCTTAATCTACAATAAATACTGTTTTTTCCCTTAGCCAGCAATAACGATAGCTACATTAATCTTATAGATATACCCAAAAAAAAAAAAGGGGGCAAAAGTATGTTCTGCTTCTGCATTATTCTTTGCTTTTTAAGATATCAAACAGCGAATTAAATATGCAAATTCAGTTTTCAGTTTTCTGCTTTACGCGTAGTTCGGATTCGGATTCGAATTTTCCCTTGTGCAGATATTTTTGCAGTGTTGCTCGGGAAATTGCTTTTGCTTTTCTTTTTCTTTTTCTTGTGCTGTTCTGTTATTTTTGAATTCTCTTTTTGTTGGAGTTTGTAGAATAATCTAGACTTTTGGATACTTTGCATATTGGCACAGTCAGATTCAGATTCCGAGTCGCAGTCGTTGTCGTTGTCGGTGCCACAACGAATGTGGCACGTACTGAGAAACGTTGCGGGCGCACATTAAATTTAACTTTGTGTTCGAATTTTCGCAGTAAATCGTAAAATTTGTCATGCCCGACCTCGTCACACCATTTTTTGGTGCTACAAGCTGTCTGCCTTGCATCCTGCCACCCCCTACCCCCTCATCCCTCTCCCACTTCTCCTCCCACGGCTTACGCATGTGGCAAAAGTTTTGCGTATGTTTTGCTTTGGCTCTAGCTTTTTAGCCCAGTTATCCAAAAGGTTACACTGCATTATAAGCTTGTGATAATGTATGTCTGTTCACATGAAAAGTTACAGCAATTTATTTATTAATTTATTTATTGTCAGGCTAAAAGCAGCCGACACAACAATTAACTTAAAAATGACATTAAATTAAAAAATGTGAATATATTTAAGTCACAAAATAAATTTAAATTAAATTAAAATAAAATTAAATGTGTAAAATAATAGAAACGTCAGTCGTTTTGATAAAATGATATGATTAAAAATCATATCTAAATAAGGTATTAAGTATAAATTATGAAATTAAAAATATATAATAATTTTCTAGGATATTTTTAGAATTCCAAAAATAAAATATCATTTCTTTTATTTATGCCAACAGCATATATCTGAGATTTATTTGAAAATTTTAGAAAGCTAATTTGCTTACAATTTACCTTCCATCAAATTGTTTTTAGAATTTCGATTATCAGGAAAAATTTTGACAGTCTTCATAAAATGTGTAATATTTTCCGGACATTTCCAAAACAAATTTTCTCTCGTTTAGTCAATAAATAAAAGACGATAATTTGACTTTTGTATTATTTAATATAATTTTTATTTATAAAAATTCTACTTAATATTTTATTTTTGTTTAATGGTGCAAAAATTTAAAGAAAATACTAAGATTCTACATTTTTTAAAACATGTGATGTGATCCGAAAAATGCCAGGTTACACTGCGGAAAGGGTTGTCTCCACTTTTTTTTTATAATTTTCCTTAAATATTTATATTTTTACTTAAAGTTAAATTTTTATTTAATTTAAGGTTACTAAATTAAAAGGTGCTGGGCATTCGAAAGTCGAGCAGCTCGATTGCTGAGCTTTCTACATTGTTTCCTCTTCCTTTTGCGCGTGCTGAGCTCAAAAACTTTTTTGTCGATTTCATTGCGTGCGCTTTTCTTTTTTTCTTTTTTTTTTTTGGTTTTTGGGCGCGTGCGGAAAAGGAAATGTGCAACAGCAGTTTTTTGAGGGGGGAGTGGGGAGTGAGGAGTGGAAAAGTCGTAGCATACTTTTACTGAGAGCGTTGTACATTTTCCTATTTTGCCACGCAATCCAGTTCAAAGTTCGATAAACTGTTTTGTGCTCCCCTTTGTGCCCCTAACTTCCTCCATGTTGCCTCATTCAATTATTCGTCTTCCAGTTGGTTGCATGCGATGTACGCTGACTTCTCTACCGCTTTGATCTGCACAACTTTCAACTCTCTGTCTGCCTCTTTCTGTATCTATTTCACTGTCCCTGTTCGCATTGATGAACTTATTTCAGTCCAGATTCCTTTGCCACGCTTATCTAAAACTCCGTGTTCCGATTTTGTTGGCTCTACTTAAACTTTGTTCATGCTTAAGAAGCTGAGTCAACTTTCGATTTGATTTCGCATTATTTAAGTTCCGATAACATTAAATTCTTTGTCTCTTGGCCTTATTAATTTTCAATCAAGTTACGTTTCATAATGCGGTCTGTTTGATAATGCCACAGCAATTCCAAAAATGAAAAACAAGCGCAACAAAAGATTTTTAAAATATGTAAAAAACGTTGAAGGAGGGTATGTCCGACTACAAAATACCCTGTAATCAGTTGTCAGGTGTTTTAGTGAACATTTTGAATCTTTGACAGAAATATTTGATCCCATTTAAGCAGAAAAAAATGAGTTGCAAGCTTTGCCCGCCAGATGGCGTGTTGATTGTCGCTAAAATATTTTGATTCTAACTTAACTTTTATTTTTGTTAAGCGATCATTCTAAAATTTTTAGTATAGCTTAAAATTATAAAAAATTGAAAGCTCAAGTTTCTATCTGAAGTTTGCCAAAAAAGAACGTACGTTAAAAATTTCTATTAAGAAATTCTAGAACATTTTTTTCTGTTTTTCTGCAAATGGTTTGTTGCAATGTAAATTTACATTTAAAAAATTGAAAAAATTGTAAAAGTTTAGAAAAATAAACACAGGCAATTGTTGATCAATAACGTATATTTTATGGATTAAAAAGAATCGTTCCTTCTTTTTTTAATGCCTTTTGGCACCATTTCAATGGCTACAGGGTATAAAGAGCACATACGGAGCAACAGTTAAATCCCGCTTATAGCTGAGCAAATAGTTTGCTTAGCAATCTGTAAGCATTGCAAAAATGTTAAATAAATTTGAATTTTCAATATGCTGTTAATATATTGCGTATGTTAGAACATGTGGCTAATGCTGAAGAGTTCCGATTTAACATATGTTCAAATATATACAAACCATTTTGTAAAGCGTGTGCAAACTGAACTGAACTGAATGGAAGCCCAACTGAAGCAGAAAGCAGTATTCAAACAAACAAACAGAAAAAAAAAATTCAATAAAAAGGAGAAACTGAAAAATTCTGAAAAAGGGAATATAATTGTTTGTTGAAGATTTTTGTGTTTTTCAGCTGAATTTTTATGAGAATTTTATTACATTTCAGTTTTAGCGAGGCAACAAAGCATCTCCACACATACATTTACACACTCACGCACACAAACACACACACACTCGCATATTGTGAGCCTTTTTACAGAACAATGAAAATGAAAATAAATTTCCATTTGGCACAAGTTTTTTATATGCCGCAAATGTATTCTATAGCAATTTCACACACTCGCTGTCTCCCTCACTCCCTCACTCACTCACTCACTCACTCTCTCTCTTTTCTGTCTCTCTCTTTGCAGGTTATAATGCTGCGTTGGCGCCAACGCCACCAACAACAACAACAACTACAACAATTTCACCCTCAAATCTGTTGCCCTATTTTGACTTTGATGTGCCGAGAAACTTGACCGTTACCGTCGGACAAACGGGATTTCTGCATTGCCGCGTCGAGAGATTGGGGGATAAAGATGTAAGTTGACCTGGTCATAATCATAATATCTATAATATATAAGTTGACTTCTAAAATTAACTAGAGAAATTGCTGAAGTGAATTTAACTCTGATTTAACTCTGACTTTTATGTCTATTATTAAGACTAGAAACTCTGGTCACTATATAAAAAATAATTTTTAACAAATGTTGGTATAGATAAAAAGTACCTGATTATTCAATAATATCCAACTTCCGTAACTCTGTGAAAGCTCAACAGATTTTCTAGCCGAATGTCGATTTCTTAATTATTTTGCGTCTTTTGTCTTTTTAATTCTGCATCAAAATTTTATTCATTTGAAAAACTTAATTTTTTTTTTCAACTTTTTCCATACTTACCGGTTTACATTATTTCAAAAGCCTTTGTCAAATCTTCACCGATTTCCATGCGGAATGCCAATTTTGTTATTGTTTGGCCTCTAATTTGACTCTGAATCAAAATTGTGTTCATTTGGAAAACTATTTTTTTTTCCAAATTTCGAATAAAAATAACACTTTTTCAAAAGCTTTGAATTCAAATGACTTTGTCGAAATCTGATTCTGCACCATTATTTGATTAATTTGGTAAATAAAATGTATTCTAACACTCTGAGCTGTTTCTATTAATTTAACCACAATTACAGGGTATTTAATTGGCTGCTGAATGAATATGCTAAAAGTCTTGGCTTTCAATTTGGACTTTGTCTATAGTACAAAAACACACACATACACCTCCTACACACACACACACACACACTGCCAATCACGCACTCGTTAATATGAAAATGGTGCACGGGATTTTCGTGGGATTTAGACCGGGAAACGTTCAATCATTCGGGGTTTGAAATGGGCTGAAATGGTCGCGCTGTGATTGCCTAACCATGGCCAAAAGCGAGAGCAGCATTGGAATGATTGAAGGTCGTCGTGTTGTTAACCCTTCACAAAATATGCACAGCACTCGACACTCGACCAGAGACTGGAGACTGTCCAGTTTAGTGGGCGCTGGGGGGCGTGGCTGGTAATATGTCAACATCAGCGGCCCACGCAGCACCGAAATTGCAAATAGATGCCAAAGGGCAGAGAGGAGAATGAGGGGCGAGGGGGGAGATAGAGGAGAAACACTCGTTGCTGCTATTGCCCGATATTAAATACCGCCTCTGCACAGTGGTTCATATTGGCAAATTTTCGCATGAAATTTGAGCAAAAATTGGAAGATCATTAGATCGTAAAACTAATTTGAAAAAGAAAACTTGAATTTTTTTTTATTTTTTAGGACTTTATAATTATAATACAATTTTCCATCAAATATATGTGAATGTTTTTGGCTTAAATTCTTGTTTAAAAATACAGAAATTTTAATCTTCAATTTGAAAAGGTTTCTTTTGTGTTCCAAGCTCTTCCAAATGGAACAATTTTAAAATAATGAATGACGAATTATAAACTTCTTATCAATCATTTATCTATTTCTAGGAGCTGACAGCTGTTTAAAAGTAATTCAAGAATATTTAGAAATTCAATAAAAAAAAAAAATTACTAAATTACTCAACAATTTTTAAAGTAATTCAAAAAAAATGCAGCGATTCAATACGAAAAAATTCAGATATCAATACAAAATATCTGCATTATTTTAAAAATTTTAGTATTGTTAATCCGAGCTAGAAATAATCACTAAAAAAAATTCACAGATATATTCGATATGAATAAAATAAAAAATGTATTACAAATTAAAATATTTTCGCTAAAATGACAAAAATGACCACTGTACGCTAATGGGAAAGGGAAAAAACAGTGGGTGGCTTATGCCAAATTACTGCTTGATTACGGGGGCCCGAAAAATGTGCCACAAACGGGGAATGCACGACTAACAAGACAGGCGACAAGTTACCCTCACCACGTGTGTGTGTGTGCGTGTGTGTGTGTGTGTGCAGCATCCAGTCGGAAAAGGGGACGAGACGGAAGGCAGGCAGGAAGGGAAGAGAGCTTAGCTAAGGCGAAATGACTAATTTATGAGCCATCAATCACGTGACTGCCATTTGACGTGGCAGCTAGTCCAGGACTCTCCTCTCCCCTCCCCTCTTTCTAATCTCTCTCCTCTCCTCTCTCTACTCACTTATCCACTCTACTCTCGACGTTATCAGCTTTAATTTGCACGAGGCTCATGCCGGAAACGGAAGTTGCTGTGAGGAAGCAGCAACAACAACAACAACAACTGAACATGAACTACAACTTTTAGCCATTTAAGACAAGTTCTTATTCTTAGAATACTTGTACATATATTTCTATACTTTTTTTTTCGTTGCAAGTTCATTAAAAGCATTTGGGGAAAAACAATATTAAACAAAGGACACTGAGAATAAAGAGGAATGAGCGTAGGAGCCTTGCCCTTGAGCCTTAATTACAAAAAAACTGTCCAGTCCATTGGGTATCTGTTGCCTGCTTTTTAGTTGCCACTGTCCTTTTCCGCTGCCTTCTTTTCTTTCTCAACAATTTCCTCGTTGCAATCGTTGCTCTTGGGATGGGAATTGGAATTGGCAGTGGAATTAGAATTGCAATTGTTGTTCAGCAGGGCCAGTTGAATGCCCAGTTCAGTGCTGTTGGAGGTTGCCACCTCTGCGGCAGCTGCTGGTGTCGGGGTTGCCACATCGCGTGGCAATGAAGTGGCACTGGAGGACGGCGTCACAAATGTTGCCTGCGTCTCGGAACGTCTCTCTCTCTGATCGTGATGCGTGAACATCGAGGCCGTCATCGAGGCCGTGTCCAAGGTTTGTGGTTGGATGCGATTGGGATTCGGAAAGGGTCGACGATTCTCCAATATCAGCTTAATATCACGCGCCGACTGCCACCAGCTGAGCAAAAGGGAATTGAGAGGGGGAGAATTTCAGGACATTTTGAATGTGAGTTAGTCCAGGGCTGCTTACCGATACCAGGGCGTCAGCTGAGACTTGATCAGCATGTAGACATTGGCAAAATAAACTGTAATCTGGGTAGAAAAAAAATAAAATAAAATAAATATAATATCAGGGTTGCCACAGGAATCGCCTTCGCTAGAATTTGACATAAATCTCATACAAATTTAAGTCAAATTCAAGTGGAAGAGATTTATTTTGCACACCTGTATTTGACAGTTTATAATACTTTAACGTGATTTTAGAATTATATTTTTTGAGAAATCTTTTTTTAAATTCATATAATCAGGGGTGCCACAGAAATACAAATTTCATTTAAATTCAAGCGAAAGCGATTTCTGTGGCACCCCTGAATATTGTATGAAATTTAAGTGAAATTCAAGCGAAAGCGATTTCTGTGGCACCCCTGAATATTGTATGAAATTTAAGTGAAATTCAAGCGAAAGCAATTTCTGTGGCACCCCTGAATATTGTATGAAATTTAAGTGAAATTCAAGCGAAATCGATTTCTTTGGTACCCCTGAATATTTCTAAAATATTTAAAAAAATACACAGCTAGTGAGTTTTGTTGAGATATCTTAGTAATGGAAGTTCTACCCATCGCACAAGTGACAAGTGAAAGAGAGAAAAATACACACAACATTGCTCATACGCACCGTCATCAGCAGGAAGAACAACATCCAGGATCTGGTCCAGAGCTTGCTCAGGCCCCAGGATTGGGTGTGCAAAGCATAGTATTGAATGCCCACCAGCAATGTGCCAATAATGCCAAATGCCACCAGTGTCAGCAGCGAGAACATTTGGCAATCCTCCTGCAGGGCTCGACGGCTCATGGCGCGGGAATACCACAAACGCAGTGATTGCAGGCACGTGTAACTAGGGGAAGTACAAAGCAACAACAACAACAAAGTGACAACGGCAACAACAACAACAACAACAACTAGAGTAAATCGCAATTAGAGTAAGCAACCAGTTTGTCAGTTTGCTCGAGACTTCACTGATTAAAACTTGTGACACTGCACAGTGGTACGACAGCCTATTTTATTTGGATGAAATCATAAAATAAAGTTATATACACTACCAAACTATATGTTTATTGAAAAACAAATTTTTATCGAAACAAATATTTACAAAAATCGTTTCCATTTTAAAAATTTTAAAACTATGTATTTTTTGCCTTTATTAACATTTGTATTGTTATATTTACTTGAAAATATATATTGTTGAACTTTAAGCTTGAAGACTTGATTAAAATAAATGCAGATTACCATTGAAACATTCAGTGATTACACAGCTGACTAAATTATTTCAGATTGTTTTTAATCAGATAATTAGAATATAATAATACTATATAATTTATAACTTTGTAATCTTATTTTCTAACTTTATTGTAGATTGTAACTGACGCTGAAAAATATATTTAAATTGAATTAAAAAATTTGTAATCAATAAAAATATATATAAATGTATATTGAATTTCTGCCAAATAATTTGAGTTGTGTACCAGTGTGCAACGTGTGACTTTTGTCGCCACACAGCTTGCAACTTGCAGCTCGCAGCTCACAACTCGCAATTCGCACCTTTTGCACCTTTTGCACCTGGGCACAAAGTGCAATCCAGGCTGATGAAGATGAAGGGCTGATGGCTGCCAACTGACGAGTTGCACTTTGAACTGTTGCCACTTGGTTAGCCGTTAGGTTTTAGCCATGGCTATTGCCATTACCAACCAACGGTTGAGTCTGCCTTTGCCTTTGCCACTTACCGCAACGTCTGCTCCGTGTTGTAATGAAACTGGCACAATTCACAGATCGTGCAGCGCGAGGTGCTAATCCAACGCTCCAGGCAGTGCACGTGCACATAAGTCAGGCTGCCTTTGCACAAACACGGCGACACCAGTCTGCAAACAACAACAGTTAACAACAATAACAGTAACAGTAACAATAACAACAACAAACAATGGCAGCAGCAACATTAAAAGCGAGGATTAAATGTGCGGACAGAAGAGCAAACAATGAGCAAACAGGAAGCAGCGAAAGTATTAAAAGCAAACAAGGCGTCTCTCTCTCTCTCTCTCTCTCTCTCTCTTCATGTCATTCATTTTTTGTAATTACACAAATTAATCTACATATATAATATAAATAAATCTTAATGGCCTATTATATTATGTTTATAATAAGTATATTTAAACTCAATTTTTATAAATTACACAAATTAAGCTACAAATATAAAATAAATAAAAATAAATCTATATGTTTAGTATCTATTTAAAAAGTAATATATGTAAAATTATTAAATGCAAACAAGGCGTCTCTCTCTCGCTCTCTCTCTCTCTCTCTCTCTTCACGTCATTCATTTTTTTTAATTATACAAATTAATTTACGTATATAATATAAATAAATCTACAATATATGGCTTATTATATTATGTTTATAATAAGTATATTTTAACGCATGCCAAACTCAAATGTTATTTTTATAAATTACGCAAATTAATCTACAAATATAAAATAAATTAAAATAAATCTATATGTTTAGCATCTATTTTAAAAGTAATAATTATTAAAGTATTAAATGCAAACAATGCTCTGCTCTCTTCATGCTTATCTATATGTATGTCTATAATAAATATATAAAAACTCGTGTCTCACTCGAATGTTAATTTTTATAAATGACACAAATTAATCTACATACATGCTATAAATAAATCTATATATTTTTTAATAAATATCTATATGTTTATAATATATTTAAACACATTTTAACAAATGACATTACGCTAATTTTATTAAAATGCCGCGCAATTAATTTTTGCGCATTTTGCGGCTGCACGCACAAATTGTAATGTCATTTGTTATACCCTGCAAAACCGCAAATCATGGGGTATGCCAACTCATTCAGGAATTTTTAATAAAAGAAAATTGATAAAAATATGCAAATCGGGAAATATAAGCTAAATAATTTGTCTATAAAAACAGAATATAAATAAAAAAGTTAACTTTACAGTTAATTGAGAATTATCGATTTTTAAATATTTATTTAAGTATTGTTTTTAGCCCTCCGAAAAGATCACAATTTCCATAAAATAAACTAAATAACAAGTACAGCCTATTCATTAACTGCCATAAACTTTCGTTTGTTAATTGGTAAAAGTAAAGTAAAAGTTAAAGTAATTTAATGTTAAATATGTTGAGTTAAAATAATTCAATATAATATTCAATATAATTAATTGAGAATTTTTGATTCTAATAATATTAATTTAAAAATTTTTGTAGATCCCAGAAAACTAAATATCACTACGATAAAAACACTACCGAAAAAACACAAAAATTCAAGGGTATAGCCAAGTCGATAATCGCATAAGTATTTTGCTGCTAATTGTAATCGATGGATGTAAGTGTGTAGTTAAAGTTTCGCACTCACTGTTCGGGATTATCCGCATTGTGGCAGATGCGACAGACGAGGGAACCAATCGACGGCATCGAGTCACTCGACTGCGATGCCTGGCAGTCCAGATTCGGGTTGGGATTCAGATGCAGGTTGAGATTGAGATTGTTGCACTGCGTGGCGCCGTCGACGCAGCGTCGCAGCTTGGTGGAAATCGGGGAGGGAGGGGTGGAGGGATCCTTGGAGGGACTGAAGATTTCGGTGGCACAGGAAACGTTGGCTGCGGCCAGAGCTGCCTCAGTGCTGCTGAGTAGCAACTGCTCCCCAGTTTTGCTCAGTGCAGTCTGTACATTCTGTGGCAAGAGATTGAACTGAACGTTGGGCTTCAGGCCCAAAGTGATGGAACAACTAGCTTGATCCATTGTGGGCTGTTCCATTGCGGAGGCAACTTCCTTCGAGGAGGACACAACGAGACTATCGATTGTTGTCTCCACAATAATCATGGCAGGAGGTGTATCATCCAAATCTTGATTGTTGCTGTTGTTGTGGTTGTTGCTGCTGTTGTTGCAATCATCAATGTCCAGCTGCAAAGTCGTGTCCGGCTTCAGGGAACATTTCTCTTGCTCCAAAGTGCCGCCTGTGACATCTACAAATTAGACAATTGATAAGTGATAAGAGAAGAAAAGAAATTATAAATATCAATAATATCAACCGAATCTCTCGCTCTCCATGGCCTTTGATTTCTGTGCAACACAAATAATGTCAATGTCAATTTGTCTTCTGGTACAACAAATAAACCAAAAATTTTAACACATTTCTCTTGTAAAATAGTCAGACCTGTATTTATGTAAGTTAATGTGATTTGAGCCCAGTTAGTCAGCGACTGCTCTGTTCGATAGATACACAGGAGAAAAAAAGAGTCATTTTAATATAAATAAACATGATTGATGATTGTTTGAGAACAATTTTTGATAAGAGTTAAATTTGAAAATATCAAAAATATTAAAAAAATACCAAAGCTACAAGAATTCCCAAAGTTCTTAAAAATACCAAAAATACAGAAAAAATACTAATTCTCAAAAATACCATAACAAACAAAATTTTAAAAAATTCAAATTTTTTCGATTTTATTTTTATATTATTATTTTTTTTTTTTTTATATCAAATTGATTTATGATTAAATTGAGTATACAAGTTTTTTTGTGTTCCCAATGCACCATTCAAAAATAGTATATCAAAGATTATCTAATCACAGAGGCTTTGACACCGCTTGAGATTAATTCCTGGTATTCCTGCTTTTGTGCTCCTATATAAAAAAGTTTTTAGTGTGTAATGGGGAGGGAGAGGGGACAAAAAAGGGCAAACATTAATTGTAATTGACAGACTGGAACCGTGCGCTGTCACCCACAGCAAGCTCTTCTTCTTCTTCTTCTGCTCCTCCATCTGCCCCTCATAAACTCAAATTGAAAGTGTAACAGTTACGGCAAATAACTTTGTCGTCGCACTTTCGCCATTACTCTCCCCTTCCCTTTCTCCACTTTCCCCACTTCCCCCCTTCGATTCCCCCTCTATTTTGGCCAAGGCTATTGCACTCGAGAAGTCTGTCGAGTCGGCTCTTTGGGGGTAATTTATGCTCGCGCCCTTAGTTCGTTAGGCGCTTCCCCTCTCTTTCTAAGAGGCGTAGGGGAAGAGTACACTCAGAAAAAAAATGAAGTCTTAAATACTTAAACAGGGTATATTTAAGTTCAAACGATTTAAAAAGAATTTCCATATCTGAAAACAGAAATATTTTTTCAAGTTTGCTATTTGCAATCTCCGAAATCTTAAGAAAAGATTTTTTTGGCATACTTTAAGTATGTATGGAATTAATTTAAGTATGTAAAAGATCGGCTTATACTAGATTAAGTAGACAAAAATCTTGAACTTAGCCCAAAAAGTACTTGTGTCTATTCTAGTGCAAAACATGCTCATATATGAGTTCGTTTCAATCTTCAAATATACTTTTTTTCATTTCATAAAATTTGCAACAATTAACAAAATTAAATACCATTTAATAAGTTTCTTTTGTTGGATTCACTTGGTATTCAGCTAACTTTAAAGATCAGTTGAGAATTCTTAGGTGACTGAATGAAAAATAAAACTTACATAAATTGTTTTATACTCAGTTTTGAGAAACATAATACACAACAATCTTAAAAATTGGAAAACAAATCGTTTTAAATTATCAAACGGCACAAACTTAATTTTATAATGGTCTATTTTTCTGAGTGTATCTACTTGTCTGTGTGCCCATTACCATACCAACTGCTGCTTACTTTTTTTTTTTTTAATTTTTTCTTTTTTTTTGGCTTGTGCGTTGAGTTGTTTTTATGTGTTTTTTTTTTTTTGGCCGGAAGCTGCTTGAATCCGCTTGTTCAACTTGACTTCACAGGATTGTCCGTTCTCTGTGCTCAGCGTTGATTTATTGCGCCGTGGCCCAGCGCCAGACAATATTCCGAACATTTTCTCATAACAACATGAACACCCGCAATTTGGTCATGTTGAAGCAACAACAACAACAACAACAATAACACCAGAGAAACCAGAGAAAAATAAACTCTAAAAAACCAAGCCAAAAAAAAGAAAACAAAAAAGTGATGCAAGGATTTTATGTGTATATCAAAAGAACAAAAGTTTAGTCGGTTGAACCCTTTTTAATGCCATGGCCGACGTTGTTTCTGACGCGTTGTCCCAAAATCAGTTAACAACTTTGTTTACAACGCGGCTCAAAAGCTGCCAAGTCGCATGTTAAAAGCGAAAAGCGAAAGAGTTGAAAGTTGAGCTCCGAGTGGAAGTTGGAGTTGGAGCTGAAGTTGAAGTTGAGGTCTCCATTTGCTTATTGTCTGATAATTGGGCTTAAATCGTGCTTTGTTTACAGCCAATATTTAAATAATGCTCAGTTCTCTGTATAAATAAAAGCATTCAAGGTTGACTGAACCAATGTGTAAAAAAGCTAGGGGGAAGCATATTAGAAGCATATCTGTTAAATAATCATTAGTAATTAGATTATTTTTGTTTAAAAGTCGAACTAATGATTAAATTACGATAATTTTTGATTTTGCCCAATTAATAAAATAAAAAATTATTACAATAATTCAAAAATAGTCAGGAAAAATCCAAAAATTATCTTTTTGAATATTCAGATTATTTTTGATTTTTTTCTGATTATTTCTGATTATTAAGACTATTTAGTAATAAATCAAATTATTTTAAATTTCCACAATCATAGTAGCTAAAATAATCAGAAAAAATTGATTTTGCTGATTATTTTTGAATAATTGTAATAATTTTACATTATTTCTGATTTTTTGTAATCGTAATCATTATATAATCACAAATTTTTCAACAGTGAATTATATAGTCACTAAGATTATTTCCAAAAATAATATAATTGATTAGTAATTTTAATCGAAATTTAACAAATAAGATTAGAAGGGAGCTTATATTAATGTAGAGAAATTTGTTTTAAAATGTCACCTCAGGTGGAAAAATTAATTATACAAATTCTTTAATGAACTTTACCTTTCCCTATCTTTTATTCTTAATTTGATAGTTGCCTTAAAAGAAATATTTCTCTTTCATTAAAGCTAAAACTTTATTATGCTGTGCCTGTTAACAAAATATTTGTGAAACTTTTTCCTGATGAAAATTAGGTAATAAATCTGCCTCATTTTCAAAGTTCTATTTAAGAGCTAATCGATAAATCGTGCACAAAATAAACCTAGTTTATTTCTAGCTGAAAGTGCTAGCTAAACTCTTTATATTCTTTTCTCACTTTCACACTTTCACTCTCTCTCTCTATCTCTTCCGTGCTAATTGTAGCTAAAATCGTGTGTGTTGAAGCACTCAAATAATGACCATATCATTACATTGTTTTTCATTCCATTTCATTTTCATTACATTCAGTTTGGTGTGTGTAGAAAGTTCATTAGTTTTTGGGCCGTGGCAATTTGTAAATAGGACAGAAAACAACAAGCGAACAGAACCGAAACACTCAGGCACATTTTCATGGCTTTTACAATTTTAATGAAATTTTCACACCATTTCCGGCTAACGTAGTACAATGAGCTGGTTGCTGGTTGCCAACTGCCACGTACTAGAGGCAAAAACCAAGGAAAACCAAGGAAACTCTGTGGCAGACACTGCAACTCAAGTTACCAACTTGGTCCAAAGTCTAAAGTCTTGGTTAGAGACGCAGAAAATGCGTCAGCAAAGTTTTTAATGTATTTTCGCCAAGTTTGTACACACACACACATACAGGAAACTCGCACACATTGAAACTTCCTTCATTTGCTACAAAATGACAAAAACAAAAAAACAAAAAAGAAAACAGAAAAAATAGGAAAAACGAAGCGAAAGTTTTTCGGTTGAAGCGAAACCAACACAAAGTGTTAAATAATATAAAACTATGCTTGTGGTATTTATTTAAACCTAAGGACATTACGAAAATTATACCCCCAGCAGCAGAAAGTTGTTGCCACTGCTGACACTCGGGGAAATCTCTACTTGCAACCTGTGGCAAGTTCTCGTGGCAAATCCCCAAGCAACGCGATTTCAACTCAACTGCTGTCCAAATCTAAGCACACTTATACATATACACATACATATACTTAGATTCAGGTAAACTCCACACCTGAAGCTGCCTCAAATGGATTCGAAACGAAAGTTTAGCAACTTTTCACTTTTGCTCTTTTCTGGTTTCTGACTGGAAAATTAAATATTAACGGCTTTGCTTTGCATTGTGAGGACTAAACAGAGAAACATACGCGCTTTATGTTTATGGGTGTAAATAAATAGTTTGGAGCTTAGTTATTCAACCCTTTTATGATGCACAACTTGGCTAGCGGACTGGCATTGTTTTAAACCATTTTAGGATGAGATTTCTCTGAAACGCTTTTCACTTTGTTTTCATTACACAACTTTGCAAATAGAGAGAACTTAATTTTTGGATCCTACTATATTGAATAATCAGCATTCCATCCAACTTGACTTTTGATGAAATATACACTTAATATATAAATGGCTGGTTAGTTAGTGAGTGTAATTGTCTCTTTCAATTTATGTACTCATTATTATCCATTTTCTGCATCACAACATCTTCTGCTTTGAAGTTAAGTACTTAAATATTATATAAGTTTATGCACAAAATATCAGAGCTCAATTTAACTCTTACCTGTTAAATATTGATTAGTAATCATAATCATTAGTAATTAGTTTTTTTTTGTTTAAAAGTCGAACCAATGATTAAATTACGATTATTTTCGGTTTTGCCCAATTATTTAATGATTACGATTACAAAAAATCAAAAATAATCCTAAATTATGACAATTTATCAAAAATAATCAGAAAAAATAAAATATAATTAAAAATAATCTTTTTGAGTATTCGGACTATTTTTGACTCTTTTTTGATTATTTATGAATATTTTTGATTAGTTCTGATTATTTATGAATATTTAGTAAAAGTCAAATTATTTTAAGTTTTCACCATCAAAGTAGCCAAAATAATCAGAAAAAATTAAAAATAATCAGAAATAAGCAAAAAGATTATTTTTGATTTTTTCTGATTATTTTTGAATAATTAAAATAATTTTAGAAATTTTTTTACAACAAATCAAAAATAATCTTAAACTATTACAAATATTCAAAAATAATCAGAAAAAAAAATAATCAAAAATAATTTTTTTGAGTATTCGGACTATTTTTGATTTTTTTCAAAGTAGCCAAAATAATTAGCAAAAATCAAAAATAATCAGAAATAATCAGAGTTATTTTTGATTTTTTCTGAATTTTTTTTAATAATTGAAATAATTTTAGACTATTTCTGATTATTCATTAATTAATCATCATTAAATAATCACAAATTTTTCAATAGTGAATTATATAGTCACTACGATTATATCCAAATATAATCTATGTAGACTTTTTTTCTAAAACTTTAATTTTATTCATTTATTCATAGTATATTTTACCACTTGATCCCACTCACTGACAAGTTTTAGTATATTATTTTGTTGCTTCCCAACATTGTTTTTATTACACTTGGAATCATTCTTTTGATAGTTCCCATTTTATTGTAGTGAAGTTTCTTTCTCAACTCGTAATATGGATTAATTCTTAATTTCTGGGCACAATACAAGTAGATACTCCTTTTATGGTTTGACTTTTCTTATGACTCCAATAAATTGGGTGCCAGCTGAAGAAGAAGAAGAAGACTCCCGCTGTTGGCCAATCTATTAAAGGACTGACCTTGCACTGTCAGCCGGGTTAAAAGGTTTAGTTTGAAGTCAATTCCAGGCAGTTCTTCATCGTATTTCGTAGGCGTTTAATATCAAATTCCCAATGCATTTTCTCATTTCGTTTCGTGGAATCTGGGAAAAGGAATCGAGGAAAAGGCGCAAAAGTCTATGATGAAAATCATAAAATTGGCGCATAAAACTTTTACAAGCAAATGAATTTTATTTTTACGTATTACGTGACCGTTTTCACTGGCTGCTTTTGGCCATTTCCTTAGCCATGGCTTTGTTGCTGTGTGTTGTGTTGTTGTGTGTTGACTTTAGCGCCAATCGAATGAATTTATTAGCATCGTCCGGGATCAGATCAGAGCCAATAGTTCTTGGCCAATACGAACAGCAGTCTAAAGGAGAAGGAATGGAAAGTAAAGTTAAGGATTGTTTATTGACGCTATTTATTCACAGAGTACTTTTGGTAGTTTCTCTCTTTCATTTGCTGTTGTTCGCACATGCTTGGACTGTTTATGGAAATTGGCCCAAAGGCTAAGTCATAACGGTTATTAATGAGCCAGGCCAAAAACTGAATATTACCAAGTTTTGTGTTTAAACTTTAAATTGGTCAAAGTCAGCAGAAAACTTTGGGCAGCAATGTAATTAAAATTGAGCATCACAATAACATTAAATAAATTGGCAACAATGCGCCAGAAAAGGGCACAAAGGTCGCTCCACAAAAGAACGAAGCAACGAAAATCACAGAGACAAAAAAGAAACAGAAACAGAAAGAAAGTTACAGGAGCAATCAAATGAAAATGTAATTCAAGCTCTAATAAAAATCGGTCCCAAATAGAGGCCAACAATGGCCGAACTGCGACTTTCAGTGACAAGGAATTGAAAGGCATTTGAAACAATGCACAAGAGTGTGAGAAAAACGGAGGAAGTAATGGTGGAAAGAGGGAAACAAAGCTGAGGATACATCGTGAAAGTGTTTCCGACTATTAAGGACTTTTTGCAATTGTGTTCAAGTAATTTATTGTAGGTCTAAACAATTGATAAGATATGGCAGAAATAATAGAAACGAGAAACATTTAGACACATAAATCATTTAAATTAAGTTGTTTATTTTGCTATAAATTTTAATTGTAAATTTAATCGACTGTTTTTAGTTGACATTAAATAAATAAATAAATAAAAAAAAATTACGAAAAAAAAAATATATATTGTTTCTATAATTTTATAATTTAATTTATTGTAGGTCTAAGCAATAGAAACGAGAAACATTTAGACATTTAAATCATTTAAATTAAGTTTCTTATTTAATTATAAATTTTAAATGTAAATTTAATCGATTGCTTTTAGTTGACATTTAATAAATAAATATATAAATTAAAATTACGACAAAGAAATAAATTATTTTTTTTATTTATTTTATTGACTATTTTATATAAATATATCTCAGGATTATAATTAAAAAAATTTCTATTATATTGTTTCTATTATACTATCCATAATTTTCAATTTCATTTGTTACTCATTAACCCGCTCACGTTGCGTATACGCAACTCTTTTTCACACTCGCTGATTAAATGCCAAAAAAAAGCAATAGCAAAACTCTTAAGATTAACAAAAAAGCACAAGAAACACCCAAAAGAAGTGAGCAAAGAAAAAAGTAAACTTTGTGCTTTGTCTTGTATTTGGTTGTTGCTGTTGCAAGTGGCAAGTGTGGCAGTGTGGCAGTGTGGCAAGTGTGGCAAGTGGCAACACACAGGATACACAAAGCGCTGTTAAACGCACTTGGGCGAAACTTTTAAGTGCGGAATTTGTAATTTTTAAACTTTGCAGACACACAAGACACAAACCCGAGCTATGTGAGTTCCTCACGCGCCTCGTGCAAAGTCTTTATCTGTTTTGTAACTCAACTGCGACTCTCAAGTCTCGCAAGTCTCACAAGCTCTCAATGCTCAGTTCTCAACTCTCAACACCCAACTCTCGGCATTTACTTGCAGGTCTCGTGGATAAGGAAACGTGATCTGCATATACTCACAGCTGGCAGCACCACCTACACTTCCGATCAGCGTTTTCAGGTGAGTTTACAGCTAAGTTACAATTGTACATCAAGAGAACAAGAGGAGTAAATATATATAATCGTTTTAATATGTGTTTTAAGATACTTTGGCTTTATTTAATATAATTTCAGTATTGTCATCTTAAAATCAGAAATTTTTATAATCAATTAATTTTCATAATCAGTCTGGAAAAAGAGCTTAAAATATGAATAAAAACGTTTCAAAGTTTAAATTAAATATTTTTATAGTTCATTATTATTATGAAATAATTTAATATTAAGTTTTTCTTTTTAAAGTAAATACTTATATTTTATATTCAATTATAAATCAATTGCAATCAATTTATTCACATTTAATTTATTATTAAAATGCACACACTTTAAATTGAATAATTTCATCCTTAAAGCTCAAAGTCATAGCTCCTTTCTCCGAGTGTAGCATACTTTTCTAATCTACTGTGGCATGTTGCAGGTTCTGCGACCAGATAACTCGGCCAATTGGACACTACAAATCAAATATCCACAGCCGCGTGACTCTGGCGTCTATGAGTGCCAAATCAACACGGAGCCCAAGATGTCCCTCTCATACACATTCAATGTTGTGGGTGAGTATTACACAACAGCAACAGCAACAACAACAACAAGTTGTTTCTAAATACTTGAGATACACTTGACCCAGCAGCACTCGAGTATTTGACCAGCTGCTTTAGATTCTTGTGATAGGAAATTTAAAACACAGGCAACAAATTCAACGACGTGACTTAAATACGACCCCAGAAAAAGGCATCGATATTGAAAGTTAAGCTTATCAAAAATGGGAAATTTAATCAAATTGCAACTAAATTATACAATAAGTCATATTATTGGGGAGGCCCAAAAGCCAAAATTAGACTTAATCAAATAGAACGATAACCCAAAGAAACCCTAAAATATATTAAATAAGTCTACTTATAAGTATGAAGAATATGCTGAGAAATTGAATTTAAAAACTGAATTTTTGTATCAAAATATCAAAATAAAATGAATAATATTATTCTGAAATGCAGAAAAATATATTTCGTTTTTTTAAGAACTTTTGGTATTTGTTTCATTTAATTTTAATATAAATATATTTAATATTGCGGGTATTATTGTTAAAGATCTTTAAAAGTCAATACTTTTTATTGACAATTTTAAATAAATATATTTTGAAGTAATTTGGATTTATTTGGTTTCTTGATTTGTAGAAAATATAATTTAATTGTTTGCTGAATTGCAAATGAAGTTGAAAATGATTAAGAAATTGAATAATTGAATTGATCAACACGTTAAATAAATTTGTTCAAAAATGTTTGATTATCTGGACTCCGTTAAGGAAACAAAATTAATGTATTTATAAATGACAAATATTTGTATAAATTATTTTGTTGATTCTTCACTAAATGGTTCGTACAATTTTAAAATTCATTTCAGAATAGAATTTAAATTCAATTAATTTTCACTAGATATACATATAAATATATAATAAATTCAGCAGAGTTACCTGACATCAAGTAACCTTTAAAGGCACTCAAAATGAAAGTCTTAAGAGACAGAAAGGGTTTGTTTTACTTTTTTTTTATTTTTTGGGTACATATGTAATTACATATGTATACATTTCTACACTTTGCTTCCAAGAAATACCTTCAAGTGTCCTTTTTCTGACAGTTGAATGCACGTGTCAGCATTTGGGCTATTATTTAGGCCCAGGAGAACTTTAAAGTGCACACGGCACAGAGGCACAGGGGCCAAAGGGCAAAGGGCACAGGGTGTAAGCCGTAATACAAATGTGCACATTTGTTGGCTGCAAAATGTACTCGACTGTCGAGGCCGTTTTCGAGCCCGTTTGCCAACAAATATCGACAGGCTGTAATGCAAAGCCAGCCCAGTTAATAGTCAATGTTACGGCATAAAGAACTCTTAGCCCTTTCGGCAATTATCATAACTCTCTGGGCCCGAAAGCAAACCACATTTCGAAAAATAGCCAAATTCACAAGCTGAATTTGTGAATTTACCAAAAATTCAAATTTTCGAGTAGAGCGAAAGGGGGGGAAGAGATGTGTATAAGTATACTATACTTATATGGCGGGTTGAGGGGACTCGAAAATTGGTCACAAACCACTGAAGTGATTACTTTTACGAGCAAGTGTTGTTGCTCTTGAAAATTTGTTTTAGGCTCAGGACAAAGCTATGAGTTCTCCTACTTGTTACAGTCATGGAAAAAATTATAAAAACAAATAATTATTTTGTTGGATTTTTTAAATTTTACTTTGAAAAATAAAGTTTTCTTTAGTATCATAATTTGTTGTTAAGACTTATTCGGATATGTTTCAAAATACTAAAGTTATACAGAAGTTTTCGAATAATTTTATTTACTTTGTGATTATTTTGTTTGGTTTTTAGGAATATATTTAAAAAGTTATTAATTTTATTTTTAAAATGTTTTTTTTTATTTATTTTAAATTTTGAAAATTTTTTAACTTTGTTTTTTTTAGCTTTTGGAGTTTGTAAAGGTTTCTATTGTCTTGTGCAGCACTGTACATGCCACATGCTGCAGCTTTCATAGGGCTTAAGGAAGCCATACAATATGCATGTTATTTACACATCATCTGTGTATTTCTGAGTGTGTGTGTGTGTGTGTGTGTGCGTGTCCGTGTGTGGCAGCGTGTACTGTGGTCCTGTATCTTGACAAGTTGAAATAGCCACCTACATGGCGACCTTTAAGCCAGGCCAGAAAGTGAGCGAGACTGAGAGAGAATCTTGCCTCGTGTGCGATTATAAAATTGTAAATTCGATTATGCGCAAATTGGCTTTGTTGTTGCTGCTGTTAGCCCTGTTGTTCCTGGGCTCAAAGAATGGCGCTTAAATGCTCTAAAGCTTAACTTGGCTTGCTTTCCTTCGGGCCCTTTCCTTGTTTTTTTTTGTTGCCTGTAATTAGCTTAAGTTTCTCATGCGTTTGAAAGGCGTCAGCACTACACTATCTCTCTCTCTCTCCCTCTCTCTCTCTCTCTCTCTATCTCTCTCTCACACAGTTGACCCTTTTATGTGAAGTCAGCAGTCTTGTGGCTAATTGAAAAATGTTTTGCTTTCTATCTAAGGTGCTGGCTGACTGAACTGAACTGAACTGCAGAGCGAGTTATGGCTAAATATAAATTGTAACTTTTTATCTCTGGCCTATAAGTTGGGCTTATTGGGAGAGGAGGGGAGGGGGAATTGGCCATGTTATGTATGTGCTTTGCTTATGCATTTTTCGCTCAGTGCAATTTTTATCGCATCGCATTAGCAAAATGCAGTTTTGTTAAAATCTCCTGGTGCGGAAGAATGCCTTCAATGAGCTTATTTGATTTCTGATTTCCCTCTTCTATTTTATATATGTTTATATAAAACTATGTGTGTGTGTGTGTTTTAGCCAACTGCAGTGAACTTGGCCAACATTGCCAACCGACTTTTGTCCACGACATAGAAAATGCTTTGGTCAGCTTCTGATGTTATGAATGTTTTAGTTACTCAAACATGACAGGAGCAAAGCGGTTGGGAAAACAAGTTAACACGCACTGTATACATATTCGGTCAGGGAATGAAGACGGCAGCAACTTGACAGACTGACACATAGACAGTCGGATGGACAGACAGATGGACAGACAGCTGGACAGACAGAACAAACGTCAAGTCATAGACAGCACAGGATCATAAATATTACATTTGCGGAAATGCAAATGACTGCCAAACGGTTGCATAAGCCACGCCCACCGACGCCCCTACAAACAGGGCCACAAAAAATAAAAATAATAGAAAAAAAGTAAGGAAAATATAAATGGAAAACTACGCAAATCGCATTCCATGGCTTCGTGTGTTCATACTCATTTGAATGCCCAAAAAGAAATGTGCATATACAATTTTCGACATGCCACTCACGTGGAAGCAGCGCCAATGTTCGGCACACTGGGGCAAAATATATTTATTTGTTAAAAGTCACATAGAGTTTGTTATAGCTTAATAATTAATATTTAGTAATTAGTAATTTAAAAATACATTAAGCTCATTTAAAAATGAATTTAAAGCAATGATGTAAAAATTTATCAAAAAATCGACTACTCGATATTTGCTAACGATTTTCATAAACTTTTTTTTTTTTTGAATATGAGTCGAGTTAGCAAGACTCACTGAAGCTAGTTAATTTATCGTAGCTAATTTTAAGAACTAAATTAAGTCAATAATGTTGATATTTGATTACGTTTTTTAACTAAGATTTTGAATTTCGAATTTTAGAATAGTTATGGATTTTCATTTTGCGATGTCGTGTGGCACAAAATTACTTTAACGAAAATGTTTAAATTTTAAAGCTGAATTAGTTAACCAAATCATTATCAAAATGAATTTTTGGTAAAGTTATGAAAATTTTAACTTGGCTTGTTTTTTACTAAAAGCTTCAGTTTGAACTTCCAGTTAATCAAAATATTTTTATTTTCAAAATAATTTATCAACCTTATATAAGGAACTACAAACTTTCAAACCATTCTCTCATCGCTCCATTGTTTATCAGAGCTTGTACCACAGTGCCTGGGCCGATGCTGTTGTCGTTGCATACATCTAGACTCTATAGTATGTGGATGTTGTGCTAGTATTTTTTAGCGCTTATGCAAATAAAAATGTTGCACTAAAAATTCCATAAATTTGTTTGTTGTGTTGTCTTCTCTATTTTCTTATATTTTTTGGCGCTAGTGAAAATTCTATTACACAGCGCCCAAAGTCGCGACGACGGCAAAATTAAACCGAGCGCCAAGTTGACCAAAAAACGCCATAAACATCAGTCAAGGCACTCGAGAACGATGAAGTGTAGATGGAGGTGAATGAAAGTGTAGATGGAGATGGAGATGGAGGTATATTTTAGACATTTCAATGCAACGGCTGCCGCTTCAATTGCTTAAATTACCAAGTTTATTAGCGACTCTCGGCGAGGTGTCAAACTATGCAGGAAGCACTGAGTACTGAGAACTGAGAGAAGTGAACTCTGAACTCAGAGTTGCCGCACTGCGACGGGTAGATTTTAATTTGAAATTTAAGGCAAATTACCAAAAGCGAAGAAAACAAGATGAAGCAGCAGACAACGGCGCTGATAAAGAAGGCAAATTGTAAATGAAATTATGTACTTTGCGTGTGCGTCAAAACAGACGACAGAAAAAAGCGCCAGGAGAAGATGAATCAGTAGCAGAAACAGGAGCAGCAACAGGAGTAGAAACAGGAGCAGAAACAGGAGCAGGAGCAGGGGAATATCCTTAAAAAGGTGTTGTTGATGCCGTTGAAGAAATTTGTTTACCAGCGCGAAAGTAATCAAGCGTAACTATACAGCAACAAATGAAAAAAAAAACCAAGAAGCAAAATATCTTAAAAAATAAATTGCTCAAGACAGTCAGGTGCGAACTGAGGGATGAGGAGCTACAGTGATGGAAAAAATAATAGAAACGATATATTTTTATAATTTTTGCTTTAAATCTAAATAATTCAAAATTTAAGAAAACAGCGGCATAGATTATTTGAAATGTCAAAATGACTTTTGTTTCTATTTATTTAGCCAGCACTGTGTGTTTGAATTTAAACAAAATGCTGGCAATTTAAATGCGTAGCCAGGCAAGAATGAAAAGCTAAAGAAGATGTCTTGCCAAGTAGATAGCTAAATTGCGCTTTTTTTTAGAAAGAGAGAGAGTGAGGGAGAGAGAGAGAGAGAGAGAGAGGGGAATGCAGCACTGTTCTCTTTTAGCCTACCTATCAAACACTTTTCTTGCCATCTGTGCTCTTGTTGTTGACATTAGCAGCCAGCAAATTGCATGCAATCAAGCGCAAATAATTTCACTGCCTTTTGCAGCTAAAGAGAAAGCCAGAGAGAGAGAGAGAGAGATGTACAGATAGAGACAGAAAGAGAGAAAGAAAGCGATTCAATTTGTGCGCCTTTTTATATTGCACAATATTGTTTATTCAAGTCAGAGCCAAAGGCAAAATCATCATACACATAAGTCACTTTGTCAAAATGTAAACAAATAAATAATAAATAAATTGTTGAATAGACTTGAAACTTTTCTAGCTAATATGTAAGCATTTACTTAACTCTAAATACATTAAATTTGCAATAAAATTGAAGATAAAAATGAATCAGAAAAATTGAATTAAATTCACGATATTTATTTAAAACATTTTAGAATTTATATTTATTTTATTTCCTTAAAAGAATTTTTAAATAAAATTAGATGAAAAGTTTAATGCAAGCGCGAAAGGCTATAGTCAAATACCAGACTATAGGACACCCGTAACATATTGAAATAAACACAAAATGTTTTTTATTGCATACTTTAAGGCACTTACATTGCTTAAAACTTAATAGCTTACAATAATATATAACGTTAATTACCAAAAAATACGTAATATACATACACATACTATGAAACAATTTCTTAAATTAAATTACGTTAAATTCCACATGTCAAAGAAATTCTTTAAGCTGACACAAAGAAACCAAGCTGAATGATAAATAGCATTCATTATTAAATTGCTCAACATTTATTTAAATATAACATTAAAGTCGTAAAGGGAAAAATTCTTTTACGATATATTCAATAATTTCATGACTATTTTCGTAATTCAGTGAATCAAATGGATGATGGCAAAATGTGTAAAGTTCATTGACCAATTAAATTCATTTGATTTATAAATATATGAGTGCATACGATTGCTTAAAGTGAATAACTTGAATATTACTCGTCGATAAGTCAGTCTGTGGTCAATTGCTTAACCTATTGCATTATTCCATTGTTCAAGTAATAACACTAAAATCACACACAATACTAGAATATTTGCTTAATTACACGTTATTAATCGAGTCTTAGATCATCTCAAGGAATCACTCAAGTGTTTCTCAACCAATTTATCCACAAAGCCGCAACTTAAATGTGAATCTTGATGCTGTGAAGTTGCCACTCATAAACCAGCACAATAAGCCAACAATTGTTTGCATATTAAATGCCAAATTCACTTCAATTACACTTGGACGCCTTAAAGTTATGGCCAATGCCAAATTGTCTTACCAGCTTGTGCTGCTGCTTCTTCTTCTACTGCTTCTTAGGGGTTTTCTACTACTACTACTGTAGAGAGAGAGAGAGAGAGAGAGAGAGTTACTTGTCTGACCCAATTCATTCAGGCAAATTTGTATTTATAGCACAAGGCGACGCTGCTTATTCGCCAAAATGAATTGAGCAGCATTAAAAAGTGCATTAAGTTTTATTTATGCCAATCTCCCACACACACACCCAAACACACACACACAGAGACACACACATATACCCCGTGCACCCAAACACGAAAATATACAAAGGGTGAGGGTGAAAAAAAAATTTTTTTTAACGAAAATAAACTACCCTTTAGATTTAATAAAATTATATTTTCGACTGATTTTCTCACAGTTAAAACTTAATATGTAATTATTAATTTTTGCTAATATAAAAACAAATTAATATGAATATATAAATTCTTACTTTTTTTCTTTTCCATTCGAGAAATCACAAACCTTAATAATATTAATAAGTGAACTACCACAAAAGCTTAATGATGTAATTGGATATTTTTTAATTTTAATTTGAATACGAACTTTTGGTCAACTGCTTTTAGTGGACATTAAATAAATAAGTCAATGAATAAAAATAAATAAAAAAATAAATTAAAAAAAAAACATATAATTAAATAGCTAAATGACTAAAAAATATATTAATAAATTAATAAATAAATATATATATTTTTTATTTATTTATTTATTTTATTTTGATTCCCAGTGCTACAAGCTAACGCTTATTATTTAATGCACTAGTCACTATTAAAAACATCGGTTTTTTAAATATTATTCAAATTAAACAATTTACAATGAAAAAAAAAATGAAAAAGTAACATATAACCGTACACAATCCTTTAGTGTAAGATTAATCCAAATTAAAGTATACAACTTAGTTTTATTATTTTACGATGTATTGTGGTACATGTATTATAAACTATACTATTACTAATGTTTTTTTTTAATATAATTATATTTTATGTGTCCCTCAAAAATAGTTTTAACTTGTCCCCAAAAGTTGCTACGCCACTTATTGTTTTCAATTGAAAAGGCAATCGGTTCCACATGCGAATAGTATGCACAAAAAAATGAAATATAAAGAAATAAATATAGACTTATAGCTTATTCCCAACCAAAAGTTCGAATACCCTTTGGTAGGGTATAGGAATATTGCATAAGCCGAAGCGCAAATGAAATTGCAAAACCAAACATAATTTGCGCTAGTAATAACGAAATGTTTTACTATTTCCATTGTTTGTGGCAGGCCTACAAGTGAAAGAAAAAAGGAAAGAAAGAGAAAGAGAATGAGAATGAAAGAGAGAGACAGAATGCCAGCAATGATAAATTACAGGGATATTATTAGGAAGTAGGTGGAGTGCTTGCTAACATAGACTCATGATTAATGTCTCGCGAATTATTAATAATAATAATAATAATAATCAGAGGAATGAAATTGGCAATGGCATGAAGGACACGATTGTGATTATGACGATAATGATGATTATAATAATGTTCATCATAATGATGATATTTTGGCCTTTCATTTTGGGCCATTGTTCGGACCATTTTGACAGACGCGTCGCAGCAAATTCTTAAGAATATTCCAATCAATTGTGCGCCTGACTTTTACAAATTGAATTTATTTATTTGATTTGACAATTAATTCCAAGCAATTTGCGTTTCGAGTCTCAAGATTAATGGCCAAAAGGGCAGCGTTTAAAGAGCAAACTCGGCTTTAAATCTGCTCAAAAAAATGTGAAAAACTGTTAAATTGTATGTCACTTAGCGCTAAAAAATGGGAACGAGAAGGGGAAAGGAAAAGGAAAAGGGATCTGGATTGGGAATGGGAATAAGAACAAGATGGAGGCAATAAATACTCGTATATGTTGAACATGTGTGCAAACATACTATACATCAACATATGCGGGGCAATAAATTTTTACAACAGCAGCAGCCACAACAGCAGCAGCAAAACAACAAGCTGACCGGCCAAGGCATACCCTGTAAATGGCCTGATGGACTTGAAAGACTTTAAGGCAGGCTAAAAGTGCTTTTTTTTATTAGTTAACTCTAGTGTATTTAATCATTTTAAGTGTCTTCTTTTTCATTGCTAGTCTGGCATACCCGTTTAAATTTGATTGCATAGGGCATAGCCAGCCTACTAGCTGCATTGTGGCAGCCAAAAGTGTGCCATGTGAAAAGTTCATTGCTCCAAATGTTTATGTTTATGGGCCTATGGCTTATGCGCATTTTATGCGCGAAATCAAGAAAAATGAAAATGCATTTTCATGACTTTTCTCTTCAGCTCCCTCTGCCTCTCTCACTCGCACTTGTCTCGTCTCTGTCTGTCTGTTTATCTTCTGTGACTGCACAAATTCTGAGTCATTCTAAGCCCTCTCTCTCTCTCTCTCTCTTCTCTCTCTCTCTCTGTGTCTGTAAACAAGACTCAGCCGAGTTGAGTTTTAAGTTCTGTTTGCCTATATCCTGTTTTTTTTCTTCACTTCCTTCTTCTATTTTTGGCATCTGGCCAGCTGAAAATGTGGCCAAAACGTGTAGAACATGTGGAGTCTGCAGCTTTTTGACCTGCTCCTTTGGGCCTTGGTCAACTAATGAAAACTTCAAACAGCTGGGCCAATATCACAACGACTGCTGACCCCATTGGCATTTTCTTTTTGGTCTAAACGCTTCACATTCATAATGCAGGTGGCCAATTGCCGCAAACAGTTAATCTAATTATTGTTAAATAAGCAATTTGCCCACGAGGCCAACTACCAAGTTGATTTCTACTTATTACCAAAGGCCAACTGAGAAAAAAGAGAAGAAAAAGTTAAGAAAAACTCGCACATATACAGTGATGGAAAATTTAATAGAAACGACAGTCACCTAAGTTTTTCAAACAAATTTTGAATAGTATGTTGCTTAATTTTAAAACATTACTTAATAGGTATTAATTAAAAATTATGATATTAAAAACATGTAATTTTTTTCGGAGCAATTTTAAATTTGTAAAAAAGTAAATTATCTTCGTTTCTATTATTTTTGCCATCAGCGTATTTCCGAGCGTTGTCAGCAGGCGTGGCCAGAAAAGCAAACTTGGCTAAATTGGAGGAAGTAAAGCAGAGCATGCGGGCTCACACACACACACACAGACACATACACATGCAGTTAACACCTGCACACGTACAAAGTGCTGCCACATGAGTTAACCAACACACACACACACACAGAGAGGAGGGTGGGGGAAGGTGGAGGGGAGGGGGTTGAAGGCAACGCGTTGTCAGCTGCATGTGTGGCAATAATTTTCGGCTTTCTTCCGCCTTTGTTTGCGCGCATTTGGGCCAAAACAGTTGTAGCCAAGTCAGCGGCAAAAGTCATAGACGCGAGAGAGAGAGAGAGAGAAGTTTCGGATTTTGCTGCCACAATTGTTTTGCCAGGTGTACAACAAGAACAACAAGCAGCAACAACAACAACAACAACACGTAGTCAACACCCTCTGCGGGTCCATAAAGCAAACAGATAATCGCCTGGCATGTTCGAATTCCATTTGGGGTTGCTTTTTGCCACTTTCCACTTTTCACTTGCCACTTCCCTCTTGCCACTTTCGGCAGTGTATTATTACCACGCTTGGCATTTCATTTAGATTAACATTTACCTAGTCAGATACTTTGTTAACTTGAATTGCTGCTTTAAGCTTCATTTCTGATTGTCTTGCAATTGAGAATAACCGTATAATATTTCCAAAATACACTGATGAAAGAAATTATAGAAGTCAGTGATATTTTGACATTTTAAAGCAATTAATTAATAATATATTATAATATATTTTTTCATCACCGTACCACCCTTAAAATACAATTATATACTCGTATGTTATAATCAGGCACCGTAACAATTAATTTATTTATTTATTTATTTACAATTATTTTTTTTTCATTCAAATTAACTTTAAACATAACAAATAAATGAAGGTAATTTTGTATGTTTTTTTGTTATACTGAAAGTTCTAGGCAGGTCGTCGAAATAAAAAAAAAAATACTAAAAAATCTTATTATTTGTTGGGTTTTATCAGAAAAATTTCAGAGTATATTATTTTTTGTATTTTTTAAACTGTTGTTAAATGCATAAAATGTTTATTTTTTAAATACTTGAAATTATCATTGAAAATATCATGAAAAATACAAAATTATTATTGTTAATTACTGTTCGTTCAGTATTCATATTCTCAAATTGTTAAATCGAGTTTTTTCAAAATACTAATGCGTTTTCACAATATATGAATCTCATGTTGATTCATCCACCTTCACGTAGATTAGAGTGCATCGAATTGTATGGGCCCGAAAAAATGAAAAATTGGTAACCCATTTTCATAATCTATGGTCAATTCTAAGATGTTTTCACGAAGAAACCATAGTTCTAAAATGTATTCCTGGTCCGCGCTTTTGAGTTGAAAAATTCATTTTTTCGAACATTTATATCTTGGGTGCTTATGGTTCGATTCTGACAAACTTGGTGTCAATACTCTTGTGAGGACCACAGCTTTAAAACTCCACAAAACCAAAGGACGAAATGTCCTTTAAACATAATGTTCATCCTTGGAACGACGATTTCGCGATTCGTCTCTATCTTAAAAAATTAGTCCGAATTAAAGCTATTTTTTGGCACAAAATAAAATATTTTTTTTTGAACCTGTAATTTTTATTAAAAGAAAATGTAAAACCTATTTTAATACAGTTTTAACACAATTTTAATAAAATATGTGTTACATTTTCTGTTAACAAAAAGTACAGGTTCAGGGAAAATACAATTTTTTTTGCCAAAAAATAGCTTTAATTCTGACTAATTTTTTGGTATAGAGGCGAACCGCGAAATCGTCGATCCAAGGATGAAAATTATGTTTAAAGGACATTTCGTCCTTTTTTTCTCTTGAATTTTGAAAGTCCTGGTTCTAACAAGAGTATTGACACCAAGTTTGTCAGAATCGGACCATAAACAATCAAGATATAAATTTACAAAAAAAAATGCATTTTTCAACTCAAAAAGCGCGGACCAGGAATTCATTTTAGAACTATGGTTTCTTCGTGAAAACATCTTAGAATTGACAACAGATTACGAAAATGGGTTACCATTTTTGGTGAAAAAAATCGATGCACTCTAACGTAGATATTTGTATACATTTGTAGTATGTTATCATAAATCCAATCAAATTCCACTAAAAAATCACCAGATGGCCAAGGAAGTCGCAGCAGTTGATATTCCATATAAAATCCCTTAGCAATTATTGGGCCCTTCAATAAAATGAAGTATTTTAAATATGATTATTTGCTCTATAACTACTTACCACATAAGGACATGTATGGTTAAGGTTGGTATATTTCTTCAATGCTTTATAAATTATAATAGCAACCGGATTAAAAGCTTTCGCCAAGAATCGACAAGCATCAATTTCAAATTTGTAGAGCCACGGCTTATAGCCATTTTCCCTCTTGAAAAATCTTAACGCCATGCGAATATTATTAGCGGGATGCAAAAATGTTGCATTAAAGTTGAGAATTGTCTTGTTACGACTAATCGCCCTTAGTCGACATTCATGAATAACGATAAATGATTCATTATTAGAGTGGCGAACAAAATTTGTGAACTTCACCTCCGAAGCATTCTGAAGTTGTAATTAAATTTGTACTTAAATTAGACAAGGATCAATTATATTGCTTACATTGTAGAAGAACAGGCAAATAGAAAAAACAAAAACTACGGCTAGTTTAACAAACATAACTAAACTTTTTCACAGGTTTTGCAGAACTGAAAGCTAGGTTAATCAAACCCTCTCTTTTTATCCAAAAATGTAGTTAGCATTATAGATATATTCGACTGACTGACATATCTAATTGCACTTTAAAAGTTAATAAACAGCCACCAATAGTTTAGTTACCAAAAGTTTAGAACTTGTTCCAAAATGACTCAATAATATATGAAGAGTTTAAAAGAAGTAATGATGTGTGTCAGATCCCATAAAGTTTTTATAATTTTGATCATTATCAGCAGCCGAGTCGATTTAGCCATGTCCATCCGTCCACCCGTCTGTCCGTCCGTTTATCCGTCTGTCCGTCCGTGGGAGATTTCAGATCTCAGAGACTTTAAGGGCTGGAGACACCAAACTTGGTATGTAGGCTCGTCCATTTTGCAAGCGGATTAAATAAATGAGAAGATTTTAAACAACTAAATTTTGGGATAAGTCTGCAATCTTTTAAACAATCTTTTGGCTTGGTCATATGTTTTTATATACAACTGAAACACTTTACATTACTTTTTTTCTGTTTTAAAAAAAGACAATGCTGCCTCGAAATAAATTACAATCTTATAACGAGACTTGTATTGATTGATTGATCGTTTTATTAACACCAAAAATGCATATCAATTTAAGAAGATTTTCAATACAAAAAAAGGTAATTAATTAATTCGCAATATTAGATTGTTTCAACGATCTTCCAGTAGAAATTTGTTGATAGCTGTCGTTTGTTGTCGAACAACCAATCCATTTGCATTAGATATTCACCAGTTGGCCACGGCACTCGCAGCGATTCATATTGCATATAAAATCCTTTAATTAGTTGAGGACCCTTTAAAGTAAAGAACGTATTTAAAGATAATTTTCTTTCATTTTTCATCACTTACCACATAGGGACACGTGTGATTGAAGTTGCTATAGTTTCGAACCATCTTAAAAAAGATGTTAATCAGTGGATTGTAAGGCTTCCTCAGGAATCGACACATGTCCAGTCTAAATTTGTAGAGCCATGGCTTGTAGCCACTTTCCCTCTTGAAGAACTGAGTCTCCAAGGCAATTTTATAGGCTGGATGCAAAATTGTGCCATTCAAGTTGAAAATGGTTTTGTTGCGATTTATCGCTCGCAATCGACATTCGTGTATCAAATACCAGGATTTATTATAGGACTCACAAACGACGTTCGTGAACTTCACATCAGAAGCGTTCTACAAAACATTAGGTTGTAATTGAAATTTTACTTCAATTATATTAGGGTACGATATTAGACTCACATTGTAATTGAGAAACCAAAAAGCAAGAATTCCAACAATAATTACTGCGATCGCCATGACGCAACTTGGCACTGATTTGGCAGAACTAAAACTTGGTTTAATCACAACTCTAATAGTCAACAAGTAATGCTAATAGCTTTATAAATATATTCGTTTAATTATTGTATTTAATTGCATATTCAGAATAATGATAATAAATGACAACAAATTGCCCATAGCTCGGAAATTATACCCCTAATTATTTATAAAGAGTTTAAAAGTAGTGTTCCATTAAAGTTGAGAATTGTCTTGTTACGACTAATCGTCAGTAGACAACACTCGTGAATAAAGAAAAGGATTCATTATTAGATTGGCAAACATAATTTGTAAACTTTACTTTCGAAGCACTCTGAATTAGTATTCAAATTTGTATCAAAAGGACTAGGGTCAATTAAATTACTTATATTGTTGAAAAACAGGAAAATAGCAAGATATAAAACAACAATCACTTTAAAGTCCATAACGAGGCTTTTCACAGATTTCGCAGAACTAAAATCTGTTTTAATCAAAACCTTTCTGGTTATTACAAAATATGAATGGCATTATGGATAGATTCGATTAATAGACATACTTAAATGCTCTTTAATAACAAAAAAATATGTCCACAAATAGTTTAGTTGCCAATATCATAGAGATGATATCATAATGACAGAATAATGTATAAAGTGTTTAAAAGAAGCAATGGTGTGTGCCAGAAGTAAACTTAAGAGTTTATTACATTGATTTATTCATATTCTCATATTCTTTCATCAACCTTGGCGTAGAGTTTTGTATTTACTTGTGGTCTATCATCATAAATCCAATCCACTTCCACTAAGAAATCACCAGACGGCACCGGAAGTCGGAGCATTTCATATTGTACATGTAATCCTTTAACATATTGTGGACCCTTCAATAAAATGACGAATTATAAAAATGATTATTTGATCTATTGTCACTTACCACATAAGGACATGTATGGTTAAAGTTGGAATATTTTCGAACCATTTTATAAAATAATATAACAAGCGGATTAAAAGGTTTCTCCATGAATCGACAAACGTCAACCTCGAATTTGTAGAGCCACGGCTTACCATTTTCCCATTTTCCCTCTTAAACAATCTTAACGCGACACGAATATTATTAGCAGGATGCAAAATTGTGCAATTAAAGTTGAGAATGGTCTTGTTTCGACTAATGGCCCTTAATCGGCACTCATGAATTACGGTCCTCGATTCATTATAAGAATGACACACAAAATTTGTGAACTTCACCTCCGTAGCATTCTGAAGTTGTAATCAAATTTGTAGCTCAATTAGACTCGGATCAATTAAATTACTTACATTGTAGAAGAACAGGCAAATAGCAGCAAATAAAATAATAGTCCCTTTAAAATCCATACCGACTCGTTTCACAGACTTCGCAGAACTAAAACTTGTTTTAATCAAAACCTCTCTGGTTGTCAAAAAATAATAATAACATTATTGATATATTCGATTGATAAACATAGTTAATTGCACTTCAATAATTAATAAATGAGCTTAAGCTACAAATATATTGGAAACTATCCCCAATTGACTTCAAATAATGTATAAAGTGTTTAAAAGAAGCAATGATGTGTGTCAGATTCCATAAAGTATTTATATTCTTAATTAGTATCAACAGCAGAGTTGATATTGCCATGTCCATCCGTCCGTCTGTTTTTATATTCAGGTTGTATTTTCATTTACTTAATTTAGATGCTTTTTTTTCTGAATGTTGATAGTTACATACTCATATTGTTTCATCAACCTTGGCATAGATATTTGAATATACTGTAAGTTTATTATTAAAAAACCAATCCACTTCCAATAAAAAATCCCCAGATGGCCACGGAAGTCGCAACAATTCATATTGTATAAACAGTCCTTTAACAATTTGTGGACCCTTCAATAAAAAAATAGATTTTCAAAATGATAAAATTATTTTATGTCACTTACCACATATGGATATGAATGATTCATGTTGGTATATTTTCGAAATATTTTATAAAACATGATAACAATGGGATTAAAAGGCTTTTTCAGGAATCGACAAGCATCTACCTCGAATTTGTAGAGAAACGGCTTATAGCCATTTTCCCTCTTGAAGAATCTTCCCGCCACGCGAATGTTATTAGCAGGATGCAAAAGTGTTCCATTATAGTTGATTATTGTCTTGTTACGACTAATCGCCCGTATACGACATTCATGAATAACGTAAAAGGATTCATTATTAGAGTGGCACACAAGATTCGTGAACTTCACCTCCGATGCATCCTAAAAATGGAATTAAGTATGTACTTAAATCAGATTCGGATTAAATGTGTTAGTTACATTGTAGCAGAGCAGGCAAATTGCAAGAACTCCGAGAAAAATCACTCCGATATTCATAACAGCCCTTTCGCAGAATATTCATAACTAAAACCTGTTTTAATTATAACTCTCTTCAGCTCAATCAGTCAACAAATTGCGTTAATAGCCATATCAATGCATTCGATTAATTGGTATACTTAAAAGCATTTTAATTATAAATAAACGGCACAATTACGGCCAATTGTTCAGAAATGCATTCACAATTACCCCGAATAATAAATAAAATGCTTTCAAAATAGCAATGATGTAAGCAAAAGTCGACTTTAACATTGATATACTCTGTAACAAAAAACCAGATAACTGAGCAGTCAAAAAATATCTATCAGAAATTTCTGCCAATGTTTTGTAGAACATTAAAAAGTTTTCAGATCTTTTTTTGTTGTTATCAACTGCGTATTTTAGCCACTTGCTTTGGGCAACCCTCGCTTGGCAATTTACGGGCATGGAACATAGACTTTTGGACTCGTTTATAAAACGCATATTAAGTTCATGCAAATCAGCGGGCGCCCAAAAGTATGCAGCACTTTTTGCATTACGCTTTTGCCAAATGGTTTTTCGTTGCCGCTCGATTGAATGGCAAGCGAAAGGGGAAAAGGCGAAAGGGAAGGGAAAGAGTAGAAGTGGAAGTGGAAGGCAAAGCAAAAGCTTAACTCACGTCAATAGCATGAGAAAACGAGTGCCAAAGTATCAGTTGTACAATACTGAGCTCACTTCCCGTATTCCCTTTTACCTTACGCCCTTTACTACGCCCATTCCTTACTCCCTGCTCTTACCCCTCCGTTCTTACCCTTCTAACCATCCATTCCTCGTTTCAAGCACACTTTTACACAGAAAAAATTTCAGAATCTGGGTTAAAATCAATCACAATTGGTCTCAAAATTTCTATGATTTTCGATGTTAGAAAACTAAAAGTACAGCTTTTGATTTTTATTTTAGCAACTATTTTATTAAAATATAATAAAATATTATAAGTAAAAATAAATAAAAATATTAAACTTTCAATTAAATATTATTTTTGTATATTTGACATTTAATCCGCAAATAATCGGTTTATTAAATATTAAGAGCTTTACAAATTAAAGAAAACAAATCAAATTCTGTTTATTTTTCTAAGCTTCGATATTTTCATCCTCAACTTGTATTTGTTTTAATTTAATTTCTTGCTTATTTTGACTGTTGAAATTCTGTCAAATTCAAAAATTTTAAAATTATTAATCTAAGTTTTAGGTACTACATTTTTTGTTCAGTGTAATTGCAGTTGCAGTTGAAGTCGTTGGCTGCAATTTATTTACGCTGGCTTTGCGGTTCTTTAGCACCAAAGGCGCAAAAACGACGAGTGTGTGTGTGTGTGTGTGTGTGTTAAAAGTGGAGCAAACAACCTGAGTTGCTGTTGTTGTTATTGTTATTCTTATCGTTGTTCTTGTTGCAGTGACACGGCAAGTTGTGTGAGTGTGTGTTTGTGTCTGTGTGTGTGTGTGTGCCTATTTTTTTTGGGGCAGACATTAGTGGCAATGAGGCAACAGAAAATGTTAAACTTAAAGTCAGCATCGTTCGATTCGATTCAATTCAATTCAAACGGGACATATTCCATTACAGCAACTGTCAGCGCACATTTATTGAGATACAGTCCATAGTCATAAGCTCTACTTTGGCTTTTTTTGTTTTTTTTTTTTGGGCAAATCGTATTTGGCGTGCTGTCCAACACAATTTTAGATTTTAAATTTTCAATTGAAATCATTTCGACAGTTTTGGCTGTAACAACAAAAGACACTTCAGCGTTGACACTTTGATTTCGCATCGCTGCAAATGAAAAGCGGCAAATTTTTCGACAATTCCCCATTGAGAAATAAGTAGGGAATGTTTGCAGTCGAGACTGCTCGACTTGTAGATGCCTAGTAGCCGGAATGTTGCAACTGTTTGATTCAATTGACAGAAATGAATAAAACTAAAATCGAAAGTATAAAAGAATATACTATGTATTATTCAATGAAACAATTTAATTAAAATTAAAAGAAATACAAAAGAACTAAAAAAAAATAATGGATTTGCAGATAAAGTAAACAAGAAAGGTAAAAACAAAACTAAACTATTTTTGAGATACATAAAATACAATTACAATTAACTTAAAAAAGGAAATAAATAAAAATTAAATGTAGAAAATAATTAAAAATATAAAATATAATAATTTATAATAGTTGAAAATAATATTAATATAATTATAAATTTTATAATGCAAGTATTAAAACAGATAAATAAAATATTTCAAATTTAGATACTACTTAAATCTTAAATTGTATATGTTAATATTAGTATTTCCTTTTTCTAATTAATAACGAATTGTTTAATCTTGATAATATTTAAAATTCGATGTTTATTGTTTTTTAAATAATAAGCGTTACCTTGTAGCACTTGAAATCGAGTTAAATAAAAAATTTAAATACATAATAAATATTAATTCAATAAATAAAAATGATTTAGTAAAAGAAAAGTCATAGATATAGAGTGTCTCCAACTTTAAAAACCTTTGTTAACTTCTGGGTACAGGGCCTAAAATAATGCCTGGCTTCTGGCTGCAGGTGGTACAACGGGGCGTATGAGTGCGCGTTTTATAACCGCCTTTCCCAGTCTCTTTATCCCTGTGTGGTTGCTGCTGGCTTTTATAAGGCATAACAAAAGCTTATCGCCAGCATAATAGAGACACGCGTCTGTGTAATAAAGTAGGCACAAAGAGACAGACAGACAGACAAACAGAGACATATATATAGAAAGGCAGGCAGATAGTCAAGTCGAGCATTATCATTAACATTATTATTATTATTATCATTACAAAAACAGCGCATTGTGAACTTAAGTGACTTTTTGTTCTCTCCTCCTCTGTTTTCTCTTCCTTTTTTTTGCCGTTGTTAAGCAGAGCTCAAAGCGGAAATCTTTGGCCCCAGCGATCTCATGGTTAAAACGGGCAGCGACATTAATCTCACCTGCAAGATAATGCAAGGACCCCACGACCTGGGCAACATATTCTGGTACAAAGGTGCGTATGCGTAACATGCAAAATAAACTCCAAATAAAACATAGAAAAAACAATTAAATTTATGCTCTCAATTCCAATTTCAATTCCATTCTGTAGGCGGCGAAATGCTTGACAGCAAGAACGAGAACGAAATCGACAGCTCCCTGGCCAGGATACGTGTCGAGGACGATTGGTCCGATGGCCTGACATCCAGGTATGTGTGATTCCAAAACAAAAACAACACTCGAGAATGCGCCTTCAAATGCCGAGCACTTAATTAAATTGAGAGGCGGAAATGTAAAGTAGAATTTCAGATTCTAAAAAAAGGGAGACACGATTATAAAAGAAAAACATTTAGAGAGAGGAAAAATACTCAACAATTGTGTATGTTTTTAATTTTATAGGGTATTTAATAGAGTTGATTGGAGGAAGTATTTTAAAAGAATATTAAAAAAGCATTATAAATACCATTAAAATAAATTTAAAATTAAATTTTAGTGGCAGTTTAATATTTGATCTTATTTAATATTTATAAAAATTTAAAGGAGTACAAAAATAAATTTTGAGAATGAGAAAAGAAAAATTAGAAAGCAGAGCTTGCAAATAACAGTCGACCGTTTTTTGTTGTTCAAAAATAACTGTTATTTACTGACTCTTTGCTTAAGTGTCATAAATGAACCGTTCACACAGTTTTTGAACAAATCGGTCATTCTCAAACCACAATCAATTTTTAAAAAGCAAAGGGCTCGGGTTGTAAACTGTCATTTTAAAATTGAGCGAATTAAATAAAAGTACCGTATGCGGCGTAAAACTTGCAGGATCGCACTCAACAAATTTAAAACGGCATTTAAATGCAAAACATGCTGAATTAGTGGAAGAAGTTGAGAGCAACGATTACATTGAAGTGGAACCCATGAAGCTTAACACAGAATAAATAATTATAATATATGTATGTGAATTTATTATGTTTACAGGGCGTAAATAGGGTATTCATACTATTCTTGGGGGCAAGATGCCACTAATTATGGGTATACTTTTCAAAATTTTAAGAAGTATAACATAAAATAACGTGGAACATAAGAAAAAAATGAATGACCGTTTGAACTGAGCTTTTCATTTTTTGTTCACCTAGTGACTCTCATATTTTGAGTACTCAATCGGTTTTTCTCAATAATTTGTTATTCAACCGAAAAGAAAAAAGAAAAACCGAATTGATCTGCTCAGACAAAGAGCAAGCGTGTGTGTTTTTTTCGGTTATTTTCGTGAGTAGATCGCAAAAAAAAAAACGGTCGACTGTTATTTGCAAGCTCTGTTAGAAAGCATTCGAACAAATATTAGTAAAAGAATAAGAGGAGAATGATTAGGATTCTTGGATGGAATTTAAATGGATATATGAAAATTAAAATGAAAATTCTCTTAGCAAAAATTATTATAAATACATAATATATTCATGAAAGTAAATGTAACAGATTTATAGAAAAAAAATCAGAGGAATTATATGATAAAATAATTGTAATATTTGTATTATTACAAGGAACACAACAAAAGTTAAGAATGAAATTTAAAAATTCTGTAAAGTATAGAAGAAAATTGTAAGGGGCGCAAAAATAGGTTCCTAATTAATGTAAACTAATTGTAAATATGTACAGGGTATGTTAGAAGTCCACATATTTCAAAAGTGTCAAGTACAAATATTGCTTGGAGTTGGCCGTGTGTGACTTTTAATTTGCCTTAGTTTTTTGCTGTCACACTCGGAATTTAGATGGAGTCGTAGTTACAGGAGAGGAAGTGAAGGGAGTGAAGGGAGTGGGCAGGACACGTAGTTGGTTAGCTGAGAGCTTAGACTCGGGCTATGACTATGACTCCATGTGCTCATTGTGCATTTATGCCGTTAACTAACGACACTGTCGACCATAAAATGCAGATGCCGAGCAATAACAGCAAAGAGAGAGAGAGAGTCCTGAATCTGAATCAAAAGGATACTCGAGCACTGTGCTGCCATAAAGTAGCAAAAGTTTTTAATGTTGATGCTACAAAACGTTTGGTCTTTATTTGAGTGGCAACGGGGGGGGGGGTGAGGGGTGAAAGAAGTGTGTAAGGGAGGGGGCAGAGTCACATTTGATGTGAAGTCGGAAGCAAAAAGACCGGGTTATTCATTTGCTGGCATTCGCATTCGCATTCGCATTCACTTTCAACAAACCACTAACCAACTGTGCATGTCAAGTCAACCTGTCTCTCTCTCTCTCTCTCTCTATCTCTTTTACTCACTCTCTCTCTGTCTCTTTCTTTCTCTTTTTGTAGATTAAAAATCAAGCGCGCTATGCCCGGCGACACTGGCAACTACACCTGTGTCCCGACTGTGGCAAAAACCTCCAGTGTCTATGTGCACGTAATTATTGGTGAGTATATGTGTGTACTCTACACGTGTATGTGTGTGTGAGTGTGTGTGTGTTTGACAGTTTTGCATGTTTATGACAGGAAGTTGCCTGTTAGCAGAAAGCGCACATTGCAATTTGAGCATTTCAAACTACACGGCAACTGCCAGCTGCAAAGGTGTACACTGTACACTGCAATAAAATAATCATTTAAAAAATTAGATTCTTTAAAGTTTATTTAAAACTTGCAGAACCATATTATATCTCAATTTTAATTTGAATCTTAGAAAAAAACATGTTTTTTCACACTTCAATGGTAATTTTTTGATTTAACGTTTTTTTCCTAAATTTCATTTTAATTTTCATAACAATAATTAAAGTTATTTTCTTGAAACTTAAATAAAAATTGATATATTTTACTTATTATTATTATTTAAAAATTTATTAAAATATTATTCTATATTATATTATTAAAATATTTGCTGAAAGTGTTATAGAATACTGCACTTTTTTAAGTAGCTCCGCAATTCATTTATTTTTTCCTGTGTACAAGTTGTAGAGCAAGTAGTTTTGTATGAAAGAAGTGCGGAAATTATTTCTTGTGAGCTGAAATGCCAATAATCAAGAGCTGCTTCAGGTGGAAAGACACACACAACACACACACAACAAACAACATCAACAACATCAACAACATCAATAGCAGCTTCAGCTTCTGTGTGCTCAAGTGTGCATATAACGCATAACAACGTGTTGTTGTTGTTGTTCTTGTTGTTGTTGCCTTAAGACCCGATATCCAAAGAACATTTATTAGCCTTATAAGCTTGCGGTAATTTATGTGCTAGACAGATGGAGGCAGATTCAAGCCTATCAAGTTTCTATATTCAATTTTTTAGCTCTAAATAAATTTTAGTCTGACTTTAAAATTGTAACAAAAATCAGAATTTTGTGTTTAGCTTAAAAAGTATTAGGGTATCTAGAGACAGAGTCTCTTGCTGTCGAGTACACTCAAATGTAGTTTTTCTACTTGTTAGTTGCTTGTTTGACAAACAGGAAATGCGCACAGGGAGAGTGAAAAGTGGAAAGTGGAGCAACTGCAGCTGTTTTTCGATATTATCTGAGTTCTGATAAAAGCCTGAAGATGAGCCTTTGTGTGTGTGCGTGTGTGTGTGTGTGAGTGTTGTTGCTTGGGGCAATTGAACCTGGGCTGGCAAAGGCAATCAAAAAAGACTGGCAACAACACGAGTAACAACAATAATAACAAATCTCTTCAAGCGTTTTTTCAAAACTAAATTGCATCCGTTTACGCAGGCGCTTGACTTGTTATTATTGTAGTAGCATCGTCATTAACAATTAACTGATGAACGCGGCAACTAACAATGCACTTTTACTATCTTTTTTTCGTTCTTTGTGTTGTCTTATTGTTGCAGGTGAACACCCGGCGGCAATGCAGCACAATTCGAGCAGCAACAGCAACAGTTTCTATTGCGGCATTTGTTGCATGCTGCTGAGCATCGTGTCCTGCTGCCTGCAGCATTGGTATGTGAGTGGTGCGACGGCCAAGACAATGCCACCATCATCACTGTTGTTACCAACTAGCAGACGATTGTCAACAGCAACAGCAGCAGCAACAACAGCAGCGACAGCAACAACAACCCGCCCCTTTCCCAGAAATCGACAACTTGTGCAATGCACGAGATGAAGGAATGGATTGGATGGAAGTCCTCAAGGAATCCCCAAGGATATGATGACACAAGCAGAGTTTAGTTAAATTCAAAAACATATTTGAATCGAATCGAATCGAATCGAAATGCATTGATTTCGTATCTAAGATAAACATGCACTTAGTGAATAAACAACTCTCTAACTTTAAGCGATTTCGAGTAAGTTTAGCCAAGCGAACGGAACACGAAATCAACAATGGAAAATATTTATAGCAGCCAAACAAAATAAAACATTAAAAATATCTACATATATACATATATTATCGATAGTTTAGTCAACTGTAGAGCAGCAAATGGCACAGTCGGTCACAGAAGTATCGCGACAGAAAATATTCTAATAAAAACAAATTATTTTCGACACATTTCTTTGACAGAAACTCCTAGTCTAAAAATAAAAATGTCTTTGAAAATACTGGATTTTAAAATTGGGTTTGCTATTATTATTTATATTCATATATGTATGTATGTATATATTTTTATTTTTCGACCAATATTTCTGAATTTTTAAACCTATCCTTTAAATCAATGTAAGTTTGCTATAAAAAATATTCATATAAATTGACGAATTATTCCAAAAAGTGTTATAAATATTAATTATAATTTCAGTGTCTTTTGTGATCACTTGTTAAATTTGCTGTTACACCACTTCACATGCCAATAGAAACAGTTTGCCGACATTCTCATTATGAATTAAGACTTACTAGCTATAAATATGCTTCATATTCAAACCGTACACGTATGCATACTTCTCTCGCTCACTGTATAACTTTCAATTGAATTACAGTCACTGTGTATTGTTATGGCTTAAGCATTAATACCAAATGAACACATTATAATCGCTGTAAATAAATGCCACTCAAGCGTTTTCATTTAGTGTATTCAAACTGTATTTAATGTTTGTTCCTTTTTTTGGTCTGAGTAGTATTCAATATTCATTTGATTTGCACATTTCAATCACTTATCGCTTTAAAACTACATAGAACAAATACATAATGATGAAAATAGCAGCTTCGGCAAGCCGATTTTTATATACCCTTGCAGATGAATGTTAATCGATATTTATCGATACTGGAACTCAATATCGGTTTAATAAAATTTAACAAAAATTTTATCGGGAACTCTCTCATTTACAGATATTTTAATCGGCTCCGATTTTACTGAATTATCGATATATATCGATAACAAATTATAACACTGATGAAATTGATTAAAAAACTTCTAATTTTAATCGGTTTTGAGTTTTTAAATCATTGGCCGTGTTCACCAGAACAAATCGACAACAGAAAATTGATGAAATTCGCATGATTATTCTGGTGAAATGCAGTGATTAGCAATCATGATTTCAAATTTTGTGATAATGATGACTGAAAATTCATCACCAAAATAGTACGCTGAAATTTTCTGATTGTGATGCCTTGTTATCGAACAAACAAAATACATGATTACTGATTGATTAGTTCTGGTGAACGCGGCCATTTCTACAGTTTAAATATAAATTCAGAAAAATAGCTACTAAAACCTTTAACTGAACTATCGATATATATCGATAACGAATTATCACACTGATGAAATTGATTCGAAAACTTCTGATTTTAATCGGTTCTGATTTTCGTAAACATTTCTACAGTTCAAATATCAATTCAGAAAAATAGCTACTGAAACCTTTTACTAAATTATCGATTTATATCGATAACGAAATATGACAGTTATGAACTTAATTGGAAATCCTTTGATATTTATTGGTTCTGCTTTGTAATTATTTCTACAGTCCAAATATAAATTCAAAAAAAGAGCTATTCAACCGTTTTACTCAATTATCGATAAATATCGATAACGGATAATCACACTGATTAAGATAATTGGAAATCCTCTGCAAGGATATAAACCAAATGAATACCTATTAAATTAAATGCATTGCAATTAACAGGCTACTCAATTCATCAGCATTGAATTGACACTTTGAATAAAAAACCAACAAAGAAACAACTGAAAAACAAAAAAATCGAGTTAAGTAATTTGTTTAAAGCTTTGCAGTTGAGTTTGATAGAATGTGTGTATATATATAAAGAGAATTCCCAGAGAGATAATTAGTTTTGGCTGTTTGAAGAGCACGTGGAAATGCGAATTATAATTGTGCTTAACAAAAGCTGAATAAAAATTGATGGCACGTGGAAAGTGGGTGGACATTGATGGAAATTGATGCAAATGTGCGAGCACTGTAAATAAATTCATTAATAGCAAACTGTAGTTTTAATTAACTCTTAAATAATAATACTAAAAAGAAGAAAGAAACGAGCATAAATGCTAAATACAATTTAAATATAAATGTTATAACTGTTTTTCATTTGTATAACTGCGACACAATGAAATCAAATTGGCAACACAAACAACAAACCAAATGAGCAACAGATAAAGAACAAACTATTTATAAAAAATAATTTAAAAATATATACACTTCAACAATATAAAAAAAATAGACAAAAATTAGTGACAATTTTATATAAGAGATGGAAAACAGAACAAGGATAAAGGACACGAGATTTGTGATGCTGTTTTATTCAGCATAAATGATTGATATGTATGTGTGTGAGTGTGCGTGTGTGTGTATGTGTGTGTGTGTGTGTGTTTGTAAGTAGATAATTAAGTAATGGCGACACTTTGTAAATACATGAATTATTTATAATTAATTTTGCATTAAATGGTCAGACGATAACTAATATTTATAGTAAGCATAAAAAAATATATATATACAGGTGCATAAGAGATATATATACACACTAGGGTGTCCCTTATTTGGTCAAAGTCAATATTTTAAAACGCATACGGGCTAGTTCTGTTCATTAGGTCCTAAATCACTCAGAAATAAATTTTTACCTCAATCGGAGTATGATAACCCGTGCCGACTTGGATCGGAAAATTTAAAGATTATATGGGACAAAAAAAATTTTTTTTTTTTTTTTAATTTTTTATTTTTTTATTTTGTTTATTAGGTCCTAAAGAACTCAAAACCAAGTTTTCACCTTAATCGGAGTACGATAACCCGTTCAAATTTGCATAAAAACATGAAAAATCATCGAAAAATGTATAATCAGTGTTAAAATACTGTTTTTTCATGTTTCGATGCAAATTTTAATGGGTTATCGTACTCCGATTAAGGTGAAAACTTGGTTTTGAGTTCTTTAGGACCTAATAAACAAAATAAAAAAATAAAAAATTAAAAAAAAAAAAAAATTTTTTTTTGTCCCATATAATCTTTAAATTTTCCGATCCAAGTCGGCACGGGTTATCATACTCCGATTGAGGTAAAAATTTATTTCTGAGTGATTTAGGACCTAATGAACAGAACTAGCCCGTATGCGTTTTAAAATATTGACTTTGACCAAATAAGGGACACCCTAATACACACTCATACATTCACACACACACGCACACACGCATATCTTAAGCTGTATTGTGTCAGTTTTGTGTATTAACTATAAGTGACAAAACAAAGTCTATAGAGATCATTAACATTCTATCGAACAAAAAAAAAATAAAATGAAAATGAAAATGAAATACAATAAACTATGTGTTTATGTATATGTATTGTAACTAAGCAAACACATACATATTTAGGTACTCATACATACATATACATATAACTCACACACACACACACATGAACACTCAAAAAGATTTAAATGAAATAAGTGAAAAATAATTATGAGTTAGAAAAATTACAAAAAAAAGATTGTGTTTTATTTCGTATTTATTTAATTTTCAGATATTCACTGAAATTAAAAAGCATAATTGGAAAATGGTAAATAAAATATATAAATGATTTGCAGCGACTTTTATGACATCGTCGAATATTTAGATTTGAAACTGTTGAGATATATTTAGTACATTTTTTTACATTCTAAAATTCAGAATTTAATTTTCTCTCAGTGTATCATCAGAATTAATCAGATGCGCATAAATTAAAGTACTGTTATTGTGTTATTCCCATAATAAGCGATGTCAATCGGTTAAACGAATCTTTTACATCTATTTTGCCATTCATTGGGAATGTAACAAATTCGTTATGCTCATTAGCATTTGTCGCTACAAATTAAATGACGTCTTGAACATGCAAATAGTCATAGTCTATGATACAGAACGAGTTCTAGTTCCAGTTCCTAGCCCAACTCGTGATGTTGACTGATCGTTAATGCGTTCATTGACTTGGTCGAATGTGTGTCAGATTCCAGACTACTTGGCTAATTTATTGAAATGGATTTCACGCTGTTTTAGTCGCTGCCTCAACTGAACTTGTTCATTCCATATTCAGTTAATTGCAATATTTGGCTAATATTTACCGTTGTCAACTTTTTGTTGGGCGAGTGTATAAATAAAACTGTCGCCGGTCAGACGAATCTTAGTATCTTGGTATCTTTTGTTTTCACGAGGTTTTCACGATGCCATCAACTGTGCTTCGATATCTGAGCCTCTGCTTGGTTCTGGCCACGTTAAGCTGCTCGCAGGCTGGTGTGTTAACTATTTTAACAACTTTTGAATTATAAAATATATAAACAACAAAATAAAAAGATGAAATAATTTAATTAAAATAAATTAGATTTAAAAATATAATATAAAAAATTAAAAATTTAAAGGGAAACTTAGAAAAATGTTTAAAATACAATTTTTATGTATTCAATTTTAATTTTTTAATTTTACAATTTTTGATGCTTGAAATAGCATTAAAATAACTAAACTGGCAACATTGTTTATTTGTAATTTAAATAAGTCAATTTCAACTTCAACTTGAATTTAATCTGCAGCCCCTTCTGCGGATAAAGATGGCAAAGTGGAGCAACTGGTTCGTGTTTATCCCATCAATGAGGAACAGTACGAGAAGCTGCTGAAACTGACAAATGGCAAGAATTTCATTTCCGAGGCGCGTTTGACCAGCGCCGGATTCACCTCGGTTCGCAACAGTCTCGACTCCGGCTGGAATTCGCTGCTCCGGATTATGGGATTGACCACAACGAGTCGCTCGGAGGTGGCCAAGATCGACATCGATGGCCAGCCATTGTGTGTGATGAAACGCAGTCTGGATGACGACAGCGAATCTCGAGCAGCATCTGACGAGGAATCTGTGATCAATTGCATTGTTGTGCTGAGGAAGGATTCTGTGCTGGAGCCACAGACAGCTGACGATCCAAATGGTAATCCCAGCTTTGCTCCCTACTGGTATCAGGAGAACACTATGCCTGCTCCTGTTTCTACACCTGTTTCTGCTGCAGTTTCTGCTCCTGTTCAAGCAGAAATTCCACAGCAGTTGCCATTGCCAGAAGCTTCTGAAATGTTTGCAGCTCCAGCGAAAGTCGACGAAGAGCGCGAGGTGCCTCCACTCAAGGTTAAAAAGCTGAGGAGCAAGCCCAAGTCCACAAACAAGTCCAAGTCCAGGATGCAGCAGAAGAAGAAGACCTCGTCAAATGGAGAAGCATCTCGTCAATATGGTTCTCCCTTTGGCTCCCCCTACGGTTCTCCCTATGGCGGTGCCTATCCCTATGGCGGCTTCAATCAGAATCCCTACGAAAGCTTCAATCCCTATGGTTCCTTTGGCCAACAGCCTGGTTTTGGCCAACAGCCTGGTTTTGGCCAATTTCCATCTTACGGCCAACAGCCTTTCTATCCGCCAAGTCCTTTCCTCGGACAACCCTCCCCATACAATCCCTATCCGTTCTTTGAGGAATCAGAGGATGAGGCCGACGAGGGGGATGAGTACGAAGAGGGCTACGAAGTCGAGGAAGAAACCGATGAATATGAATACAAATGAATACTACGATTAGCATAATAAAAACTATTACTATAAAATCTTTTTAAAATGTGCAACTGTGTTTTGAATTAGCGCTAAGGAGATCTATGAATAAAAATTGAAATAAAATAACTATCTAGCTATTTTTAAATATAATTAAAAATAACCTATAATTTTTTATAAATATAATAAATATTTAGAAATAACTGTTGCAATGTTATTTTATTTATATTGTCTGCTTTTTTGGAACATCCTGAAATTCTTAGTAAGTATATGAAACTTCGTAGGGATAAATGTTTATAATTTTTACAATGTTATTTTAAGATTATACAATTTTTATAACATTTATAGATGCTGTGTTTAATATAAAATCCATTTTGTTAGAATTGATCGAATGATAGATATTTCAACGTTATTATAATATTTTTACAGCTTACAAACACATTCAATTTTTATACCTTAATGGCTTTAAATTTAACATTAAAAAAAATACATTTCTGTGGATTTAATATCATATTTTCCAATATTATTTTAAAAACAAATTAATTTTTTATTGACTGTAAATACATAAATCTCATTCAAATATTTTATATTATTTTTCTTTCTAATATCTACAATATAGAGGTTATTTATGAAATACGCGATTTATCTATAATGAATTATTTATTAACAACTTTGCTGAAAATATACTGAAAAGGAAAACTTGCTATACATTAATGTGAGCGTCTCCTATGTATGTGAATAAAGTTTTTCGAATAGAATAATCTTTGTATTTTATAGGTGAAATTTAAAATAAAGAATATTCACACGCTTAAACTATTTCAATCCAATCAACTCGCCATTAAACTCTAGTCAATATTTAATCGCAAAGAAGTCGAAATAAATTAAAATTGATGATAGTTTCCTTAATGGCATTTCCATTGTATGCCGTGTTCGAGTTGCCTTATTTATAATTGGATGTGGCACAAATCCAAGACAATATTCGAATATTTTGAATGAATGAAATGCGTTCCAATTTCGCCATCGGTCGTCGAGCAAAATGGACCATAAATAAACAGTTATCGTATAAAGGCATCGGCTATTAAACATAATCTTTCATGTTTATTTTGGCCAAGTCGAAAGCAACGCATAGCCAATTAGGGGATTGGTTCAGTCAATAACGTTGATGATGATCATGCGCGAATTCTAAGAGAATTTGGAACAACGTTTAAATTATGCACATTATCGCAGTTAATTTAAGGGCGGGGCACTTTAAGTAGAAACCGATTTGAATAATAATAAAGCCCCGGGGCCAAAAAACATTTGTCAAATTTGATATAAATATGTTTGCCGGGGCAGTTGAAAGTTATTCGAAGTCGGCGATCGCTGAACTGGGAGGCTATGAAGATTCTACAATTTGTGGCAGTGATCGCGATTTGCGCCGTTGCAGCCAATGCTGGTAAGTTACTAAGAAAATATATATCAAAATATCCTGATATATATTTGCATACTCACAATCATTCTCATACGTCTAGATCCCAATTATCTATTCAATTATTCACATTCATTCTCATACATCTAGCTCCCAAATACAAATTAAATTATCCTGATACTAATATCCATACTCATAATTGTTTTTATACGTCTAGCTCCGAAATATATTTTAAATTATCCTGATACTAATATCCACACTCATACTCATTCTCATACGTCTAGCTCCCAAATGTGTATTAAATTATCCTGATAGTTATAATCCTACTCATACTCATTCTTATACGTCTAGCTCCCAAATATACATTGAATTATTCTGATTTTTATTATATAACTCATGCTCATTCTCATACGTCTAGCTCCCAAGGCGCAAGTGCTGCGTTTCCATGAGGTGACGCGTGAGGAATACAACGAGCTCCTGCAGCTGACCAACGAGGAGGGACAGGTTTCCGAAGCGCGTCTTCTCAGCAGTCCTCTGAGTGGCATCAAGCATCTGGCCTCGAAGACGGGACTTTCATCATCGCTCTTCTCTGACTACGGCAAGAAGAAGAAGGTCTATCCACTGTGCGTCATTGCCCCAGATGATGATGAAGAGGAGGAGAAATCTTTCGGCGAGCATCACAGCGATAGCGGTGAAAATGGACATGAAGATCCAGTTGGAGAGGAGCCAACTCCCGTCGAGCGTCCAACATTCTGCACTCTGGTGGTCAAGGGCACCAGCGGGGACAGCAATGTGATTTACCTGCCCAAGCCCAAGCCTAAGCCGAAGCCCAAGCCAAAGCCAAATCCCAATCACCCGGATCATCCCGACCACCCAGATCATCCAGATCATCCCCATCATCCTCATCATCCCCATCACCCCCCTCATTATTCCGGTTATCCACCAATTTATGGCTGGTATCCCATCTATTATCCCCCATACGGTCATCATCACGGCTATCCTCACGGTCCCCACGGTCCACATGGTCCACATGGTCCCCATCATCCACACTGTCCACACGGTAAACCTTGCCCACCTGCCTGTGATCCTAAGACAGAAGTGTGCGAATAGAATCTGTACTCGAATTGAATAAAAATATATAAGTGTTGGCCAATAAAAAAGACTTCTTGAACTCCCTTGTGTATTTTTTCTACCCCTTAAGATATAAAAGAAAAATATTTATTTATTTATCTTCAACATTTCAAAACAATTTTAATTTATTTATCTACTTAAATAAATTTCAAAAATTTTAATGAATATAAAAAAAATTGAAGTGAAAAGATTTAAACATTTTTTTAAATCTCATTTATTAATTTTTTGCAATAACATATATTTTATTTTTTATTTTCTGTTCACTGAAAACTGCAACAAATTTAAAAATAATATTTATTATAAACAAAAATTTATAAAATATGTAAAATTTTTAACTAAGCTTCTATCTTTCGGAAATAAATTTAAATTTGTTTAAAAAGGATTTAAATGGTTGATTTAAAAATAATTACCATTCACTTTTTTAGACTTAGAAATAAATAATATTGCTGTAAGGATAAAAAATACAAGAAAGTAAATTGCCCATTTGAACCTTTGCTTGCTAAGATTGTACAGGGTATAAACTGACATAAATAAAACAGTTATAAACAAAAGAATGCATTCCAGTTGAAAGCTATCAATTGCTGCACTTCAATTGAATGCTAATTTGTAACGGGTACTCACGAATCGGGTGTGATCGAAAGTGTTACAAGGTCTGAAAACTGAAACAAACGACGACAACAATAAAAACATTAACTGAGAAAAAGTTGATCTAGGCAACAAAATAGGGGCAGGCATGTAAACAACTGACATTACACCCTCACTAACACACACACACAGGCACACACACACACATGGTTGCCTTTTGTATGATGCAACTACAACAACAACAGCAAGGACAACGCACAAAAAGAGAATAAATTAAAGAACAACTCAAAATATCCGCGGGGCAATTTTCAGTTGCTCTCAAACTGTACAAGTGTGTGTTTGAGGGGATGTGTGTGAGAGAGGGTGTGTGTGTGTGTGTACTTGATTTGGTTGCCTACGCACAGTGGGCACACAAAAGAGATTAGTTTAAGATTAAGTTAAATTTAAGTTTACAATTTTGATTTTTTTAATGATCTGCTGTGATATTTTTATTGTAACGTATACTATTCCCATTGTTCTTGTTTCATTTATATTATATTTTATATTCTTTAATTTTTTAATAGGGGCATAGCTCTCCGGACTGGCAAATAAAATACCCCCATCGTGTTGGTGGTGTTATTAGACTAAACTTGTAAATTCATTTAGGCTTTCTTTTCTTTATAAATTCTTATATTATTCTTATATCTATTGTATAATGTATATTTTTATTGTATTTGTATAACAACTAGAAGCTGCAATGTTTACTTTAAATAAATAAATATTTAATTTATATTTTGATTATTGTTATTTGATATTGATTCTAATATTGAATATATTTTTGAAATATAATTTTAGTTTGTGCCTTAAATTTTATTGTGCCAATGTGCAACGCCTGTTTTCTGTTAAGTGCAAGTGCATTGCATCACATCGATAACAGACGCACACACTCACACACACACACTCACACACACTCTCACACACTCACACACCCACATAGATAACTAGAATGAGAGACAAGTGCCTTTGGCCTCGCTGCATTTTAGCTGCCTGTGTTTGCTTCTCACTCTCATCCTCCCAATCGCTTTTCCTCCCTTTCTCTCTCTCTCATTCCCTCCCCTCTCTCCCTTTCTCTCTCTTTGCACCCTCTGCTCTTGTTGTGTCTATGCACGAACTACAGCAAAATAATTACTTTCATATCCAGCGGCAATTAAATTCATTTAGTTTGGCACCAATTTTCATCCAGCAACAACCACAACAACAACAACGACAACTAACAACAACCACTGCCTGACACGCTATTAAGACATTCATTCATTCATTCCACATTCAACGGCCTTTGCTTGCTGGCTGTTGAACCACCCCCAACCCCTTTTTTTACCCCTCTCCCCCTCCCTCTCTCCACCCTCCCACTCTCAGTCTGGCCAAGCAACTCTAAACTATGTCAACTGTTAACTTTTTTAGCCGCTGGCATTACGCTTGTATGGCTTACATATTTTTCAAGGACTCTACATAGTTTATCCATACACACACACACACACACCCTACACACACACTCACACACACACACATCGATATGAAACAGGCGTTGAAAACGAACATGGAAAAATCGCTGCAGGCTCTGGAAAAAGTCTCAACTTGAATAAACGTAAAATACTCGTAAGACAGACAGGATAAAGGATGAAACTGAATTAAAGGCAGCAATATCCTCAATTTGTAGTTAACAATTAGCTGAATAGTTAAATTAAAAAAACAAAAAAGAAAGCAAAATAGTGCAACAATTCGAACTATCGCACAAATGATTTTCCAGATCGAAATGTGTTTTGAATGTTGAATTTAATTAGTCAGCATGAAATGAAAATATCTGAGCTATTGCAAGTATCTGAGGGGCCAGTGATGGCACTTTGAATATCCTGTAATTAATGAAAGTAAATGTTGTATAAATATTTGATATAAAATACATAAATTAAAAATATATGTATTTAAATTTAAGCTGAAAGGATAAATAAGAAATTATTTATTGATTGTTATACCCTGTAAAATTATTGAAAATATCTTAAGTGCAAACTCTCAGATACGCTATATACAGAATAATTCAAAGTTAATCAGTTTAGAATGTTAAATGTATCCATAGTAAATAAGTATATAAATTACTTAATTTTTTCAACCTTTACCTGTGTACATTGTAATTCTAATTAACGAATTATAAATTTCCGTTAGTTCTCTTACTTCAACGCTAAAAATAACTGTCACACACACACACACATATACACAAAATACAAAAATACTTTTAGAGTTATTGGCATACTTGATAACACGGCAACTGCGTCAGCTGTAAGAAAGAGACAAGACCCGAGTGTCATTTGGCTAAGACGAAAAACTGATAAGTGTCCTGCGGTTGTTGCGGCCATTAACACACACACACACACACTCACACACAGAAACATGGGCAGGCATTTACACTGATACGCACAATCAAATAAATACAATAAGAAATATTTATAAGGAAGCGAGCAGAAACATAACGAGGCACAACACACAACACAGACACACAAACACACACACACAAACAGACACACGTCAATCAAATATGGCGTCAAATAATCATTAAGCAGCACACACACAGACTCAGATACGGATCTACACTCACACCCAAGTTATGTCATTTTAAATGACAGCAAGGAAACTGTGCCACACTGTGCCAAAAGCGGCAAGAAACAAATTTCGTCTTATTACAAAAATTTTAAATTCTTTATTTTTAATTGTAAATCATTTTTTGTTAATTATTAAAATTTTTTATTGTTACGGAACTCGTTAAAGAAAGGGAAATTAAAAAAAAATTGCTGATCAATATATAAAAAACAATAAAGTATAAATATTTTTTAAAAGAGCTAAGTTTTGACATCCAAAAATGTTTATTTATGTTATGAAATATTAAAAATTTCATCTGTTTTTCTTTTGAATTAAAATAATTATACATATATGTATGTATGTTAAAACCACAATTAGAATAATGAAAACATTTTTTAAAAATTTGTTAAATAATGAAATTATTCATTAGATTATAGAAATTATATTTTAAAAATTTTTGTTCGTCTTTTGTCTAGTTATTTTCACCAAATCTTTCATTTGAAATTTTACTTTAAATTTGATTATAACATTTTTTTTTAAGTATTGAGAATATGTTAACATAAAATCAAATTTAAAAGTTACAGATTTTAGCCACAAACCACAAACAATTAAACCACTGTGCAGCAGTTATCAAGCTTGAGGCAGGGAAAAACTCTGTAAAGTGTGAGTGTATCTGTGTGTTTGTGTGCTTGTATGTGTGTGTACAGCTGTCATGTAGTTGTCGTTGATTTGGTGGTAAAACTGATTTGTGGTTTAGGCGTCAGAGCCGAAAAAACAAGCTACAATTGTTAAAGACCCTCTTCAGTGCGATGTCATTTAATAATTGCCAACTTTGGTAGCACAGTGTTGAAAATGATTTGAAAACTTCGAAAATGTGGCAACACTTGACGCAACAGAACTTGGCTAACGAGCTGTGATTTTTAGCCAAACAAACTCAATGCGATTGACGTCAATTAAGTGGCATAAGGCGACACAACAAGCAGTCACAACGTCAGTCAATCAATCAATCAATCAGTCAGTCAGCCAGTCAGTCAATCAAGCGAGGCATGAAAGAGAGAGAAGGAAAAAGGTCTGCTTATTTCATAGGCGGCTTTTGACACACTTTCCTGGCCAGATTGATTGCCACCACTCAATTGGCAACACCACAGAAACCTTTTTGGCCTGATCTCGACTTGGCCTGACTTGACTTGGTTAACCATTGTGACTTGCACGTGCTTGCAACAGCAACAACAACAACAGCAACAACAACAACAACAGCAGCAGTTGCAGCTCGTTACACGCATCGTTGCACCAACGAGTGTTGCCTACTGTTGACTCCATTTTTACGATTTTTACCATTTTCCTATTTTTAATACCCTTCCAAAGAGCATTACAACGTTGATTACATGCAAACTAGACTCTTCTTAAAGTTTTTTTTGATGAAATTACGTGCATTTCCCATTTTTTGAAACAATTATTTTTATTTTATATTTTTGAAATTGCTTTAGAAAAATTAATATTTTAAAGTTTCATAATTTTTACCTAATACCTATTTAGCAATGTTTCAAAATGTATCAAATCAAGTGTATTTTGTATATACAATTTTGTGACGAACGATATTAAATTTAAAAAATAAAATACTAAACCATTTATTGTGGTGTGCAAAAAAATAAAAATAAAAATTTAAACAAACATTTTTTATTTTATACCTTAAAAATTTCTTTGGAAAAATTAATAAATTAAAGTTTCATAATTTTAACTTAATACCTATTTAGCAATATTTCAAAATTTATCAAAACAAGTATTTTTGTATGCACGCACATATTCCATATTTCTGATATAAAATTTTGTGACAAACGATATTAAATTTAAAATATATTAATATTCTTATAGAATAAAGCTTTCTGCGCAAAAAAAACAATATTTTTATTTTGTATGAAGAAACTTGATAATTTATTGTAAAGTGCCGAAGGCCAAACACTTTTTTAAGAATAATTTTTATTTTAAATTTAATATCGTTCGTCACAAAATTTAATATCAGAAATTTTGAGGCATGGTTTTTGGACTAGATTTTTACCTCGTAAAGAGATTTTCAAGTATTCAAGTGTATCACGTATTCGGCAAGCCGAAGTTGACTTTATCTTCTGGATATGTTTTTTTTTATTTTGCATTTTTGTTGCCTGACAAGCGATTAGAATAAATTGCAACAAGCTGGCAAAGCGACAGGACTTGCAACGTGTGTGGCAAGAGGAGCTCAGGATATTGGCCTAACGCATGCATTTGACACAAGTGTTGCCAGCGCTGCCAGTGTTGCCATCCTCATCCTCATCCACAGCCTCAACAAGCTCTCAATATCTCAGTACTTCAATAGATGCCTCCATTGAGTGTTGCATGTGTGTAATCAATTTTAGTGGCATCGGAAACTTTTTCAATCCGTTGCCATTCAATTAAAATTTGCTCGCAAAAACTTTTCAGCTTTTAAGTGGGCAGAATGCAGAATACATATAAATATATATGTATATATATATATTCGATATTTGTATTTATAACTATAAATTGCTTTGACTGGCTTTTCTTCTTTTTTTTTGGGCTGATTCATCTGCCTGCCAAGTCAGATTGATGAATTGCCATTCGCACTTTTTGCCTTTGAAGTCGATTCGATTGAAACGATTGTCGATACAATCAAGTGCTCGAATCGAGGATGAGTTGCTCTATAAATCAAGATCATTTATTAGTCCTGACAGCCCATAACTATTTATTGGCCGACGAGTATTAGAATAGGCAAATCAAAAAGATTTTAAAAAAGGAACACTGTCCTCTCTTTCTATTCTTACCCCTTGACTTTTTATTTTATTTAAAAAAAAAATCATAATTGTTTTTCCTAAATTGTTCCACTTTTCATTCTTACTTTTTGACGTTTTCTCAAAAATGTAAGCTTTCATAACTTTGACAATTTTTTTATTGTTTGGTTTTTAATTTGAAAAAATGTTCTACCATTTCCATTCTTCAAAAAGTTCGAATACTCATAACTGTTAATTGTCTCAGAATGTCAATTGCATTTTTTAAACTCATTTTACAGTTTGGAATTCACATACACATTTAATTAAAAAACTCAGTTTGAAGATTTGTTTTTATTTTAAGCTGTTTTTAAGGGTATTTGTTTCTAATTGATAAAATTTGATTACCCTTTGCATCCATTATATTTGCATTTTTATATTTATTGTGCTTAAAATGCATTTTCTAATTCATTACAAATGATTTTAATAAAAGAATTACACTGCATTTCAAAGCAATTTAAATTGGATTTCCCCTATGATAACTGTGATTACCGTCTGACTGACTGGAAAAATATTTGAAGAGGCTTTTCAATTGCCAGACGACAGCTAAAGTGTTTTCTGACCAGTATTTTCTCCAGCAATCAGTTGAATTCTGCATTGTCATGCTACTGTGCACACACATACACACACACACACACACACACACACAGAGTGTTGTAATAATTTTCCGGGCCGGAAAAAGACAAAGGCCTGACGTGAGTAAAAAGGAGGAAGTTTTCTTTTGTGCGGCAGGACTAAATTGAAATTCTATGCAAAACTTAATCAAAAATTGTTTAACAATGCACAAGGCAGAGTACAGCATACATACATGTACAGGAATTACACACTCACACACAAACACACACACACTCAAATCATAAGCACTTGAAAAATGACATCAAACTTTAGAAGAAATTGAAAAATAATAACAAAAAGTTACCTTGGCAGCGGCTGTTGTTTCTTCTTGTTTCAATTTCTTTTACTTCTTGTTATTTTGTCCAAGTTGTTGTTGTTTGTTTGTTGTCAAGTTGTTCTCAAGTTGTTGTTATTGTACCGATGAGACTTTCATTTTTTTTTTGCATCATCTTCTTGATTCTTGGTTTTAATTTATCTACAAGCCCGCAGCTCTCGGCACCTGCTGATTTTCCTTCCATTATTCAATCTGATGGCGTCTTGATATATTTTATTTACCCTCTTGTTGTTGTTCTCGTTGTTGTTATTGTTGTTGTTGTTGTTATCAGTGTTTGCATTTTAATAAAACACTGGCGCAACATCACATCGCGTTTGGCCAACTTGATGTTGATGCTGATGCTGATGTTGATGGTGGCAGAGTCAAGAGCTAAATCTTATTATTTTAGCCTTTGTTATTGCATTTGCAAAGCCGAGCACTGAACTCACTCCCCTTCTCTCTCTAACTCTCTCTTACTTCCCTTCACTCCCTATCTCTCTATCTTTCTCTTTCTTGCAGTGCTGTCATATTGACCATTTTATAGCTGAAGTGACAAATTCTTGTAATTACAAAAGTTAAAATATGAATAAAACAAATCTTAACCATAAAACTGACTGAATTGAAAGATTTTTTTTATCTATGTTTTATATTCTAGATTTTTTTTAAACTATTAAAATTTAAACTAAAATTAATTCTCTTATCGCGGATATTATAATTTTTTTTATAGCTATTTCCAGCTATTTTTTTTTATTTTTTAACTAAAACTAAGTATTTTGGCTGTTAGAAATTGTATAGTACAATTTTTGAAATCTATCAGATATTTTACGCTGTTCAACATTTTTTCCCCCAAATTTTTTGTAGCTATTTCTAGCTATTTTTTTTAATTTTTAAATAAAGTTAAGTATTTTAGCTGTTGGAAATTGTGTGATGGCATTTTTAAAATCTATTATTTGCATTCCACATATTTTAAGCTATTTAACTTATTTAATCAATATTGTAATTTTTATTTCCCTAATTTGTTTAGCTATTTCTAGCTATGTTTTGTTTTCTTATGGATAAAATAAAGTCTTTTAGCTATTAGAAATTGTGGCAACACTGCTGTCGCTGTTGTTATCATAAATCTGCATGCTGTTGTAGCTTATGGCCTGGCTTATGCCTTGGTCTTTGGGCTGACTCAGATTCAGATTCAGATTTTGATTCGGATTTTCGTTCGTCCGGTTGAAGGAAGCAGCAACGTCATATGTCAACTGCATCAATATTTGCATTTTGATTGAAACTTGCAGGCAGCAGCAGCAGCAGCAGCAGCAGCAGTCAGTGTGTCAGTCCAACCGACAGACAGACTGTCTGTCGTTCATTTGCATATTCTTAGTCTTAGCTCTTAATCCTTGAAGAACTTTAAATACAGTATGTTACTTTAAATACGTTTCTGCTCGACATTTGAGTTGAATCTGCTTGTTGGTTGCGTATTTGTTCGTGTCAATGGCAAATGCACTTATGCTGTTAATTTCACTTACATTGCACATTAAATGCAGGCAACACAACTGCCAACTGCCAACTGCCAGCTGCCAATAGCCAACAACTGCCATACTGTTATCCCACAAAAGCTATTTGCCCATAATCAGTTCAAAGTGCAAAACAGAACCTAGTTCAACTCTCTCTCTCTCTCTCTTTCACTCTCCTTCCCTCAGTCTCTCTCACTCTCTCTCTGACTATTGCCATTGTCATTGATGTGGGTCTTAATATTGTTGTTGTTGTTCCTCTTGTCTTGCTGCTGTTGTTGTTGTTGCTGTTGCCATTGTTGTTGTCTGGCATTGTCGTTGGCCCAAATTGGGTCAAAATGCGTTAAATATCCCTTGCCCAAATGCCAAATTAAACGAGTTAACAAACAACATTGGCAGCAATTCAGCTAATAAGCTCCACAGTTTTGGCCATTTTCAAGCTAAAATTCAAACTGTCATATTAAACAATTAATAAATATATTAGGAAAGAATTGTTTAAGTTTGAAAAAGGTTCAATTTGTTGGTAGAAATTGAGAGTTGTCTTAGAATTTGATATTAATCTGTATAATTTTTAGGTGAAAATATTAACAGTGTTGGAAAATCAAATATTCAATAGTGTGCTAAAAAGCTACGCATGAATATAAAATATTAAGTAAAAACTATGAAACCAAAAAAAAATATATGGCTTCTATTATTATTTGTTCACTGTAAATATGACAAAATTATTATCTTTATAAAATCATTATCTTTTGTAGTACCATATTCCATAAAATTTTTGGGTAAGTTTTTTTTTTTTTTTTTATATGACGGGAAGTATTTTTATTTGCTTTTCATTCCTGAGAGCTTAAAAACACATGTTTTTGACTACATTGACGGGGGGAATCGAACCCAGTTTTGCAAACTGAAAGTTCTATTTATGTGACAGGTCGGCGACTCTAACCAGTGAGCCACCGGACCACACAAGTAAGTTTTCTTAAAAAATTCTTTATTCTCTTTAAAAAAAAAAAACTGGTGTTTTCGCCTATCGATTTGAACATTTCAGTCACAATCCTTTGTCAAATTCGTTTTTAATATTCTTCTCAAAAATTTTAAACGCTGAGTAATTTTTATAAGCTTTGTTTTTGAGGAAAAAACTTGAAGATATATGTATTTATTACAATATCTCTTATGCTTCAGCTATATTTTCTTAAGATGTCAACAGCCCTGGAAAATTAGCCAGCACTGAAGCTGGCAAATGTCTGAAGCTCGGACATCGATGGTTGCCATTCAATCCGAAGCAATCGTCTGCTGTTGGATATGAAAATTAATTGATGCCAGCACAGGTATTTATACACACCCACACAAACCCACACACACACATACACAACACTAACACACACATGCCCGCACATAGTCCACTCAATGAGATAATTTTGGCTAATTAAGCTGAGGTTGGTTGCACATATCGTCATTATGGCTCAAAGCTGGCAATCGAGGCGGAGGACGAACAACAGCTGCATTTAATAATTATGAAATTTTTCAATTATTATTAACTTGCTGCAGAGTCATTAGAGTGCTCTCTCACTCTATCATTCCCTCTCTTTCTCTACTTCTCCCTCTCTTTCTTAGTTTAAGCTGTCCTTGTCTGTCTGGTCGAGTGAGCATCTTTTTACCCCCTCGGGTTGGTTTATCGTAATTAATTTTGCGGCTGTTGCTCGCTGTCGTTTTTCCGACTGTCGTTTCATTACAAAGATTGTTTATTAAAAACATAAAAAATAAAAAAAATAGAGCAAAACAATAAGACGTACAAGATGAGCACAAAATAAAGCGAACAAACTTGGCTGTCAGCGGCCTGTCTCGTTGCTGATGGCCAAGTTTATCTTTGCATATGCGAGAACCACCCACAATTTCCCCCCTTTAAGCGCCCTTCGACTTCCCAGCTGATAAAAAGCGAACAGAAAAGTATAAACCAACTGAGGAGGGAGAAATCCACGAACTCACGACTATCTTGAGCATAATCATAAAAAGTTATGCGCTTGCTAATTTGATTAATGGCATTTCCTTGGCCGCAATCCAAATTCGTAATGACTCTGGCTAGGAAATTATTATTACTTCTAATTACAACAGACAACAGACAACTTCATTAAGCCAACAACAACAACAGGGGCAGCCATGAGCAGATGAAGAGAAGATGAAAAACAGGAACTGCCGAGGCATTAAAACAATCGCATCTGGAAATCAAGTGCCGTAAATCATAAAATCTAATTAATGTCCCTGCCAAGGCTATTCACAACTGCGTCACACACACACACACACACTCAAAAACACACTGCAACTATGAAAAATTGAAAAACATTGAATATTTCAATTTCAATGTTGCGCATACGCCACGTTGCCCTAACTGAATTGACCGAAAAAAAAAGATATATTAAAAATATACACAAACTAGCAACAATCTAAAAATATTTCATTTTTATTTATTTATTTAAATTTTTATTAGAATCTGCACCGCAAATCGGTTTAGATTCAATTTTAATAAACAATTGCATTTTGACAAAATTCACGTTTATTTTTCGGCCAGCCAAAAAATTGTTTATTCAAGCGTTTTGCACTCGATTTTCATTCAATTTTCATCACAGTTTATGGCCATGGCCATTGCCAGTCAAAGTGACTTTGTTTGCACATAAAATCCAAATCAAATACAATATATTTACCCCCTCTCCCCCTGCAAAATACAATGAAATATGCATTGCAAATATGTCAATTTAAAAAGTTTTTGTCTGCATATAAGTAATAAATGAGAGTGAAAATGTTTGACAACAAACATTTTTTAACTAAATTTTGAAACAACATGTTTTGAACTAATATGTTAGAGAATATGTTTATTTAATCAAATCAAAATTGCTTTATAAAGTTATCAATGAATCTAGATTCTAAAGCAATACAATTTTAATATCTAAGGCTGAAATTGAAAGGCACAAAAATAAAAGTAAAACGCTCCAAATATTACTACTTTAAATACAACAAAAAATATATAGTTTCTATTATATTTACCATTACTGTAAATATATATAAATATCACATAAATAATTCCTTTGAAAACTGCTTTCACTTTGATTTGCTTAAATAAATTTGAACAAATTGTTAAACAAAGAAAAAATAGTATAACAGACAGAAAAACACATGTTTGCAAGGTGTAAATATATTTTTTGAATTGAGGCTTAAGCTTGCAACATTTTGAGGCAAGCAGCATAAGTTGCAGCTTATCTTGTCTAGTTGCCTTGATGTCTATTATCAAACGAATGTCGTGTAGGAAATGTTCAACAAATATTTGCTGTTAGTGCCACATTGTGCGTAACACAGACTGAGACATAGAAAGAGAGGGAGATAGTTAGAGAGAGAGAGAGTGAGAGAGAGAGCTGGAAATTTGCGACATTGCTGACCAATTCGCGGCATGCACAAAGCTGATTATCATGGCAATGACAGAGCATATTGGTCACGTTAACAGTGTTTCAACCTCCTGCCCCTGCCCCACCCCACTCTAACAGTTGCATGCACTTTACAAGGAAGGCAGGAAGCAGTGCCGTTAATAACTGAAACGTGCCTCAAATGGACCATTCGGCATTAAACGCGATTCGGACTCGGATGCCACCTCTATTTGCACTGAACAACAGTTGTCTGGCTGTTGTTGTTGCCCCTGTTGCCTGTTGCCTGTGGCATGTGGCATGCAAAGTGGCAACTCCATTTTAGCCAAGTCTCCTCTGTCCTGTCATATATACATATATTTTTTCCTCTTTTTTGTCTGTCTGTCTCTCTCCTGTTTGCGTGAGTTTCTCTAGTCCCGCGTCTCTCCAACTTCGCACGTTTAGTCGCTTAGTCACGACAATCGCATGAGTCGCTGTGATTAAATTCTGTTTGCACTTCGGTTATACATTTTTCCATATGGCATTTCCATTTGGTTGCATAAGTAAATACATTCCAAATGTTTGCTAATTACTTCCATTTAGATACAAAATATATTTCCCCAGTCAGCAGTCTGAGCAAATTATTTTATATACTCGTTTATAGATGAGAACATTTGAATCTGTCCTTGAATACATTAAATTGCAGCTATTTGTGGAGTCTTAAGAATTCTTCTGCAATGTTTATTTTGATGATAAATATTTATGTTCGCTCTGATTGAGTTTTTTTTCAGGTTTTTCTTAATTTTGATAAATGAGAAAATGTCTGATATATTGTCTTTTTAAATGGAATACACAGGAAAAGTATTATTTTGTATCCTGTACTTTTATTAATAAACTAAATTTCAACTATTGTTTTCAACTAAATATTCAAGTAGCAAATAATAATATTAAATTGAAGTTATTCAAGGGTGCCACAGAAATCGCTTTCGCTTGAATCTCACTTAAACTTCATACAAATTTCAGTGAAATTCAAGCGAAAGCGATTTCTGTGGCACCCCCGATTATTTAAATATTATATTTGAAGTATATATTTTGGTTTGTTTATAATAAAATATGAATTTACATTCATTCCCATTTTCTAATTGCCTCTAATTGAAGAACCCTTAAAGCTGCACTGCAGTAAAAGACATTGCTTAATGCTGATTGATGCGATTGAGACTTTAACACCAGCATTATGGTCCCAAGCTGAGCTGCATCGAAGCACAACTTGCATAATTAATCATACGCGCATAAAAATGTCAACTGCAACTGAAACTGAAACGAATGAAACGAGCGAAACTGTTGCAACATGTTGCTGCTGCCCCCAACAACTAGCAGCAGCAACAGCTGCAACTGCAGCAGCATTGGGGCAACGAGTCTGGCACTTTGCAGATTCCGATTCCGATTCGGATTCTGATTCCCTGGCAACGTCGAACATTTACAAACAAATCAAATTTGCATCAGAATTTCATTTATCTTGTTTTGCTGTGTGGCAACTACACAGCTTGGGGACCATAGGGGGAAGAGGCGGGGGTGAGAGTGGCAACACTATGGGGAGGAGGTGGCAGTGGCAACGCTGCAAAAGTGAAATTGTATTTGCCAGTTGCAAAATCAGAAAATACAAGCGAAGCCTGAAAGTTTACGACCTTTAAATGACCTGCTTATCATGATCTACAGGCAGATTGTACAGATTACTATATGGAATACTATATAATTTAAAGAAAAAAAGTCATAATTTGATACGCCAAAATATTTGATATCCTTGCAGAGGCCTGCATTCAATTTTTGATCGATATTTTCTGAGACGATTATATTTTATTTTATTACATTTGTCAGTATTTTTTTATGATTAAGTAAATCGGTTTAAACTAATTTAAATCAAGTCTTAAAGGACAGCAACAAATTCACATTTTGTGAAATTAGTTAAGTTATCCTAAAAAACAAAAAGTTTTTCGTACCAAAAGTATTGTTTCTATTTTTTATTCTTTCCGTTTTGAATTAAATTTATATATAATTGATAGTTATTTAATATCATATTAAGTTCTTCATTAAATTTAAGTTCTTAAAAATTCTTTCGGTCAAATTCTCTTGTTTGACATTGTATAAATAATCTTCATTAAAAATAAATAGTCTAATTAAACAATCGTATTAATTAAATATTTATGAAGATTATTTATTTCTTGTTAAATAATTTTTTTTTAATTAATTGTTCTTATTTATTTTTAATGCATTATATTTATTATTAAGATTATTTATTTCTTATTAAAAATTCTTTTTAATGAATTGTTAATATTTATTTCTAATGCATAACATTTTTTAATAACCGTCTACATGGATTTTCCTACATTCTCGCATAGATATCTTTAAGACAATTATATCACAGCATTCCACAGTAAGTTCTACCTGTAAAACGCTTTTCATAATCTTTTAACAAAACACAATTTGCATATATCGAAGCTGTTATCGTTGCCCGCTGTAATCGATCAATTTGTCAAACTTTGCAGTGGAATGACAACCCTTAAAGGGCAACCCAATATGCCAGCACGTAGCAACAATTTGCCAGTTGCAAAAAAACTTGGTAGCATCATGTGGCAGCAACGGGTTCAAGTTGCAACAGCAACAGCAACAACAACAACGAGAACGACTTTAGCTTCTCATTTATTAATGTCAAATGTAATTTCTTTACATATTTTGCTCGTCGTTCGCTCTACAATGGCAACCCTGGCACAACAGAAACGCAAGAAATTCAGATAAAACACAAATAAAAACTATGCAAAAACACATAATAAATTGAGGCGGCATCAACGGACCAAAGGACCAAAGCCATGAAATCACTTTAATGAAACACTATAGTGTATATATGTATATATAAATATACACAACACACACACACACACATTTATACATATATTATATGACTTTTTGTGCAGCGGACAAACAAAGTTAATAACCGTTTTATGAGTCTATTAAAAAAGGATAATCGTTGGGTTCTATTTTGTTTTACTCGATTTTCTTTTTTTTATTCTTTGGTTTTCATTGCGTTTGTTTTTCCGGGTAGCAGGCCGAGTGGAAGGGGGAACCCGTCTAGGAACTCTGGCTACGTGTGCGTGTGGCATTTATGTAAACGATGCCACAAAAACTTCAGCAAAAACACATCATCAACTACAACAACTGAAGCAACAACAACAACGAACAGCCAACAACAATAATAAAAGGCAAACACAACCGCCTGAATTTCACTCTCTTTCACTCTCTAATCGTTGCGCCGTCGCTTTATAAGCGCTCGTATATTATTAAAACCCGTCTGGACCTGAACCTGAACCTGAACCTTTCTGAAGGCCCCTTAAGCCTCCATCTCCCCAGCTCTCAGAAACTTCACTAGTTACTTACTTTCTGTGTAAATAAATAAACAGGCAAATAGTAAAAAACAACAGCAAAAAAAGATCAAGTAAAGTGCTGCACTCGAGTGTGCTCGACTATTTTGATACCCTGTAAACAGCTCTGAAATGGAAACACAAGAAAATAATCAGACTTCATAATCCCAAAAATAATAAATATTAGAAAAATTTGTTTAAAGTGTCAAATGACACTCAGTTGTATAATTTTTGTTCTTAAATTATAGGTAACACCTTTCCCCCCTGACCGCTAGATGGCGCTAGTGATGCTTTTTTTTTCTATAATAATAACATTTATGATTTTTAACAGATGCTAATGAAATGTGCAGAAATTTCCTGAAAAAATACTATCAGGGGTGCCACAGAAATCGCTTTCGCTTGAATTTGACTTAAGTTTGTATGAAATTTATGTCAAATTCAAGTGAAAGCGATTTCTGTGGCACCCCTGTATATGTAAAATTTAGTATTATTTATTTAGTATCTAATAACATTATTTTCTCAAACTCAAACGCTTTTAAAAATGTCTCAAAAATTACAGGGCATACAAAATAAACTAAAAACTGTTTTTTATCCCTATTTTTTTTGCGAATATTTTGTACTACCCTTTAATGATTATCCCGTGTGTAAATCAAACCGCTCGTGAAAAGGGACCCAACAAAAATTATGTAGATTAAGTCGAGTTGCGAGCTGCCGAGTGTGGAAGATGGTCAAAAGGGATGAGGGAGAAGGGAGAAGGGAAAACGGCGAAGAAGGCAACTCGAAAATAGTCTATAAATATTATTTATGGTGATATGTGTTTGCCCTCGAACCTGGCGGCAGAATGATAAATTATATAAAATGCCACATTTTCTGGCAACATTTTCCAGGTAAAATGTTGTGGTCTAGGCTTTTAAGGTTTTTTCTTCCTCTCTTCCTATGTGTGTGTGTGTGTGTGGCAGAAATCAATAATTAGGGAGAGCAGCCAAGACTGTTGGCCCAGCTGCTGTCGGTGACTATCATTTGCCGCGCGTTTATTTAATTAAATTATGCGGCCGGCGTCATAAATCAAATGGCAAATTGCATAAGCATAAGTTGGCTAACTGGCGCTTTTGGCTAAACTAAACTGTTGCCAGGGCCAACAACGGACTGCAACCAATTATATGAGGATTTTAAATGCACATGTGGCGAGCACACTTCTCACTCTCTCTCTCTCTTCTCTCTCTATCTCTCTCTCTTGGCAAGTGCCAAACTTCCGCCTATGCACATTGAGTCGACTAGGAAACCATCTTAAAGCCAACGGAGTTGCCAGCATCAACTTCCCTTTTCCGTTGCATAACTAACAACAAAAGTCTTGGCCATCTTAATGCTCGTTCTCATCCTTATCCTCTCATTTTCATCCATTTGCATCCTCAGTTGCCAAACAACGACGCGGCCAGCGGCAATGGAGCAACACACACAACACACAACATACACAACACGCATACGCAGCGTATGCCCCCGAAAACTTTGCAACAGCTGCCACTAAATATAATATATATACGAATATGTATATGCTATCTTTACACCCATAGATACTCGCCGTACAATTATGAATGTCCGCCTGTGTGCATGCATGTGTACTGTGCTGGTAAAATTAATATAAATTTTAGAATTATTTTTACTTGTAAACTATTTTGCAATGTTTCAAAATTAAACAAAACAACGAACTTCTATGCTAATGCGGATCTTTTTATCACATCATAAAATAATAAGTTTCACTCGTCAAAATCACACTCGTTTCTATTATTATTGCCATTACTGTACATGCATGTGCTTTGGCCTAAGATGAGCATTTAAATTTACGGACTGGGCATTTGCGAGCAAACAGACACAGCGCACTTCCGTCGAAGCTGAGGCTACAACAACAACAACAACAACAACACAAACAACAATAATCACAGCAACAACAACTAAAATTACAACTACAACACAGCACTAGCATCTAGCATGGCGTACTCATATGTTATACGAGGTTCGACTGCAAAGTTTCATGTGAACTCTAAACAAATTCTAGAAATAAATTTATATTTAAATTTAAATTTAAATTGTACAAATAAAAATAATTAAAAAATTTGGAATATCGATAAATCTAAATATTATTTTATTAACTTTATTAAAATTATTTTGTTCAATCTGTTTAGTTTTAAAAATTAAAGATTTAAAAAATAATAGTTAAATATAATTTCTAAATTAAATCTTAATAAAGTATTTTATTTTAAACACCTAGATCTGTTGTTTGTCAACTGTTTTTAATTCAAATTATTTAAAAAATAATAGTTTAATAAAATTTCTAAATTAAATCTTTATAAAGTATTTTATTTTAAGCACCTAAATCTTTTGTTTGTCAACTGTTTTTTATTAAAATAAATTGATTGAATAACATACATAAATTAATAATTAAAACAAACACAATTTGTACAGTTTCTCTGGGAAATAAATAGTTCACAAGATTCCTGATTTTGGAATTAACTTATTAAATCTTAAAACAATCTAACTAATTAAATTTTTGTATTATCAATGTAAACACAGCGCAAAAGCTATTATAAAATATCAGTTGAATATTCCTCCCTTGAACATATATTTTTATAATGTATGGAAAAGTAATTGAGCAACCCTCGCAAGTGTTGTTTGTGCTCGCACGTGTGTGTGTGTGTGTGTGTGTGTGTGTGCATTCGTACCGTATGCTGATATGAAAAATATTACTTCCGCCATTTTGTTAGAGAATTTATGCCTTGGCTGTGAGAAGGATTCACAGAAGCAGAAACCACATTTCCCACCTATTTTCTCCCCCTCTCTCTCTCTCTCTCTCTCTCTCTCTCTCTCTACTCTGCTTTGCACCCCTTCCAAAGAGGGAAGTCAGACAGACAGACACCTTTCCGGAAAATGAGCCGCAAGGCGACGTTGCTTTCATTAACAGGCAACGACAGGGAAAATCACATGTCGTGATTTTCTTCTCCTCCCTTTTTTTTGAAGAACAGCATTAACCTTAAGAAGCCTTAAAGTTTAAGAGATTTTCACTAAATTTAACCTGTATCAGATCGCACAATTAAGAGTTGTTTGCGAAGAGATTTGAATGGTTTTCAATTTTACAACTGCAACTGCTGCAATGCCTCAAATTGTGGCTAGACGGCATAAATCTGGCCAATTGTTCTGAGCGCAGTGGCAACAGTTGCTGCAGTTCTTGGCCAAAAATGAATTGTGTGTTTTTTGCAATAACAATGGCCCAATTTGACTGCAACAACCTGGCAACATTTCCATGTCGAGTCAGAACAGGCAACAAAAACAGAGACTGACAAGGCTCGAGATATTTGTGGGATAGTCTCGTACTCATAACTCTGTTTACTTGTAAGTTAAATGCAGCTCAAGCTCCTTATTTGATTCCCTGGGGCATTGCAGTTCGAGAAACGGAAGCATTGATATTACTCAAAACAAAGCAGAGCAAATCAGAGAACAGACTTCTTGTTTTTCATCCAAGCCAAAAACTATGCAGCAATTTTTGTTCAACTTTTCGTGTTTAGCTTTTTGAAAGGGAAGAGGATTTTAATTGGCAAGCACATAAACTTAATCTGATTATGCTGGAAAAAATAATAGAAACGAGAGTTATTTTGACATTTCAAATTAATTTTTAATAAAATGATTACTGCACAAATAAATAAATAAGGAAAGGAAGCTTATCAACTTTAGCACTAGTTAAATTAAATAATAAAACATAATAAACACTCGAGTTCTTACCCCAAATATTATAGCAAAATTTAAAGTTGCTTCCGACCGCAATAATCAAACATGACTAGCAACAATTTTAGAATTTCAGGAGTGCAAACGGAAATTGAACCCATCCGCAATTCAACTGGGAATAATTACTGAAAAATATAACAGAAAGGACAACAGTTTCAAATTGAATTCAAACATAAATCCATATTAATTAACTCACTAATTGCTGGTGTGCATTACTGTTATCTAATAACAAATAACGAATACCGAATAACAGATATCGAATAATGAATACAACTGTGATTTTTAAAGCGAGCGTTGATTTATTTAGACATTGATCAAAGTAAATTTGTGGTGCATTTTGTGGTTATCATTTGCAATGTCTGTCGGCGAGTGAATGAGTGAATGAATAAATGAATAAGTGAATGCATTGAATACATTGCGGCTGGCAATTAAATATTCAAAATGGGCAATTGAAAAATGCGTGACAAATTTGCACGCATAAATTGCTAATTGACATGTAAACGCAGCTTTTCAACTGGCCAACAATCTGTCTGTCTGTCTGTCTGTCTGACTGACACTCTGTCTGTCTGTCTGCCAGTTAAACTGTCTCTGTCTCTACAAGAACAACAACAACAATAACGAATGACTATACGAAATTGAAAATTCAATTGTCGTTGCAAATTGATTTCAAATGTCACATAAACGTCAAACTTGCATTAGATGGATACTATTTTATCTCTCCTTTCCCTCCTTTTTCCTCCTTTCTCCCTCTTTATGCCTCCTTTTCCTCCCTCTATTTCCACCTCAAAGCTCAACTGCAGCTGCTGTTGTTCCAACCATACTGATAATAATAATAATGCTAAAAGTGACACCACAATGCACCTAGAGAGAGAGAGAGAGAGGGAGAGAGAGAGAGCAAGAAAGAAAGACAGAGAGAGAGAGACATCTGCTGACTTTTGGCCATGCACTATGGTAAAAAGCCCGTCATTTTGGCATAAACTCTATATGCTTATATAAATATAGGGTAAGTATCATTTAAAATTTTATTGCTTTTCTTTTGGACTAAGCCTAGACTTCAATCGAACTATCTATCTATTAATCAATCAATCAATCAATCAGTCAATCAATCAGTCAATCAATCAATCAATCAATCAATCAATCAATCAATCAATCAATCATAAAATCAATCAGTCAATCAATCATTCACTTAATAAATCAATCAATCAAATATTAAAAATAGTCCCTAAAAATCGAAAATCTATTTTTGTATTATCTTGACTATTTATATTTAGAAAATTCAAAAATTTAATTTTTATTAATTTATGCCAAAATTTTGCACTTTTTTTACCATAGTACCATAGTTTAGATAGATGATTCGTCAGCATTCAAGTTGGCCATGAATGTTAGGTGAACACCAATCAATAATCACATTCCCTATACTCCCTATTTTCCCTTTCCTAAGCGAACATGAAAAATGACCGATGGCAGTTCGAATAAGAAGAGAGAGAAGGAGAGCGAGAGAGCGGTAAGTTTTTCTCCCACTTCCACTTCCACTTGTAGGTGTTAGTTTAAGGGCTGCTTTTGGCCATATTCGGGTTGTTAACTGTGACTGTTGTGGCTCAGACTTCAGCTCGCTTTGATTTACTTGACTGTGTCCGTGTTCTCGACACTTTGACACAAATCACAGCTGACCAGGCAGGCAGGCAGCAAACTCGGGTCCCTTCTCATTCACTTTAAATGGCAGCCTATTCCTGTAACTTTCCCCTCTTTCTCTCTCCCTTTTTCCCTCCCTATGCTCTCTTTCTCCCAGCAATTGTGGTTGCCAGTCAAAGTTCAGATTTCTTTACGTCAAATGAAGTACACTGCGCTACCACAACTGGGAAATCAATCATGTGTGCATATTCAACATGCAAACATACATATGTTATGTATATGCCTGTCAAGTATTTCAGAAGCACAGGGAATTTTATTAACTTATTTGTAGATTTAAATAAAGAAGTCTTCAATAAAATAGTATAATTGTAATATTATAAAAGTTTTGAGTTAAAATAGCTTTAGTTCGTTTGCTTCCTTCCTTTTTTTCTTTCCTTTTAAAGTCAAATAATGTCCCGTTTTTCTAAGATTAATTTTTAATTAAGTTAAAGTCAATTTTATTTTATACCTAATTTTAAACTTAATTCAGTTCATATACGATTAACTAAGCTCAGTTAAATTTAATAAAAAAAATTAAACTCCTTTTGTTTTTAATTCCAACAGACTTTGAAACTTTTATTTCTTTTTGTGCTTTCAGTTTAAAACTTGAATTATAAATAATATTATTTATTTCTCACTTTTTCAATATTTTTCTCAATTTCAACTTTGTAGTTGCCTTCATTTTTTTAATTTTAAATAAATAATTCTAATTAACATAGACATTTTCAAAACGTAGCTTTATTTTTCTCTGAACTTCCTTAACTCTAAAATTAATAAGTATTTATCTATATTAATTTTAAGTTATTTAATATCATATTTCATTAATTTTAAATACCCATTTCATACCCATCCCCACCCCATTTTATTATCTTTGATCCAAATGCTAGGCTGCTCAGTGTTCTTTCATAATTTTATCGCCTAAGTGAGAGGCTATTTAATTCATTTACCTTTTACCTGACGAGAATATCAACAAGTTACAAGAACTCCAAATGTCGCATGATTTTTGGTCACGCGTGTGCGAGAAAACATTTTCAAGAGTTTTTAAAAATAATAATAATGATAATAATGTCAAATGTTATGAAACGTAAAGCGGCAGCACGTGTCAAGGATTTGCCCGGCCATGTATCGCATTTTCTTTTCCTTATTTTTCATTTGTGTTTCTTTTATTTTAGCAGCGGCAATTGCCTTTCATTAGCCATAGTAGACGCTGACAGGATTTGTCAGACATTTGTCAATTTCGAGCATATCACAAGAGGACAATGAGAAGCAGTAAAGAGAAGGAGAAGGAGATGGAGGAGATAGAGAAAAGCGAATGACGCGACAGTTGTCAGAGTTTGGAATGCGGCTTTTGTTTGTGTTGCGACTTGCAGGCCAAAAAGGCGAAACACATACAAAATTCACGATAAATCAGAGAGTCAATAGCCAACAAAAATTGCAGGTGAGGGACAATAGCACAGGTGACACTCCCTGCGACGGACTGAACTCGATGCGAGTCTTGTCTCGATGTGTTTGTTGATTTTTGGCTTTTTTGGGTTGTCGCGACAACAGCAACAACTTCAACTTCATCATCACATCGCATCACATTCGGCGGCGACATTTACAAATTATGATTGATTGGCATACAAAACTTTTCTCTCTCTCACACTCTCTCTCTCTCTTTCACTCGATCATTTCTTTCTGTGCTGAGCAATCATTGAATTTGAGTTGCATGAGCCATAAATTCGCATTAGACACACTAAAAAAAAACTACTGACAAGACAAGTGCATAAATTCATATAAAATCCAGTCAAATTTATGACCAACTTTTGCCTCAATTGAAGCCACTTCATAAATAATCTGTGTGTGTATTTGTGCAACATATTTTGGCATTGTCTGTGTGCAAGTGTAAGTCTGTGTGTGCTTCACTTGAGCTGCCAAAAAGGCTATTAAAATTAAATGCTGGACCGCGCATTATTGAAAAGAAGCAACACCAGGAGCAACAACACCAAAAGCAACACCACATTCAGCCAATCATAAATCATTTGGTCAATTTTAATGCAGAACAAGACAACAGAAAGAAGAATATATGCAAAAAAAAACACAGTTGCTCGACTATTAAATGCCCAGTAGCTATTTATTAACCGATCGAAAATTGTCAATAATGTGGGCAAAGGTTAAAATCAAACAACTTCTGCGCTTACAACATTAAAGTATTGGATAATAGTCTAACACATATTGTCACAAACCAATAACCACTGCACTCTTTGGGTACTGGGCTAAAGAGAAAGAGATATGAAAAGAAAGAAAAAGAAAGCTGCAACACCCGAAAAGACAACCAGACAATTTTGGCTTCGAAGCATTACACGCTCACTTGCCTAGATAATTGGTGTGCCTGCCCTTCTGTCTCTGTGTGTGTGTGTGAGTGTGTGTGTGTGTGTGCATCTGTGGTTGTGAGGTGGCCATTGCCAGCGCGTGTCGATGATTTAACCTTAGGGGTATCATAGTCCGATTGTCCAGTTTGTAGACTTTCAAAAAGTTTTGCTTGCAAAACCAAAAAAATAAATATTTAATTAAAATTACTCACTTCCCTCTGCTCTGATATAATTAGAGTATATTCGTATTTATTTGAAATTAGTTTGCAGAAGCCCTAAGCACTATATACCCTGTAAAATGTCAGTAAATGGTCCTTACAAAGTCTGCAGTCAGAATGATTATAATAAACTAAAAAGAACAGCCTGGAAAGTGCAATCAATATTTGGAGAACGTTTACAGAAGGCGTAAAACTATGGTAATCCTTTCTAGAGTGACCATACTGCATCGTTTAAAAGTTTTTCCTACTAAAGCGTTGACTATAATAGAAAAAGGAAAGCATTATTGAGATAAAAGTGATGCAAATAATAAATAGAGTGACCGTATTCTAGGTTTATGGTATTAAAAAACACAATTATAATTTGTTGTACCACAGCATACATTGTCAGAGTACAGCATACATATTTTCAAAGAAAAAAAAAGTGTAATAAATTGTGAGGGTGACCATACTGTAGATATATCAATGAGCATTAAGTCAGCCAAAGTCATACATATACATAGAAATGGATTTAATGCAGTTTTCTCAAGATGGAAAACAATATTCGCTCATTAGGGTGACCATATAGCCCATTAACTTTCAACGCACTTTTAACTGACAAGTAATTAAATTTAAAACAGTTGTAGAGCATCTCAAAGTCGAACAAGAATAAAGTTTAAGCTTTTAAGTTGCTGTTAATAAATCATAAATTGGCGTTGCCATCGTTGGTCGTTCCTTTGGTTTAACCTTGACTGCCTCTCTGCCCCTCTGCCCCTCCGCCACTCTGATTGAGAGCTAGCTGATTGCAAAAGTTAAATGAACTTTAAGTTTTAAAGCAGCTTAGCGAAGCGTTTTAGCCATCGCATCTTATGCGAAAATTGGTTGGCTTTGCATATTGATTAGGTGGCATTAGGTGCAAAAAGTTCAACATTGCCCGCCCACTCAGCAAGGCAACAAGTTGGAACGACAGTTCGGATTCAGTAATCGTCATCGCTCCACACAACTATCAAATTTGTGGCACTCATAAATTCGTTGTTACCGCGTTGCGCATACGCACTGTGTGCCGAAGTTTCTGTTGGCTTTGTCATTGACATTCAGGCGGCGTCTCTTGGAATGTTTGGATAAGCATAAGATAAAGCGAGACCGTGACAAAGAATCCGATTTTTATGTTGGCCATAAAGTTGCCGCCTGCATTTGGAATTTGTTGTTTTCTAGGTCTTAGACTTTGTTTTATTTTATTGTCTCCTATGTAAGATCTAGAGTCTGTTGTTATCCTTGTTGTTGCACTAAATCAAAGTCTCGTTTATGCCTCAGCTGGCCAAGTTTATGGCCGTTGATGGTTATGGCCCCATTTTGGTTTTTGCATAATAATTATTGAAGGCAATTTGATTAGATTTCGCAGAATGTTTTATGCAATCGTTCTTTGCCACCGTCGAAATTAAAAACAAATTGAAAAACCTTCATTGAAATGAACAACAAATATTAGTTGCATTTTGCTGATTGAAGCTGAGATACCCTATTAAATTGGTAGTAACAAGTAATAGAAATAAATATACGTGAGTCAAGTTTTGTAAATAAAAATTGTTTTCATTGCAAATTTAAATAGATAAATTCCTAAGAATTCTCAGCGCTTCAGCTGAAATTCAAGGGTATCAAAGCAGTCGAATGATAATTGATAATATCAAGTTGGCATTAACAAATATTCGCTCAATTTCCTTCAAATTTGCCACTATTAAATGCAAACTCTGCCTCAGCTTGTGGCAAGTTGCAAAACCGCATTTCAAAAAAATAATAAAGAAGGAGTAAACTAGTCGGCGGTGCTACAGTCGAGCGGTACTCGACTGTCGAAGACCCCGTACTTACTATGCAAAAGCAAACACTGCTTAAAGTCATGTAATATAAGTCGCTACAAACATTTAACGTATTTTAATATATATATATTTTCGCCCAAATATATTGAGGATACGTACATATATCAATTTACATTAAAGATATAATAAATGATTTATTAAAGCACATCATCAAATTTAACAGATGCACAAAATAAATTGATTTAAGCATTAGAGAAAGCGAGAAAGCGATAAGAGCATTTCCCACATCTCTTAACAATAAACCAAAAAAAAATCAAATATTAACATTGAATTGATGTAACTGCAACATTAATATAAAATGTCAGGAAAACATTAATAAATCTTAAAAATAAAAAAGTCTGTTCAAGCCGGGATTCGAGCTCGGGACCTACTATATGATCTAAAAAGTCTGCAAATATTAAAAAAAAAAATTAAAAAATTTGCTCTCGCTGGGAGTTGAACCCGCGACTAATTGCTAATTTACTGGGAACTTTGCCCCTTAGGCCACCGAAGCCAACTTTACAAATGCAAAATGCAGATATGTTAAGACTACAATGATTTATTCTTTGCCAGTTATGATTTCTGCAACATCATTTTAAAATTTAATAACATTATGTAGACTATTCAAGTACGATATTCAGACTGTCTTTATTTCGCCATCTCGCTCAGAACATCTCGAACTATCGATATGTTTGACAGAGATGCTATTAACAGTTATCGATATGTGTATTTACAAATGTTCTTACTTTACTAATTAATTACTAATATTGCATACTCCTATCTTATGTACTACTACAATTAAAAAAAACATTTGGGGATCATCTGCTAACAACTTAATTTTATTGGTCAAATAATAAATACTAACATTTTGAATTGATAAAAATGCAACACTTATATAAAATATCAACATAACACAAAAAAATTGATTTTAAAAACAAAAAAAATTTGTCCGTGTCAGGATTTGAACCCGCGACCCCCTGACACAACTGACAATGTAAGCAAAAGACTAGGCGTCTTTACACGTTGCGCCACAGTCGCTCTTTGAAATCTATTGTCCAGTAATAGATTTCATTGTTACTGGACTGTAAGTCAAAAGTAATTAATTGTATTCATTGATTGTTGTTGTTGCTGCTAAAGTATGGCAAATAAAGGAGAATTTAGTTGTTCAATATCTTCTCTGTTTATTATCCGATCGCGATGAAATTTTCAGCAAACATGGAAAGTAACAATATCTTCGTCTATGCTTAATAAGGAATGTCTATCTTTAAAATTGTCCTTATAATTAAGATTTTCTAATTTGTGGGCGTTTAAGGGGGCGTGGCCAAAATCTAAAACAAACTCGATCTGCTTACAATATAGACGCACCTACATACCAAGTTTGAAGTCCCTAGCTTTTATAGTCTCTGAGATCTAGGCGCTCTTACAGACGGACAGACGGACAGACGGACAGACGGACAGACAGACATGGCTATATCAACTCGGCTGTTGATGCTGATCAAGAATATATATACTTTATGGGGTCTGCCACGCCTCCTTCTGCCTGTTACGCACATTTTTTTTTGTGACAAAGTTAATAGACCCCTATACTTTTTTAAAGTACGGGGTCTAAATATAGAAATACAAATATATATACCCTGTATACAAAGACAGGCGCAATGAACCGCGAAAGTTGCAACAAGGGAAGGGGGAGAAAGAGGGAAAAAGAGACATGAGGCAAGTGGAAAGTGGCAAGCTGCAAAATGCACAAGAGACACAAAGAAAATTGCAATAACAATTTGGCACAGACCAAAAACTTGTACGAAAAACCATTCGAATTTGGTAAAAAATTCTTTTTTTTGCTGTTGTTATTGTTCATTTGCATAGAAAAATTTCAAATTAAGCAAAAAATGTGCAAAATACTGTGAATGGTTTACTGTATTTCTTTTTTTGGTATTTTGTATATATTTTTGTGTGCTTAAAATGCAACAAATGAATGTCAAAAAAATAGAAAAAAGACGGGGCACAAAGTATTTGCCAACTGGGCAATTGGTTTTGGCTCAAATGAGCAGTCAGAATGAAGCCATTGACAAAAGGATAACAAAGGCAGTCAGAACAGAAAAAGGAGGTTGATGGGGGAGAGGTGTGCTCCAAGTGTTTGTCTAATGACAAAGTAAATTGTTTGCATTTGAACAACAGAAATAACAACTGTTAACTGTTAACTGTGACAGCGACTCGAGTTGCTTAAAGTTTAAAGTTGGCCAAGTGAATAAATAATGAAACAAGTCCGTTTCAAGTGACAACCACAAATGAAAGAAGTTGTTGTTGTTGTTTAATTAAGACGCCGATGACAATGCGCTTAATTGTCATCTTGTTGCTCCTTTCCCCTTTCTTCCCTCTCCACTCTCCTCATTTATCCACTTAACTTTTGTCTCTTAATTCGCTGGCCCATGAATTGTTTTTATTTTTACTTTTTACTTTTATATTTATTTGCATGCGGCACCTTGACAATTGCAGCTGCCCGGAAGGATATTCACTGGTCAGTCCTTCAGCGCCTTCTGATTACAGTGACACCTCCCCCACTCTCCTCTCTCTGCCCACTTCATCCCTGAATTGCCTCTTTAGTGGGAGTGGTAGTTGCCGCTTTTGTTCGCCTCTTTAAGCCAAATTGTAAGGGACAAAAGTAAAGTTTTTACTACAACAATGCCGTCAAGTTTGTAAAAATCTTAATACCCACGAAAAATGTCAACAAGTCCACAATTTAATAAATAAAAACTTTGCACAGTCAGCGAAGAGTTTTTATTGTTAAATAAATATATTAATTGATAGAATAAAACAACAAATTGTTAGATTTTTAAGCGTAATAAAGATAAAAAAAACTATACTTCTAAATTATTTACACTGTTTTTTAAACATACCATTTATTAGGACATTTTCCAGAAAATAAAAACCTTATTCCTCGAGAAAGCCAAAATTTTACCATGTCTGAAAACAATTGAATATACATACATACACTGGCGAACATAATTATTGGCACAGCAAACATTTTGAGATTTGGAGGCTTATAGTATTTGTTCCCTTATCGTTAACATATTGGCTTCAGTGGAAAGGTCATTTAAATTCCGTTTGAATGATATAAAACTTTCCTTAACCCATTAAGTACCCTTTAAAAATTTCGAATTTATGTAATAGTCAATTTTCGAAACTTTTTTCCTTACAAAAAAATTCTGGATGCAATTCTTAGAGTAACTGCAAAAATGTTTTTTCAAAAATATTTATGTTGGTATTTCTTATGATTTATTATTTTATCTTAGTTACTCATAAAAAATAAAAAAAGACATTTATAACGGTATTTTGTTATTTTTGTAATCTGAAAAATAAAACAATATATTTTACTATGAGGTAAATTTATTTTTTTATTTTGTTAATTAAAAGTTGTAACAAAAATGTATAAATATTATTACTTTTCACTTCTGCTTTATTTAACATACATAATTTCAAAAATTAAGCATCGCTTAACATATTGAGAGCAACCAAAAAAATATTATTTTTTAGTAGCGAAACATTTAATTTAACAATTTTAATTTATGTATCATAATGCTCAAATCGAGGTTGCCAAAAAAACTAAAAAGAATGTTTTAATTGTTTTTTTTTTTCAAACTCTTTTGTTTTAGTTCTCTTTAGCAATCTCCTCCACATTTTCCCTCTCACATGCTGCAATTGCCTTTGTGTGTCCTTCTGCCTGTCCGTCCGTCAGTTCACTTGTCAGTGTGCCTGTCATTTTCTGCTCTCTCTCTCTTTCCGTTTCGGTATTTTTTTGCATTCCCTCTCTATTTTTTGTGGTATTCTTTTGCATTATGTTGCTGCAGTCATTGAAGCCGCCATTGTCCGAATGGAAATTCGGTCGCCTTGGCCAAACTGTTTACGGTTCGAAGCACTAACTGACAACAGTTTTCATAAATCTTGCACACTGGACATCATCCTCATCATCTTGATCATCATCATCATCGCCATCATCATCGTCATAATCAGCGCTTCTCATGGGCTTTGGGCCTTGCACTTGCCACTAGATACAGTTATCTTAAGTGCTCTAAGTGCAAGCTGTCACTTTTCCAGTTCCCTCATTTCCCTCCCCCAGTTCACAATTTTCATTTGTTTGTCTTCTTCTTCTTCTTTGTTTGTTGTCAGTCGTTCGCTCAACTTGCTTTTGACATTTTCGCCAAGATAAATAAAATTCCGCAAACATAGAAAATTGAATTGTGTTGCCCCTTTTTCTTAATCTTTTTATATGACTAAGAATTTTTTTTATTTTATTAATTTATTTGTTCAATGTCAACTAAGAGCAATTGAATAAAAGTATTCTTTAAAATTATAATAAAATTAATAATAATATGATATTAAATTAATATGAATTATATGAATTTTATTTAAACTGAAATAATAAAAAACAAATTAATGTTTGAAGGAATTTTGAAATAAAGACAAATATGTAAAGTACAAAATTTAAATTTAATAATAATTATACTAAAAAATAAACCCGAAGTTTTTCCGACTGCAAAAATACAATATTAAGTTCGTGATTATCATGTTTTTCTTCATTAAAAGAATACCACTTCAGAAAATTTAAAAACTTTTAGATCTAGTAATAAATTTGCTAAAATGGCAACAAGGCTCAAATGAAACTCAAACAAAAAATGCAATTAATTTTTGACACTTGTGATTTAGTGCATATACTTATAATATTATATTATACTTATGTATATCGGGCGTATTTTACTTTCCTTTCTGGTATTCATTATCGATATTGATATCGATATTCATATGCAAATTTCAACTTTCACCCCGAGTCGTGTCGCATAAAAATGAAATTGGTCAAGGCCCTGACAGGTCAGCGTGTCAAAGCTGATAAAGCCGAATAAACGACCGGGCCATCATCTGTTTTGGCCATAACAATCAAGTTTTATGCTGACAGCATTAACAACAATCATAAGCATAACAATAAGCGACTAAAACATCCCAAAGATCCCAAATTAAATCGAACAAAAAGTGCCGTTGTTTGAGCCAATTGGGGAAACCAGTTTATGCTTTTATTTTTTGGCAATTCAAGTTGATTTTCACATTCTTAGAACATGGTGTGTTGAATGGGGAAACCAGTTTTAGACATCAATCTGACCCAAATTCAAAGGCGATAAAATTGCGCGGATATTCGACCATCGGTTTAGTCGACGCCCAAAATATTCCGAAAATCAACAGAAATGTGGCAGCCAACAATTCAAGTCAAGATATTTGTGATCGTGATCATCGCGCTGGCATGTAAATTTAATTCATCTTTTTTTGGATAGTTCTATTTAGATTTTAATTGATTTAAATAAAAATTAAGAGTTATTCTATGTTGAACAATAAAAAGAGCTATTTTATAATACTCAAATGAAAATAAAAATAAAGAGTGATTTTATAATATTTAAAAAAATCTCAAAAGTAAAATATGTTTATGTTAAAACTCATAATATTGAAAAAATGAAATTTATTTTACTGTACTTAAATTAATTTGAAAACTAAATGTTATATTGTGATGTTTAATGCAAATAAGAAATAATACTTATGATTAAAAATATAAATAAATAAAAATGAATAATTAACGTTATCTATTTATTTTTAAATAAAAAAAAATATGGTTTAAATTAATTAATAAAGCAATATTAAAAAAAAAATATAATTTATAAATTTTGCTCAAAATAGAAAAAGAAATTGTTTTATTATAATTTATTTATTTTTGAAACTAAGTGTAGGTTCTGTGAAGCTAAAGAAAACTGAAATAAATGTTGTAGTGATATTTAATGAAAAATTTATATTTGAAAATTTTTGCTTAGAATATATGTATGTCGTATGTGTATAAACAAAATATTTTTTTTATATTTTAATTAATTTGAAAACTAGGTGTTATTTCATGATGCTTAAATTGAATTAAAAAATAATACTTATGATTAAAAACAACAAAATTTGAAAAGAAAAATTAAAACTTAGAGTTACCTATTTTGAATATAAATTAAAATACAAGACCAAATACATTTATAAAGTTATCTTCATTAACAAATTTGTATTTTATAATTTTGCTTTTAATTATTTGATTACGATCTAAATTAATTTCACTTTTGACAGCTCAGCCGCTGTCCGCTGCGGGAAGAAAGCACTGGAAACGTGCGCCCGTTCGTGGGGCATTCAACGTGGATGTTTATGCGTACAACAAGCCCGTGGTCAACCTCGTGGGGCAACAGGAAACGCAGTCGGGTCAAGTGCTGCCAATGGGCGAACTGTTGGAGCAACTCTCGCATAGCAGTCGGAGGGAAATGTCTATGCAAAAATCACCGAATTACCGAAACCTCGACACCGAAAATTACATGGCACGTAACCAAGGAGTTGCCACAGATGCCACAGTTGCCACAGTTGCCACAGTTGCCACAGGAGTTGCCACAGGAGTTGCCACAGCTAATGCAACCGCTGTTGCAGACCAGACAATTACGAGGCAAAAACAATCAAGTGAAGAGAAAGAGAATCTTGAAGCAGCTGCATCCAACTTGGCCATAAACAGGCAATTAGCGGAGCTGCAAATGAATTTCAGTTCGAAAAACTCGCACGCAATGCGAAATTTATATTCGCACGAGTTTAATGTGCAAAACATGGGCAAAAGGAAAATTGTGCTGCTCAACACGCTCACAAATGGCACTGGCAATGGCAGTGGCACAAATTCTGGCCAGGATCGTAAACCAGACAGCGCAGAAGTTATGAGCGAGCCATTGAATTTGAAATTGGCATTGCCTCCATTGACAGAGATGAAGAAGGAAGAGATGGAGATGAAGAAAGAGGAGGAACTGAAAGAGACAACAACAGCGAAAGTAAACGAAAGGTAGGATGACAAAAGTAATGAATAACAAATTGTTAAAATTTATAAAAATCACACTAGAGATGGAAACAACATTAAAAAGATCAGGAATTAAGAAATAAAATTTAAAAATATTTGAAAAATATTAATTTTAATTAAGAATAAAGTTCTTTAATATTAGAAAAGATGTAATATTATATTATTGGCATACAATTTTCATATAAGACACAACTTGATGGTAAATATTTCTAAGTAAGGTATATGGGCTATATAGCTAATTTTCTGTGCTGATTCCACTTTTTAGAGTATTTTTGAAAATTCACCAAAATTTCAATATGTAGTTCATAAAATTTTTTTTCTACTCAGTATTACTTCTTTTTTAATAACAATATTACAATTTATGGCATCCCAATTTTGATTTTCTATTTAATTGCATCCAAGTTTTCCTTTCCTTGGAAATAACGCACCTAATAATAGAAAACTTGTTAATTCCGACTTTTTAATTTTTGCATAACTCCTCATTTTTTACTCTTATTTTTTTCACTGTTACATTCCAAGTATTTTTCCCTTATTTTTTTTTTTTTTTTAAATTAACGGGTATTTAGGCAAATAAAAATATATCACAAAGATACTATTTTTGAATGTGTATTTTCCATTTCTATACTCAAAAGAAAATTTTTAAATAATATACAAGTTTTTTGATATGTCCATTTAATTTATTATTAATCCAATCTAGAAATTTAAATAAAAATTTTAATTTTATTTCACTATTACATTCTATGTATTTTTTCCTAAATTCTGTTTCCAAACTTTCTTATTTTTTCATAGCGCATCGATTGAAAATTGGAGCACATTGGAGTTGCCACCCAAAATCGAGGACTCTGCGGCAATTAGCGAAATGCAGCAAATGGAAAGAAATCGAGAGACGTCAACTGAGGAGCTGCCTCATCATAGGGGCCAAGTCAGTGGGCAGCTAACTGATGGCACTGATGACAACAAACATGGCTCAAAGCAGGCGAACAATATGACGAGTAATGCAGCTAATGCCGATGAGAAGGAGACGCAGATAAAGACAAAGACAAAGACCGAGAAAGAGACAGCGAATGACGCTGATGTTGTCAAGAAGAATGACAATGATGGACAAGTTGCCCTCATGCCACAATCAGTTGCAGTTGCAGTTGCAACAACTGATAAGCCTCCAACTGTTGTTGCCAAGTCCAAGCGAAAGTCAACGAAAAAGACAAAGAGACCCAATGAAATTGATACAAAGCCGAGTTCGAGTTCAACTTCGCAACTGACTCCGAGCTCTGGAGTTGGGACAGCAAATGTCAAGGCGCCAGTGAAGGAATCACCGGAAATCACAGCATTACAACAAGTGAAAGGAAAAGGCAATGGAAAAGGGAAGGGACAGGGTAAGGGCAAGAAGAAGGTTACGCAACATGAGCAGGAAATCGAAACTACGACAAATTGGTGGCATATACTACCATATGCGGAAATTAGAAAATTTTTGAATACGATTTATGATAGCATCACCGACGAGGATGACGATGAACGTCGTCGTCGTCTTGACCAACGGATATGACTGTGTGTCCACTCCACTTGTCATGCCATTGCGAAGGGGCACATTCAGGGGGTAGGTGGTGGGGGGCAACTGATGTCCAACTGATGCGTTGAATTGAATTTCCGCTCCAAATGAAAACCAGTTGCCCCAGTTTGTTGGGTTCGTAAGGGACATGGGTAAATTTAAGTGCTGATTGCAGCAATGTTTAGTATGTAGCTAGTAAGTAACTGTGTCTAAACTTAGTTTTTATGCTCAACACTGGGTCGTAAAAAACAAAATAAAGTCGTAAAATTCAAGTGAAAGTTGAGAAGATTCGTCAATTTCACATTTTGTTACAGTTTCAATGAATACATTTTAAATGATTGTACTTGAAAGATTGTTTGAATTATTATTAAGATATTTATTTATTTACTATATTATTTCAATGATTTTATTTAATTAAGCTTCTAATTTGTTTATAGATGCAAAACAAGTTAAAAATTATTTATTTATTAATTTAATAATTACATTTTAAGATTAAAAACCTATTTCTCATCTAGTTAGAACCTTTTAGGTACTTATAGATTGACAGCCTTGATTAAATAATTCAATTGTAAATGAATAATTATAATGCGTATTTAATTCCGCTCGAATGAGTGTCTCCAATTGATGATTCATTCTCTTCTCTTCTCTCGGTGAAATTCACTTTCTCTTAAATAACTCAAGTTGAGTATGCAAATGTGATTAATATAGAATTAATCTATTGTTAAATGTTGTGAATTGTCAGCTGTCTTCACTCCCTCCCTCTAACAAAAACTAGTCGGCGGTGCTACAGTCGAGCGGTACTCGACTGTCGAAGACCCCGTACTTACTATGCAAAAGCAAACACTGCTTAAAGTCATGTAATATAAGTCGCTACAAACATTTAACGTATTTTAATATATATATATTTTCGCCCAAATATATTGAGGATACGTACATATATCAATTTACATTAAAGATATAATAAATGATTTATTAAAGCACATCATCAAATTTAACAGATGCACAAAATAAATTGATTTAAGCATTAGAGAAAGCGAGAAAGCGATAAGAGCATTTCCCACATCTCTTAACAATAAACCAAAAAAAAATCAAATATTAACATTGAATTGATGTAACTGCAACATTAATATAAAATGTCAGGAAAACATTAATAAATCTTAAAAATAAAAAAAAGTCTGTTCAAGCCGGGATTCGAGCTCGGGACCTACATATGATCTAAAAAGTCTGCAAATATTAAAAAAAAAAATTAAAAAATTTGCTCTCGCTGGGAGTTGAACCCGCGACTAATTGCTAATTTACTGGGAACTTTGCCCCTTAGGCCACCGAAGCCAACTTTACAAATGCAAAATGCAGATATGTTAAGACTACAATGATTTATTCTTTGCCAGTTATGATTTCTGCAACATCATTTTAAAATTTAATAACATTATGTAGACTATTCAAGTACGATATTCAGACTGTCTTTATTTCGCCATCTCGCTCAGAACATCTCGAACTATCGATATGTTTGACAGAGATGCTATTAACAGTTATCGATATGTGTATTTACAAATGTTCTTACTTTACTAATTAATTACTAATATTGCATACTCCTATCTTATGTACTACTACAATTAAAAAAAACATTTGGGGATCATCTGCTAACAACTTAATTTTATTGGTCAAATAATAAATACTAACATTTTGAATTGGATAAAAATGCAACACTTATATAAAATATCAACATAACACAAAAAAATTGATTTTAAAAACAAAAAAAATTTGTCCGTGTCAGGATTTGAACCCGCGACCCCCTGACACAACTGACAATGTAAGCAAAAGACTAGGCGTCTTTACACGTTGCGCCACAGTCGCTCTTTGAAATCTATTGTCCAGTAATAGATTTCATTGTTACTGGACTGTAAGTCAAAAGTAATTAATTGTATTCATTGATTGTTGTTGTTGCTGCTAAAGTATGGCAAATAAAGGAGAATTTAGTTGTTCAATATCTTCTCTGTTTATTATCCGATCGCGATGAAATTTTCAGCAAACATGGAAAGTAACAATATCTTCGTCTATGCTTAATAAGGAATGTCTATCTTTAAAATTGTCCTTATAATTAAGATTTTCTAATTTGTGGGCGTTTAAGGGGGCGTGGCCAAAATCTAAAACAAACTCGATCTGCTTACAATATAGACGCACCTACATACCAAGTTTGAAGTCCCTAGCTTTTATAGTCTCTGAGATCTAGGCGCTCTTACAGACGGACAGACGGACAGACGGACAGACGGACAGACAGACATGGCTATATCAACTCGGCTGTTGATGCTGATCAAGAATATATATACTTTATGGGGTCTGCCACGCCTCCTTCTGCCTGTTACGCACATTTTTTTTTGTGACAAAGTTAATAGACCCCTATACTTTTTTAAAGTACGGGGTCTAAAACAATGTTCCAGTCACAGTTCATTCAAAAAGTCAGCGAATGACTTAATTAAATACGTTCTGGCATTTAAAAGGCAATTTATTAATATTTAAGTAAACAAATAGCAGACGAGCATAATGACAGCTTAGTTCACGCCAAATAAAATTGGTATGGACAGTTTTATGGCCAAGACCAGAGGCCAAGGGGTCAAAGGGGTGTCAAAGGGGTGTCAGAGGGGGGTCAGCGGGGGGTCACCAGCTGTGACACGCGACGACGTTGCGGTCACAGGTTAAAGTTAAAGCTCAAGTTGAAAGCGGTCCAGCAACTTCCAGTTCTGAGTTGAAAACAGCAGCTCAGCGTGTCGTGAATTGGACATTAATGAGATGATAGTCTTATTTATTGTTCGATAACCTGTAAGACGGTTTTGGCCCGGCCCAAAGCGCCAGTAGCACCAACAGCAGCAACGGCAGCCACCGTGAATAAGTCAATGGTAAACTACTTAATATCTTAAATCTTTAGCTCTTTAGTCAATTTTTTACTTGGTTCTTGGTCAGCCCAGTAAACGGAGAGTAGGTAGGATTATTAATTTGTGAAAGTGTCAGTCTGTCCATAAAATCAAATAGATCTCAGGGAGAGATGAAAGTAAGAGCAACTGATTAGAAACATTTTTTTTAGAATCGCTTAAAATTGTTAATTTGGAAGCCACATTCTTTAAATTTAACGCACGAAATTTAGGTTTAGTTTTGAATATTTGCTACAAATTTCATTTCAATCGGTTAATAAACAGTGCAGATAATTGAGATAAAGTTGTTTATAGCTTAGAACCAATTGGAGAAAATATTTTAATTATAGTTAATAATATTTAAGAACAAACAAAATATTTATTCATTCTTTATTCTATAATTTGACACTGGTGAATATCATTGTTTATTTTTATTTTATCTCAACTGATTTTATATTTCTGCAAGTACTGCGAAAACCCAAAAAAAATACAAATACAAATACAAAAATTTTCGATTTTATTTTTTTTTGGTAAAAAATTTGAATTTTTATTAAACAGGCTTTTTGTTACCTTTGGGGCAACTTAATCCAGAAATTCTCGAAATGCGATTTAAAATGACATTTAGAAAATTAGATTTTTTTTTTTTTTTGTAAAAATGCCGCTCATATTTTTATTGTTTTTTTTTCTATGTTTTTATTTCTTATTTATAATTTTATTATTTTTTGTATATATGTATGTATGTAAGTTGTAACTTTATGAATACTGGGCATCTGGCAGTCGAGCAACTCAACTGCAGCGTTCTGACTTGCTTTTATTGTCTTTTTTTTTCAATTTGTTGTTTTCATTTATTGAATTTCAGCAGCCAAGCGGAACTTTTGAACTTGTCTATCGGTGTGTTTACATAAGCAACTTGAAGTTGGCCAACAGCTTTCGCCGTCTTTGGTGTCTTTGGTGTCTTGGCCAACTTTAAGCGTCGCTCCACCTGCGCATAGATGAAGAATTTGTTTTGGCCGGGCACGGCAAAGATCACGGAATCGGGCTCAGACTCAACTTGCGGCGAACTAGTTGTAGTTGTACTTTTAGTTGTTGTACTTGCCACATTGTTGTTGCCATTTTGTGGCAGTTGAAGGCTGAAGGCGTGACCCTCGTACAGTTGTAATTGCCAATCGCAGAGCTGTGGAATGAACTTGCAACGTGCTGTGGCATTGCCAGCGATTAACGCCACTTGGCCATGGCTTAATTTGGGTATTTGCCGCAGTGCCACCTCATCGCTTAACGGCGCTGCTTCCACCCGTAAATGCGACCAGGCCAAAAGCGGCAGCAGCAACAACAACAACAACATCACATCGCACATTGTCATGGCAACACCTTTTTTTGGCCAAGTACCGGCTGCTCTTGAGCTACGATTGCGACTGGCATTTTGGCCACGATTCCAACTGCGCTGAGCTGATCTGAGCTGAACTCAAACCCGTTTTCGTATTTGGCTTTTCACATGTCAAAGACATTGACAACATTTGTGCTGTAACTCTCTGAACCCTTTACCAATTACGCAACAGCCGCTGACAAGCTTGATAACAACGCGAATTGAGATTCGATATTATTGAGCAGTTAAATCGAAGCCTTTTCCTTTTAACGGGGCTACTTTTAAAGAGTAATCGGAGTCTGAATAAAGCTAATCTATCATAAGATATTGAAAATATACTTTTACTTATTTCCTAAAATTGAGAATAAATTTAAAGTAATTCTAGCTTAAATAAGACTCTGTTTAACTTGCCTTAAGTAATTTCTTGGAATATCTTGGGAACAATGACAAGTCATTCTTTTAAAGTTTATCTTCCTGAATTAATTACTTTATACCTTAGCTGCCTTAAGCAGCACACAGAGAAATTTATACAAATTCAAATTTATCGTTTATTAAAAATCTTGTTTAATTCCATTTAATTCCTGAATATATTTTTTAGGGACCGTAACGATTATAATTTTTAAAATATAAATTATTAATTAAAAGTTATTTGTTGACTTTTATCCAAAAAATTAAATGAAAACTTTAAATAAAAAAATTATAAAAAATTATAAAATTATAATTAAATTTCGATTTTTTATTTAAAAATTATAATTTAACTCTTATTTTCAATTTTTAATTTAGCAATTGAAAATAAAAATTATTTTTCAATTTGTGAATTAAATACACCTTCCTACACCACCTAATAAAAATTGAAGAATATCTTAAAAATTGAAAATAAAAGTTTATCCAGTTTCTCATAACTCTTATTTGCGGTCCCTGATATTTTTTCCTAAGTTTTCTCATTTCTAAGTGAATTAAAGCATCATCCTATAATAAAACGCATAATTTTTTAAACTTTTTCCTGGAATATCTACGAGTTATTTAAACATAAAAGGTCTAATGACATTGTTTCTTCAAGGATTACTCCTTATATTATTTCTAGATAATATTATTGCTGATATTCAAATTATTTATTTAATATTCTTTATTCCACACAATTTATTTAATTAATTTTAATACCTCTTACTAGTAATAGGAATATCTTTTTCCTTGAGATATGTTTAAATTCCTATACAAATTATTTCCTTTTCGTCTGAGCTGACTATTAGGTCTTTTGGTAGGCGTATATCCTGACTTCCAAGTTTTTTCTTTAACTGTTTTTTGTGATATCAATATGAAGGGATTTCCATGGCGATCAGTTAATTCCACAAACTCCGCCTCATCGGGTTGATGGCAGAGCTTTGGGAAATTAAAGCACAACGAACTCACGGATTTTGCTGGCGATGTGATGTTAAATTGTTGAGCTGGCTTTAAAATCGCTTCGGGATTATCATTTGAAATGCTTAAGAAGGCAGGTGGAGTGGATGAGTTGTTGTTGGTCGGGGGAATTGTTGTTTCGGGGGGAGTTGTGGTGGGAATTGTTGTCTCTGGTTGTTTTGTTGTTGTTGATGTTGTTGAAGTTGAAGATGTTGTTGTTGGGGCAGCTGTTGTTGTTGTTGTGGTTGTTGTCGTTGTGGTTGTTCTCCTTGTTGGCCTTGGTCGAGTTGGGGGCAAGTATTCAACATACGGCGTATTATTATAGTAATAATTCTCCCAATAATCATTATAATAATCATCAATTGCTGCAACATCGACTTTCTTTTTCCTCTGGCTCTTTGGCTTCTTGGCTGGAGTGTGAAGAGCATTCGTTATCCTTGAGTATATATCGGTCATATCCCAAGCTGGAATATGTAATCGCATCTGACCAGCTGCGCCAGTTGATTGACTCCAAGTTGGCACTGCCAACAGCAGCCAAAGAAACGCGTGACTTACAAACATTTAAGATTCGAATTAATGGATAGATTACACTTCTTTCCCTTTATGAATCTTGGGCAGAACTCAGCTAATATCTGCTAAGACCAAGTGCTTTTATATTGACGCCAGACGCAGTTAATCTCGCCATAAATAAATACCATAATAATAAAGCTGCCCATTCGGATGTCGATGATTGATGGTCGCCTTAAGCGTTAATTCACACTCAATGGCCTTAAATGGAGAATCTTTCGATTGACAAAGAGACTAAACAATACCTGAGGATTAAGACTTCTTTAACTTGCTTTCTACACTGTTGAATTGTTGCATTAAAAGATTTGTGGAGAATACACTTTCCATTCAAGAAACTTGACGTTTCAAAGGGTCGTAATTAGTGAGATTTGCACTTAAATAATAACTTATTAGCCTCATTTCATAGTTTGTTAAAGTGATAATTATTTGATTAATATTTTAAAGTGAAAAATACAAAATGTTCTTTATTTTGTTCTGAGTTGGTTTCTTTATATTATATCTTATCAACTTAATAACTTTTAAAGCTCATTTATCAGTTTGTTAAGTTGATAATTATTTAGTTGACCTTTTAATATTTAATAAAACACATCAAATGATTAAAATAACCATTAAACATATTTTTTTTTTATTAAATTAATTTCAAGTTGTTAAATATTTAATATTATTTATTATTAATATTTAATATTTAGAAAAAGTATCTATAAATAAGTAGTTGACTGATATTTAAACAACATTTTAATTAACAATTTAATACTAATTCATCCAGCTTTTAATCATCGGCTTGTCCGCAAAGTCCTGGATTCAATGCGCACAACAAGGATGCAGGATTCGATGCGGAAATGAGTGAAAACTGTTGCTGATTTCTGCTTTTTTTCTCAGAAGGCGCTCTGAATATTCTTGGAAGTGGAGTCGTCGGAAACGCTCTACGCTGTGGTTCAGTAGGCTGCGTTTCCGGTTTTTTCGAAGTTGTTGTTGTCCGACGTTTCGTGGGCTTCACAGGATAAAGTGGAAACCACGAGGAGGGGTTATTAATATCTTCCTTATCAGGATACTCATTTTCCTGCTTTCTAAATCCTAATCTTAGGAATGCTAGACGTAGATTTGAGTAGGCATCGCTTAAATCCAATACGGGCACTTCCACTCTGTATTCTCCAGTTTTGATACCCAGACTCGAAACTCTTTCAGCTGCAACCAGCAAAAGAAACACTGAACTAATTAACATTTTTGCAAATTTTTCTGCGAATGAACTCCTAACGCCAACTGAACTTGGCTAAAACTGAGCTGATACTTCCGCCTCACATGATTTTATACACATCGGGATTTACGCAAAAGAAAAAAGTATAACTCCGTTTTATTTAATTAAATTTACTCGGTGTGATTTTAAATCATAACATTTTATTATCTTTTTATATCGCATGAATAACTTTCTAGTCTAATGAGCCATCGATGCAGGCACAATCTCCAAACTGAAACTGAAACTGACTCGTTTTGCAATACACTGAATTTGATTTTAGTCTGCTGCACAATAAAGTTGATTTTTGGCGAATTTGTTGGAGTTTCCGGTTGACTCATTCATTTTTTAGCAGTAAGTCGGATAAATTGAACGTTATTTTCTAGCTCTTAGAAGATATACTTGTAGTTATTATTAGTAAAATGTAGGCATAATATTAAACAAATAAAGCTGCAAAAGGTTCAAAAAGCGATTAATTTAAAAAATTAAAAAAGAAAATATTTTATTTGCTTTTTTCATTTATTAATAAATTTATTATATTTTATGATTTAGTGTAACAAATAACTAATCATTTCTTCTTCCTTGCTATTTTATTTATTTAATGTTTTTATTATTCACTTTTTTGTTTAAACATTAGAAATAAATTATCATTACCTTTGCTTGCACTTTTTATTTTTGCTTTTTAAGTATTTAATGTTTTATGTTATTCACTTAAATGTCTTCCTTTTTTGTTTAAATGTAAGAAATAAATATCTAACTAGACTTATGAACTAAACTATGTTATGAAATTTGTTCGAATTAACTTTTTGCTTCTTTCAAAGTTGTTTCTTTATAAATACTTAAGTCTAATTTATTACATTGGCTACCAATATTAGTCGTCTATTAATATTATCGCGTTGTGCACAAAGTTGTGGATTTAATGTGCATAGTAATAATGTTGGATTCGGCGCCGAGACAAGGGATAATTGTTGTCTGTTCGCCAGCTGAAATCCTTTGGAGAAATCTCTGTTTAATAAACGAGTTGGCTCCGTTGGATTTGTGGGTATTGTTGGTATTGTTGGAGTCTCAGTTGGAGTCTCAGTTGGAGTCTCTGTTGGCTTCTCTGTTGGTTTCTCTGTTGGTTTCTTTGTTGGGCGTGGAGGTCTTGGGTGCATCGGATGTTTTGGTGGCCTCACAGGATACACAGGATAGTACAAGGGCGGCGGTGGAGGATAGTAGTAATAGACGCCCCTGTTACTCTCAGTTTTCGTATAGAATCCCAGACTCTTGGCTGCGCCAACAATTCGCGAATAGGCGTCGCTGAAATCCAAGACAGGCACTTCAACTCTATATCTCTCGGTCTTAAAGGAAATGCCCCAAGCAGCTCCAGCTGTCAGCAGTAAAAGCCACACAGTCTTAACCAACATTTTGTGGTCATGGAAACTCAACTTCAACTGACTTAATAAAATCCATATCCAGAGAATTTATAGAGGCGTGAATAAAACAATGGGCTGACTTAAGAAAGGTTAAGCCAAAAACTAATATAGATTATAATATTTTATTGTCTTTTCAGATCACAAACAAAAAACGATTATCGCTTGAATAACTTTCTAGTCTAATGAGTCAAAGTCGTGGCCAAAACTGACCCCTTGGTCGATAAGACGCATTTGGCTTTGTCTTGTAGTACGAATTATTTGGACGAGTTGCAACAGGTCGACGTTGCTGTTGTTGTTGTTGTTGTTGTTGTTGATGCCTCTGTCTCTTCGATCCGGGCATTATCAGTATCAAAGGTCTGCCATCTTTGTCAGTCAGTCGCACGAATTGTGCATCGGGTCGCAGTGAAATGTGATGAACTTCCTCATCATCATCATCGTCTTTGGCGTTGTCCACTTCATCCTCGCTTACGGATGCGGGATTTCGGATTTTAAAACTGTTCACATTTTCATTTCTGATGCGCAGCAAGGGAAATGGAACTGAAGCTGGCCATGCTGTTGATGGTGTGATTTCCACAAGCGTTTCCTGGGTAACTGATGGCAATGCTGTTGTCGTGTCTTCTGTTGTTGCTGGCAACTCTGTGGAGAATGGCAGCTCTGTAGTGGTGGGCAACTCCGTTAAGAAAGGCAAATCTGTTGTTGTTGGCAATGCCGTTGAGGTTGTAGTTGACTCTGTTGGCAATGCTGTTGAGGTGGAAACAGTTGTGGACTCTGTTGGCAATGCTGTTGAGGTGGAAACGGAATCTGTTGGCAATGCCGTTGTTGTTGACGTTGACTCTGTTGGCAACGCTGTTGTCTCTGTTGGCAACGCTGTTGAGGTGGAAAGTGAAGTTGACTCTGCTGGCATTGCTGTTATGGCCGATCCAGAAGTTGTGTCTGCTGGCAATACTGTTAAGGTCGAAGTTGACTCTGTTGGCAATGCTGTTGAGCTATAAACCAATGTTGTTTCTGCTGGTAATGCTGTTGAGCTGGAAACTGGTATGGATACTGTTGGCAATGCTGTTGAGGTGGAAACTGAATCTGTTGGCAATGCTGTTGATGTTGACGTTGACTCTGTTGGCAATTCTGTTGAGGTGGTACCTGATGTTGACTCTGCTGGCAATGCTGTGGACTCTGTTGGCAATGCTGCTATGGTCGGCGTAGAGTCTGTTGGCAATGCTGTTGAGCTAGGAACCAATGTTGACTCTGTTGGCAATGCTGTTGAGGTTGACGTTGACTCTGTTGGCAATGCTGTTGAGCTGGAAACTGATATGGGCAATGTTGGCAGTGCTGTTGACTCTGTTGGCAATGCAGTAACAATCGACGTAGAGTCTGTTGGCAATGCTGTTGAGCTAGGAACTACAGTTGTTTCTGCTGGCAATGCCGTTGACTCTGTTGAAGTCGATGTAGAGTCTGTTGGCAATGCTGTTGAGCCGGAAACTATATTTTCCTCTGCTGGCAATGCTGTTGTGGTCTCCATAAACTCCTCTGGCAGCTCTGTTAAGGCGGAAATCACAGGTAACTCTTCTGGCAATGCTGCCACCTCAGTGGCAATCGTGGGTGACTCCGTTAACAATGTGGCCGAGACACCGATTGGCTGTGAAGAAGCAACTTGCGATGCTGGTCTTTGGGGTCTGTGGGGTCTTACGGGCTTGTTTGAGTTTAGCTGATGAAGGTAATAATTGTAGGCCAGCTGATACTGGTGATTGCGAAACTGTTGCTCCAGGTATCTGTTGTACTGTTGTTGTTGGTAATAGTTGTAATTGTTGTAGTACTGATTCCAGTAATTCGGATTGTAATGCGGTCGATGACTTGAGGGCCTGCGAGTCGTTGGACTCGTTTCAGCACTCGATGCTGTGCCCGTTATTATTTGTCGGAATATATCGCGAATATTCCAAGCTGGAAGCTGTAGCTGCAATGGTCGTATCGTGATCGTTGGCAACTGGGCCCAAACGGGCGCCCAGGCCAATAAAAGTAGAATCCAGACGCGACTAATTAACATTTCAGCGACCTCACGTCAAAGCAACGCGTTTAGAACTGAACTTTCGTCGGCTTAGCACAAATGTTTATATATATTTGAGACTACTCAACTATTGTGCTGGGTGAATAACGATGGATATCTTGAAACAGACACAAAATGTTATAAGATGTGAAAAGATTTGTGCTGAGCTTTATTGTCTTAGACAAATACGAAGAAAGAGCATTTGAATAATGGCTTTTGATCAGCAACAGTTTAACACAGAGAAAAAACAAAGGGTCTTAAAATATATTCGACTTTACATTTAAATAAAAGTCGTATGAAAATTAAATTTGAAACAGTGATATTAAACTAAAAATATATTTATCTAAAAAAATTAATATTTATAAAGCAATAATAATTTAATTTTAATTAAAATTGTTTTATATTAAATATGTTTATATATATTTTATTAATATTTTAATAATAATTTTTTATTAATTATTTTATTCATATTTGTCTTTTTTTTTTTAATTTCTTATTTAACTTTATTTAACTTTATTACAATTTGTTTTTTATACAATAACTATGAAATATATAAAAGTGAAGAGTTTAATATTTAAAAGTTTGATTTAAGATACAATATTTAGTGTAAATATGTTTATATATATTTTATTAATTTTTTAATTATAATTTTTAATTAATAATTTTATGCATATTTTTCTTTCTTTTTAATTTATTATTTAACTTTATTTTACTTTATTACAATTTTTTTTTCTTTTTATACAATAACTATGAAATATATAAAAGTTAAAAGTTATATATTCAAAAGATTGATTTTAGATACAAAACTTTGTGTAAAAAGTTAATTAAAATTGTTTTAAATTAAATATGTTTTATACATTTTTTTTTTTTTTAATTTATTATTTGAGTTTATTTTAATTTTTTTAAATTTTTATTTTATTCTTTTTTATTATACAATAACTATGATATATATTAAAATGAAAAGTTTAATATTTAATTTAAATATGTTGGAGTTTTTCTTTTATTTTTCTTTATAATAATTTTTTTAAGTATACTCTTAATCGAAATTAGTTAAATTTAAGTGTAAGCTTCCGAGTATTTTTCTCCGAGTGTATACTTGCTTTCATTCCATTTCAGATAGATCTAGATAACATGCCGTTGACTTCCAAAGTAGCCGCCAAACTGTGGATCAACCAAGATCTTGTTGGGGAACTCGACACCGTCTGCTGTCGATTGCTGATCGTTATCCAAGTCGTATTTGATGCGGGAACCGTTCTTGAAGTCTATGTAATCGTAGTCGGCCTCACTGTCGTTGTCGTCGATGACCTGGGCTTCCTTCTCTATGGTTGGTGGTGTAATTTTGGGTGCCACTGTGGTGCTCACAGCTGCATTCACTTGTTCCAGAAAGTCGGCCAAGACAGCAAGTTGAATGCTTGCAGCTCCATTGTTATTCATTGATTGTAATCCCTGCAGTATACCCTGTATAAACTGTTCACGTATCAAGTCGTTTTGGCCACTTTGAGGCAACTCGTCCGACAGTTGAGTTGGCTTATTCATTGTAGTTGTTGCTGTTGTTGTTGTGAGCTCATCTTGTGGTCTTCTGATGGGAATGCCGGGCAAGAAGCCAACTTGTGGCCTTAACTGCGGCAGAGTCAGCAGAAAGAGCAGTGGCAGGGCCGTTCTCTCTGTCTCTTTGGACTCTGCCCCATTCAGTGGCAAGCTGTGAACACTGGAGAAGCAGCCACAGATCGAGGCAAGCAAAAACAGTTGCAGAGCCCGTGGATTCATTTCGCTGCGAGTTCGCTGACCAACTAAATGCCGCTGCCAAAGATTTTGCATATTTAGCGAGCAAATAAAATGAAATCATAATAAAATACTGAAAAAGTTTCTATTAAAAAATTTAAATTTCTCCACCCGAAAAAAGAGTGAAACAAAAGCCAAACTCGTGTGTTGGTCAGTCATTTATTTATTTAACATATGCACTATTAACTAATTAATAACTAATGCGTCTCGAGCGCGGTTGTGACTCCAGTTGTTGTTGCTGTCTTTGTTTTCTTTCTTTGTTCTTCTTCAATCGTCTGTTGGGTTTTCGCTGTTTCGTTTTTGTTTTAGTTTCGGTTTCCGCATTCGCCTTACGCCACGAACCAAAGTCATCGCCCTCGCCATCATAATCATCGCCATTTTCACCAGCAAACTCATCGACTTCGTCATTCAAATAATCATCTTGAAAGCCATCAATATCCTCCTGTCCACTGAATCCCTGGAAGCCTTGGGAACCAACAGAACCACGTTGTCCATACCGAGAATTCAGCCAACGTCGAAAGTCGGCGATTTGAGCGCCATCATTATAAGCTGAACTGCCATAACCCTGATGATGATCATGATGACTGTGATGTTGATGATGGGGACGATTGTTAATGTGGTTGTAGTAATTGTAGGGCCCGCCAACTCCATTTAATTGCGAGTAGGGTATCTCCTGGATCCTCAGTCCGGGTATTATATTATTCAAGCCCGTCCAGCCGTATTTCTGGTTGTACTCGGCATACAAATTGTCCAGGCTGGGTCGCGATCCAAAGTTGTGATGCGATCCATAATTGTGTCCAGCTATATTTGAATGCGGATACTGTAGTTCCTGGACATTGAGTCCGGGTATTACATTCAGATTGGACAGACCGTACTGTTGGGAGTACTGTCCATACAAATTGTCCAGACTAGGTCGATGTCCATAGCCATAACCCGGACGATGTCTGAGTGTATCCAGAGTCTGGCCACTGGGATTGCGATTTGTGATCAAATCATTTAAATAAATACCAGAGTTCTGATTGCGATTGCGTCGTAAAGGCGAAAGAATAGTTTGTCTGATAAGAGGTTCTGGCTCCAATTTTATCGGCTCATCAGCCGCAACATCCGCAGCGGCAGGAACAGGAGGAATCGGAGGTTTCTCCTTCATCGAGTTGAAGATCTTGTTGTACACATTAATCAGATTGATGTCGTTATAGAGTCTGGTAAAGTTGATACTGGGCAACTCTAACACAACTCTGTTCGGCTCCAATGCCCGCAGCTCCTCCTCCTCTCCCATCGCCAGACCCAGCAGGACCATCATCACCAAGATTTGCATCCCTTTCCGTGTAAACATTGTTCACTTTTCACTTCGACTGTTTAGCTCTCTAACGGTTAACTGACTGAGGTCAGTTAAAAACTGCCTTTGGCTTTTATAACGCGTGACCAAAATCTTTGCTAATTGACCCTACTAAATATTTAAAGATTTTCTAGTGGAATTTGCATACAGCTCTGATATTTCGTTGCGCCTCCTCCTTCTTAAAATTAAAATTAAAATTCCAAATCTTCATCATTTTCAGGTCAAACACATTTGAATTCTAATAATTGGTGAAAGCTGCAAAGGACTTTAATCTCAAATTCTTGTTATGCAATTTGCAATTATTTAATATCTTAGCATTGACATTTTGACAGGTCAATTTCTGTTCAATTTCATTTAACTCAATTGCTTTAATTGCATAACACAATATTGTGTTATTTTAATGCAATTAAAATTATAATTCATAAATTAAATTATAGTTTTATTTAATATTTGCCATATCAATTACAGGTCATGTTTTTGCTTCAATCCCCCAGGCTAATTTTCCTTGAGGGAAAATTCATAATTGGCTTCTAGAAAGTGAATACATTGAATATCTATTTTAATTGCATTTTATTTTTTTTATTAAACATTTCATTAGACAACAGAGCTTTAGGAATGTAAATACTCTTGTGATTACATTTCATTAATATATAATTTAATTGTTTTTTTTTTTTTATAATTTCCCCACAGAAATAATTAGTTAGCTTTCATTATACTCTGGAAAGCGTCATTTATTTTAATTTTGTATTAATTTTCATATTTTAATAATCGGTAATTTTTCTTTAGAAATTTGAAAATTTTTTTTCTTACTTCAAGATGTACAGCTTATTACATTCATTAATTCAGTTTGCGACAAATATTATCGTCATACTTCATTACAAAACTCATTAAACTTTGCTCAATTTTAATCTGAGTAGAGAGAGTTAAAAGAACTTAATACTCTTACGATTGCATTTTATAAATATCTATTTTAATTGTATTTTAATTTTTCATTACAAATTTCATTAAACTTCGCTGAATTTTAATTTTAGTTGTTTCAGTGTGGAGATTTAAAAGAATTGAATGCTCTTACGATTACATTTTATAAATATCTATTTTAATTGAATTTTCATTTTTCATTACAAATTTCATTAAACTTCGCTAACTTTTAATCTGAGTTTAATCTGTGTGGAGACTTAAATGAATTCAGTACTCTTACGATTACATTTTTTAAATATCTATTTAAATTGTATTTTCATTTTTCATTACAAATTTCATTAAACTTTGCTAACTTTTGTTCTGAGTTTAATCTGTGTTGATAATTTAAAGAATTCAATACTCTTGCGATTTCATTTTATAAATATCTATTTTAATTGTATTTTCATTTTTCATTACAGATTTCATTAAACATCGCTAACTTTTAATCTGAGTTTAATCTGTGTGAAGAATTAAAAGAATTCAATACTCTTGCGATTACATTTTATAAATATCTATTTTAATTGTATTTTCATTTCTCATTACAAATTTCATTAGACTACATTGCGGCCTCCATGATGTCAGCTTCGCCCTGAGCTTGAGCCTCAGCTTCAGCTTGTGTTTGTTGTTGTTGAACTGGATTCAGAGCGATGTAGAGTCTTTGTACCTTGGGCTTGGACTTCTTGGATTTCTTCTTCGGTTTTTGGCGACGCACCAGAATCGGAGTTCTCTGAGGCTTTGGCTTGAGCTGAGCCTCCTCATTGTCCAGATCGAAGTCAACCATTTGATTAGCTGACAAATAGGTAGATAATAATTGTGATTGAGTTTGTGGCTGATCGGCGAGTGTGAAGGTTCCATCCTGATTACTGGTGACAGCCTGATAGATAACAGGAACAGGCACAGCCTGGGATTGAATCTGATACTGTGGAAGTTGCTGGATTTGTGGCAACTGTTGCAACTGTTGGATTTGTGGCAGCTGTTGGATCTGTTGAATCTGTGGCAGCTGTTGAATTTGTGGATTGAACTGAGGCTGAGCTTGAGCCGACAGCAGTTGGATCAGTTGATTGATATCATTCGCTTGGATTTGTTCCTGAATGCGACCAGATAAATCGATGCCACCACCTCCACCAACTGTTGTGGTCGCTGCTGCCGGGGAATAAGTGATGTTGAAGAAGGGCGGGAAATTGTTGAAGCCATTGCCATAATGATGATGATGGCCATGATCATGATGGCCATGATGATGACCATGGGAATGATAAGGCTTGTACACAATCGGCTTGATGATCGTCTGTGGATATGGCGGATGCACATGAACTGGGTACGGAACTGGCTGTGGGTAATTCACTGGCGGATGTGCTGGCGGATAAAATGGCGGATGTGGATACGACGACTGAGGCGGCGATGTGATTATAATTGGCTTGTTGTCGTAATGCGGATATCTCGATGGCTCCGGATCCCGGACAATCGAGAAGATGCGTCCCTGGGGCGCAGGATCCTCCTCCTCGTCCTGGACATTCTGGCCGAAGGCAGCCGCCGTTTGTGTCCAGACACAGAGTCCGAGGAGAATGAAAATAGCCTTGTGTTGTCGCATTCTTTGACCTATTGAAGAACAAAATAGAACTGATCCAAAGCCAAATGGCAAAGAGTCTTTATATATAGATTATCGATGGGCAGGTCGCGATCAGTTCAGATCTGCGTCAGTTCATTAATTTTAGCCTATTAATTATGTAAATTACATTTCAACTCTTCGGCCCGAGCTGAGAAATATTTATACGTATATGCTTATTAATTCACCCATAAAATATGTGCATATTAAAAAGTCCCATGTCAAAGTTGATAGACCCTATTAGGCGTATTTTTTAATACAACATTTTATTTAATTCCATTCTGTAAAAAGATCGTAAAAATTTTTGCATAATTTTTAATGGACAACGTGTGAATGAAAGTTTTAAACATTTAACTAATTAGGTTTATGTGCGACACGTGAAGTATGTTTAAAAAATTCGATATGATCCCAACGGATCCTCGTAGATTGGCAGCTCGATTTGGTCATAATTCCCTATGAAAACGGGCAGGAAAATTTCAGTTTCCCCCAGCGGTGAAATTGTCTCATCCAAATCGCGACCGTTTAGAGTAATTACTATTGGATCTCTCTGGAAGCGTTTGAATAAGTTTCGCCAGAATGATCTGACGGGTTTCTCGTGATCCTGACCGCCAGTTGTTGTATTCCAGTGTCCTGTGTGTGTGTGGTTATGTCCACTTATAAAAATGTCTGGTTGATTTGATCCAATTTGAAGCTGTCCATTGGGTGAAATCGTGTAAACCTGAACAGCTCGTGTTCTATCCAAGCCAAAGGGAAATCCATTCGCGACAGTGAACAAAAGTAGACTTAATAGAACGAGAAACATTTCGTTTGAATGGGATTTCAAATCTAAACTCAATGCTCTCATTGTTCTTCATCTTATATACCAAGTAATTCTCTTAGTTGAACTCTGATTAATTACTGAACTAGTTAAGATTGGGTGGAAAGGTAAGAACATCGTGTCACTCACATGTCACTGTCAAAGTTCAAGTATTACAAGTGATCAGTTAACACAGATTGCGACTAACCGCGAGTTCTTAGCTGATTCATATCAAAGTAGAGCTCACATTCAGCGAATGGTATTTGCTTGATTTTCATATTTTATACATCATTTTTTTGGGTGCGGAATTTAGAGTGTTCTTTTTTTAGCCCAGTAATCTAAGAATAAACAGGCTTATGGGTTCATCACATGAAATATCACATGAAAAATACATTAATTAAGAATGAACAACTACGTCTAAATATTTGTTCATTTCGACAAGATTTTTCATAAAGGCTTAGAATCAAGTGTTGTTTCATACTAATTAAAATATTAGGAGTTGATTAAAAGTGAAAATTTTAATTATAAAATTATGAACTTTTAAATCTTCCGAAAGAAAAAATTGTATCCAGAATGAATTTAGAGATCAAACAATATTAAGATTGACTATCCACTTGAAAAATTGTTAAGTTTTCACAAAGTTATTTACTTTCATCTGTTAAATTTCGATTAGAATTACTAATCAATTAGATTATTTTTGTAAATAATCGTAGTAACTATATAATTCAGTGTAGAAAAATTTGTGATTATATAATGATTACGAATACAAAAAATCAGAATTAATCTTAAATTATTACAATTATTCAAAAATATTCAAAAAAAAAAAATTTAAAAAAATTATCAAAAATAATCTTTCTAATTATATCGGATTATTTTTGATTTTTTCTAATTATTTTGGCAACTTTGGTTGTAAATATTTAAAATAATTTGATTTTAACTAAATAGTCATAAAAAAGCTGAAATAATCAAAAATGATCAGAAATAGTCAGAAATAATCAAAAATAATCAGAAAACTCAAAAAGATTATTTATAATTATTTTTGACTTTTTCTGATTATTTTTGAATAATTGTAATTATTTTAGATTTTTTATAATCGTTATCATTAAATAATTGGTCAGAACTGAAAATAATCGTAATTTAATCTTTAGTTCGACTTTGAAACAAAAATAATCTAATTACTAATGATTACGATTACTAATCATTATTTAACAGGTATGTTTACTTATTATTGAATTATTGAATTAATTGAATTTATTACTGGGCATCCAACAATCGAGCAGCCCGACGAGAACGTTCTAACCTGTTTATTTTTTTGCCTGTCTAAATAATTTACCTTTACTTTTTGAATTAGCATAGAGTGTGTTCTAATCTGATTATATTAGTTCAACTGATTTGCATGTGAATAGTTCTTTAGTTGATGACAAGCTGAATTTTTTGATGTTCTTTCCAAAAGCGTCCGCAAAACGTGATATTATTTTAGGCCTTTTGTGGTTTGTTCTTAAGCGAAATTAGGTTAATGTTTTAAAGAGATTGGAATATCGCTGGACTTATTTGAATAAATATATATATATATATATGTGTATAAATACGCATGTGCGTTATCAGATTCAAATCATTTCCAAAGAAGCGCTCTCAAAATGAGCTACAAAGTGATTGTTTGCCTATTCGTGGCACTTTGGTGTGGCATTGCCATTGCCAATCCGTTGGAGACGACTGAGAAGAGTCGCCAAGATCTGGACACAGACTTCGGGGACATCGATGTGGACACGAGCTTAGCTCTCGCCACAGCCGAGGAAGTTCTGGAGGGGGAGGAAGAAACAGGTCGTCCGGGTCGTCCCGGTCGTCCTGGACGTCCCGGACGTCCTGGTCGCCCTAATCACCCTGGAAGTCCTCATCATCCTGGAAGTCCTCATCATCCTGGAGGTCCTCATCATCCTGGAGGTCCTCATCATCATTATCCCGGTTATCCTGGATATCCTCATCATCATTATCCCGGTTATCCTGGATATCCTCATCAACATTATCCCGGTTATCCTGGCTATCCTGGTTCATATCCCGGCTGGCCTTATTACGGATATCCGATTTACGGCTATCCATACTACGGATCCTATCCCTACCCCTATCCCTATCCAGGCTATCCTCATCACCCCCACCGCCCCCACCACAGGACGGAGGAAACAACGACAAAGATCTGCAAGACAGTCATAGGACTGGGCAACATTTGTGCCTCAACATAAAATCAACGAGAATACTTTGAAAATAAAATATGTATTTAAACAAAAAATGGTTTTTAATTTACTTTAAATTATTTTTATAATTTATATTCATTTATATTCCAAATTACCGTTAAAAATTCTCTGGAATGAAACGGATCTTTTGCTTGAAAGCTTTTTTAAGTCGTACCAAACAAAATTTAATTATTATTTTATTTTATTATATTTAATTTTTATTTGAAAAAAAATTTTTAAAAAGTTGAAGTGAAATACTTTATTTATTTCATAAAATTATTTATTTTGTAATTAATTTTTAAAGAAATATGTAAGAAATTAAATTTTTAATTAGTTTTAATGAATTTCATTTTGGCAAGAACTTTTCAAAAAAGTTGAAAGTCATGAATCAAATTATTTAAGATATTTTTCATAGATTTTTTTGACACTCGTTGAACGAAATAAGCACTTTGTAATTATCTACTTGGCAGTCAAGAGAAGAAACTTCTTTTACATTCCCTTAAGATTTATACTTTAATCTGCTGAGCTTGATATTTATTGTTTTTCTGTGTTAAAGAAATGACTAATTTGACAACGATCGAAACAAATTCAAAAGGCGGGCCCGCTTTTGAGTTGTGAGCTTAACTGATTTGAATATTAATGGCCCACAGTTATGGCTCAGAAGTATTTATCATCTTAATAAGACTCTCCCACGGATCGTTGGCTTTTTACATTGCAGCAACTAAAGTAAAGTATTTTAACTGAAAGTATATAAACTACGAACCTTAAATACAAGCTTAACAGTTGCCACAGTCTTCCACCCACAAGATGAACAAGATGACACTTGTGATTTGTCTATTGTTGGCACTTTGTTTTGGTCTTTCCTTGGCCAAGGATTACACAGGATCTTCAATCTACAAGGATGAGAGTCAATATCCATACACAGCCTACTTAATCAATCCGAGAAGCATTCAAAAGAAAAGTCTTGAGCATGGACGTCATATTGGATCAGGACTCAACTGGAATCTGGGTGAAATGTCCTTCAGAGACTATCTGTTTCCCAAAACAAATGCGGACAAAGAGGATAAGGATTCAGTGGCAGATTTTGATGTCGAAAGTGTTGAGAATATAGACACAGAAGCAGATCCCCATCAACATTCTCATCATCATCCTTTTTATCCATTTTCTCCTTATTTCAACACTGGTTATCCTTTCGCCGGCTATCCTTATACTTATTATCCTTATCCTTATGATCCTTATGCTGCCTTTCAAAATCCTCGCTATCAATTTTCTGGCTTTCCGTATCCTATTCCCAACTCCGGAAAGAACTTTCCTATGACACGTGAATTGCGAAAATATAGAAACTAACTTAAAGTTCTTCCACCAGAAATAATTTGCTTAAAAAATTAAAAAAATTTAGTAAATATGACAACAATATAAAATAAATAAATAAAGTTGTAAAAATACTTTTAATTTGAGTTTAAATTAATTTATTTTTATTTTATATATAACGATTGTTTAATTATTCCGTACTTTCGCACTGAATATAGAAGAAATGATTTATCCACTAATTTTTTAATCAAAAATTCTAAGTGTTGAATTCGCAATTAATTAAAATTTTTACTTTAAAAATATGTTGGCTGAAAAAACATTAAAAAAACGTATAAAACTTCTTGGTGTTTTTTGCATGAACACTTTATTATTACTATATTTTTCTATTTATAAAGAGATAAATATTCTTAATTTAAAATCCGATCTTTTTAATCCATGTAACTTTACACTTGACTCATCGATTACAACATTTCCTAAAACTGATTCTGAAATGATGCCTAATCAAATGATTGACGACATGGCAAGCTCAAAAGAAAGGCAAAGAAATGCTTAAGCATCTTGATATGGATTTAATCAAATTTGCATTAAGAGTTGAACATAAAAATGAACATTTCGCAAAGAAATTAGCCAACTTTGCGTTGATTCTGCAACAAACAGTTAAATCAGAGCGAAATTTCGCCAAGTTCTCGACTGAATTTAATAGCTCAACTGATTTGCATTTGCATTTGCCATTGTTCGACATATTCACATTCAAATTTGATTTTTATATCGATCTTTGGGGCGTTGTCTTCTTGCTTATTACCGATGGAGAAGGTAGACAAATATCTGGGTAAATTTCAATGCCTGTGAATTGAGTTGTCCGCCAAATGTGATCTGTGAATCGAGACCAGCCTATAAATACGAAGTTCCAGACAGCCATTAATCAGTTCGACACGAACGCTCACAAAATGAGCTTGAAATTTGTTCTGTGCCTCTTGGTGGCACTTTACTGTGGCCTCACTGTGGTCCAGGCGGCGTCAAAGGCGAAAGTCGAAAGGGAAGTCCTGGTCTACAAACTGCAGGACGACAGCAATGACGATCAGCAGGTTTACGATGCCGAGGCTTTCTTCGCTAACTTGAGAGCCCAAAAGGAGGAGGAGGATGAAGCTAATACTATGACATTGTCAGAGGCCGAGCAAGAGGATGAGGACATGGAACAGGACACAGCACGCCAGACGGCATATGCTTCATATCCTCCCGTCTATTATCCACCCTACGGTTATCCTTCTTCCTCCTACTACCCAGCGGGTGCAGCAAACGACGAGGCTGACCCAGAAGCAGCACCAGCACCGGCACCAGCACCTGGAACACCAGGACATCACCATCCTCCAGGACATACCCATCCTCCAGGACATACCCATCCCCCAGGACACACCCATCCTCCAGGACACCATCATCCCCCTGGCTCTCATCCTCCAGGACATCATCATCCTCCCGGACATCATCATCCTCCCGGACCTTATCCTCCTGGTCATCATCATCCTCCTTATGGCTGGCCTTATCCTGGCTGGCCTTATCCCGGCTGGCCTTATCCTGGTCATCCATATCCCGGTCATCCTTATCCCGGTCATCCTTATCCTGGTCATCCACATCCCGGTTATCCTGGACATCCCCATCCCCATCCCAAGCCACCCAAGCCTACAAAGAAACCAACCACCACCGAATTCTGCAAGAAGGTCTTTCCCTTCGGCATTGTGTGCTTCAAAGACGCCAATTCCCGTGATTAATCAATTGAAAAATCCATTTAAACTCAACACATATTTATTGACAATAAAATGAAATTTGGCACAATATAATTACTATGATAGTTTTATATTAATGAACGTTAGAAATTAATCAAATCAATTTGAGATCGTTCTAAGATTAATTATTATGATCTGGAAATATGAGAATAGAATTGTTTTGGAGTCCGCCATTATCTTGTTCTCATTTTAGAAAAGATATAGATTAAAGTATTTGAATCAGATTAAATGGACTCTATTCCCATTTTTTTTATAATATATTATTTTTATAGTTTTATACATACAACTATTATAAATAGGCAGAAATATATTGTCCAAAATTTTTCATTATTTGGTTATAATAAGTTGACAGTTTATCATTTTATATTCGCTAAAAATCCGAATATTGTAGGAATGCAAAAAAAAAGAACTACAATTTATAAAACTTTTTACATATTATCCCACATTATTATCAAAAAAGAATAGAAGACACCGATTCGCAACTGAGTGTTGAAGCTTATCAGATTCGCATTTGAACTGCGTTCCATGTTAAGATTGTTTTCTTTTTATTTTCTCTTCATGCAAAACTATTCGTGTTAGATTCAATGAACATCATTCAAGTTATCACCATTAAATCGCAATGTCTGACGACTATAAATACTAAAGTCGTTTGAGCAAATCTTCAGTTCGTTGCAAACATTTGCAAAATGAGTTTAAAGTTCGCTCTTTGTCTGCTATTTTTGGCACTTTATTGTGGCTTGACTATGGCAAAGTCTGGCCAGAATTTTGGCGTCTTTCAGCTGGAGGAGCATCGCTACGAGGATCAGGAGGAAGCGGCGCAAGACTTGACAGTCTCAGGACGTCAGTTTGGATTTTATCCAGATTGGCGTCACTGCAAATTCTTTTACGGTGCATTTTGGTGTCCGATAATGCCCGGATATCCCGGATACCCCGGATATCCCAATCCCAATCCAACATATCTCCCTCCAACAGGAAAGCCTCTAGCTGGTGATGAAGCAGCCGAACCAGGAGAGGGAGAACAAATAGATCCAACTAATCCAGCGAATCTACCTGCTTCAGTACACTTCCAGTTTCCTGGCTTTCTTCCTCCCGGTCATCATCATTATCCTGGTTATCATAATCCAGGCTATCATTATCCCAAGCCAACTGAACAATCAACGAGACCAACAAGGCCAACAAAACCAACAGCAACAACTGCGAGGCCAGAAAACTGCAAGACTATCAAACATTTGGGCTACACTCTGTGCATTAAAAGCAATGAACCAACTACTTAGGAGAGTCTGGGCATAGCATACCCCATTAGCCAGTTTTAAAGGATATTACTGGTATTTTTGGTATCTTTCAAATGTCAAAATTTTCGATGGTAAAATAAATTATTTATTGAAATATATGTAATAAATTATCAAATTTAATAAACAGGCATAGAAACAATTTATTATGATTTTATTTATTGGATAAAATATAGTAGTACTTAATAACATTCTCCAAATTAATATTAAAATAAAGACAGCTACGAAAATAGATACGATAAAATAAATCTGTGACATTTCAGAAACAGAGTTCTTGTTCAAAAGTAGTTCCCATCAAAATGTACAGAGAATTTTGGAGGATTAAATATAATATTGGTGAAATTAAATTTTCAATTAAGAATGGAATATTAAATATATTATATATTTTGAAAAAAATTATTGGCAACCCTTTTTACCAACAATGTAATTTTTTTTTTAAATTAAATCTTTGACACTTTGTTCTATGGTTTTGGGCAAGAACTGTCAATTAAATCTCTAGAGAAATAGCTGAAATAAAAGCCTTTAAAGCAGCGATAGAAATCAAGTTTTTAAGGCGTTAGTTATGCAGTTATTAATTGCAGGGTATCAAGCAGTCACGCATTATCATTTGCCCAGTCATATTTCATATTTAATCTTTGGAAAACGTTTTTTATGTTATCTCCATTCACAAAGCGCTGCGGGCGGGCTGAAAATTTTGGGTTGCAATTGACATTGGGAAGCTCATTAACACAATTGTCAGGCGCAGACTTTTGGGCCAGGACTTTGATAATTGCCAAAGATACATTTCGCATTTAACGATTTTGCGCAAAAAATATATAAAATTTATTTGACAAATGTAAATGTGTATGTAAATTGGCAAAAATAATAAAATAGGTTCGTTGACTGGAATAAAACTCAATTTTAATGCAGTGCAAGCATTTTGTTATAAGAATGAATCTATTTGAAGGCTTATCACGTCTTAAAGAGGGCCCAGTTGACTGTCTGACTGGCTAATAGCCAGGCTTATTTATCGAGTTCTGCCGACTTGTTGGCGACACTAATTAAATGTCCAACCCGACTCACTAAATCAAAACAAAAACAAAAACAAATTCCAGTTAGTTAACTTAACCAGGCTAAAATCCCCCCTTGTTGTGTATGTGTTTTTGTATACGAGCGTGTTTTGACAATCGTAAATTTCTGGATATTGTTAAAAAACTTTGGCAAAAGCATAAATCTGCTGCTGCCAACAGAATAGGCGAGTTAAAAGCAGAAGAGGAACCGCTAACGAGGCTAAAATCCATTCGCTGCTGCTGCTGCTGGAAATCATTGAAAAGTAATGCCTATAAATATGCTAAAGAAATTGTCTGTTTCAACGTGGCTTGAGCTTGAGTTTTGCCTGCCTTCCTGTTGGCCTTTGTGTGCCTCAATCGAGGATCTGGCTCTCAGCTACACTAAAAAAAATTCAATTCATAAAATCAAATTAAAGTTTAAAATTCTAGATTTTATCATGTATATTTTTAGTATGTATCCAGTATATTATTGTTAAGTTTACACAATATGCGTACACATTTTTTTTTAAAATTTTATCCCGTAATCCCTGATTTTTTTTGCTGTGTACTAGCATTCAAAGGGAAAACTTTTGCTGCCATCAGGCGAAGGTCAACAGCGTAATTTGTTTACTTTATGCTGCCACTTTGCCTAGTTATGAGTGTGTGTGTGTGTGTGTGTATGTGTGTAAAGAGGACAATGGTTGGATGAGTTTTCGAGTGGATCAATGGGGAGGGCACTACAATTATCTGTGCCAACTCTGGCATAAACGGCAGCTAATGAAATGAAGATAGAACTCGTTAATTCATCAGATAAATCGAAAGCATTTATTTATTTAATTATTAATATACCCAGACTCTCTAAGTTTGAATCTTTAAATTGTCAATATTCAATCTTTTTGATCACAGTTTTAGTTTAAATTTATTCAAATACTATTATGTGTATAACCTATATTTAAAATCGTAAATCTATAGTTTAATATTCAATAAAAATATTAAAATTCACTTGTTAATTTAATTTTTTTTATCAACTATTATATGAAAATCGACAAAAAGATAAGATAATAAATAATAAAATGAGATTACATTTAAAATTAGGAATATAAAAAATTAAAAATTTTAAATTTAGCAACTAATTTTAATAATATAAATAATAATAATAATAAATAATGAAAAATAAATAATAATACGATAAATATAATAATAATATTAATTTAGTAGGCGTCATTCGTTGCTAGCTCAATATTTGGAGAAAGAGAAACATAAATTTATAAATTAGTAAATTTTAGTTACATGCAAAAAATATGCGTAAATTATTTTATGTTCTAAATATTTAATGCATCTAAAGCGTCATGTAAATTGTGTTAATAAAAAAAAGAACATCTAAACAGCAATTAAAAACAGATAATCATACAATTTATGAAATTACGCCCTTCATATAATTTATAAGAATATTTATTTATTTTTGCGGGCAGAGAAAAACGCTATAAAACATAATGCATGCCATAAATATGCCAGATAGAGAGCTTAGCCCATAAACTATAGTAGATATTTTGCTGTGCCACGCTGCCACAATGGCACTCTCCTAGCCGTGGCATGCCACAGCAGGTTCCTGCCCCATTCGACTTGGAGCTGCACTGGCTCAACTGTTGCCCAACTGAGGCCAATATTTTTTTAAGGAACGAGTTTGCCTCAAACGGGCGAGAATCGTTAAGATTGGCATGCCGATGCTAAAATGCCCTTAAAGATGCTACCTAAATCAGATATAGTGATAGGATAAATAATAGAAACTAGAGAAGTTTTAACAATTCAAACTAATTATTTAATAATATGATTTAATAATAAATAATATGATAGAATCAACATCAAGGCATCTGTAAAAAGTTTCTTTTTCATAGCTTTCAAATTCACATTCAGAAAACATTTTATCTTCATGAAAATTGCAGTGAAATTGCAATATACACAAAATTCGATATCTTTTATTAAGAATAAACTTTCCCTAAAAACTCATAATAAAATAAAAATTATTTTGAAGGCTAAGTTTTTCTAAAGCTATAATATTTAAACCGAAACCAACAAACATTGTTTATAATGCCTAAATTGGAATATATTCAGACACGCCTCCCATAGTATTTTTCGACACAGTTCGTCACAAAATTATATCACCCTTTGCAAGTGTATAAAATAGCCATTCAAAGATTTTTTTGGTCCTTTTAAAGGCAAATACTTTTGTGTTTCTTTTGTAACTAGAAATGTGAATTCTTGAGCCTGGCAACCGACGACAGCGACGTCGACGGCGACGGCGACGCCGGCGTTGAGGACGACGACGGAAGTACTTGAAGGCGCCGGATATACAAAATGAAGTTAGCATATCAGTTGAGTTACTTAACGTAGACTTTTTTATGGCTTGCAATATTTGTGGAAAATAAAAAATGGAAAATGAAAGCAGAATTTTCATTTTTCAACAGCAGAAACGAATTTGCTTCTTTTTTTTTGCATGTCAAACTTTTTAATATCTAATGGTAATTGCCAGAAAAAAAGAGAATAAAAAAGAAATTGGAAATTAGGTTAATTAAACTGTCAAACTCAAATGCTTTGATGGGTTGCTATGCAACAACACAGTTTAGATACATTTTCAATTGAAGCTATCAACAGCTTTATTTCGAGTATTTTTGCAATAAATTGGCAAGTCCAAAAAATATGGCTAATAACTAGAAAAAACCAAAAGAATATTTAAATTATTATTTAAATAAACTGCAAGCAAAAGGCATTTTAATAAAAGTGAAGATTTTCAAATGAAACTATATTATGCCTAATTTCTTTGTATATACAATTTTTAATAAGTATTGTCTTGAATTGTGCAAAATTCTCATAAACATTAATATATGCATTAGGTCACATAATTATATTTTATTGCTATGAACTGAAAAGTCACCTAATTGTTAGTTTATTCATAAACTATTGATGTTGGCTTTTAATTAATACTTTCAACATTGCACTTTATTGGCCATTTAATAGCCAAACGATTCTTAATTTGAGCCAATAAATCTGCAATAAATAATTATATTGGGCAACCCACAACAACTACTTTCGGTTTAGCCATTGACGCGAATTTTGTCAAGTGCCAGCTCATTAAATAAATATTCAATTTTTAATAAGTCGCATAACGAATTGCAATATTGAGTCTCAAAAGTGTACTTGAGGTTTTAATTAACAAAAAAAGTCACAATGAAAAAGCAAAGCAAACAGTAATTAACATTTTCATAACACAGAGAAAATTGTTAAAATAAGAATATTGCCCAAATTATTGTAGAAGATACAATAATAGAAAAATGTGACATGGCCATGTGGCCGCTATTATACACTAACTGAAGTGGTACTATTATTATGTTAAGCAGTGTAGATGGCTATGAAAATTTATATTAGTATTTATAAATATAAAGAAAAAACAAATATAATTTAATTAGTAATGCAATTAGAATTTATTAATTTAAATTTAATTGTGACTAGTGCTTTTATCTGAAGTAATCTTATGTACTTTAGCGCTAGGAAAATAAACGAATAAATACAAAACAAAGAAATTATATATATAATTATAAATATTAACAAAAAAATACATATAAATTAATGAGTTATTTTAATGTCATATGCAAAAGAGCATTTGAAATTCATTAACTTCAAGAAAAACCTCTCTTATAATTTTTTCCGATTTTTGCACTCTAGAAATCTTTTATTTTTAAGCACTCAATATTTCAATATTTCATTTGCCTTACCAATTGGTTAATGATCATTAGGTTCTGTCATGCTCAGAGTAGCACAAAACGAGGAATGACTGTAATGAGTATTTGATATTCCCTATAAATGTATCCGCGTGTCAATATCAAAATGATTTGCCGAACGCCTGTCAAAATGTGAGACACTGAGACACAGTATTTGCCAAAAGCAGTTGGCCATGAGACCATTAAACATTTATTGAATTGACAGTGAAATCTTTTTGGCAAGTACAAACAGAGAAATTTAATTTAAGCAAATGTTTGCATTTAAATTGAAATTTTGTGCCAAAAAAAAGGGCTGAAATTATTACCATATTATTGCAATTATTATTATTTTTATATATTTAAATTTGTAGTCTTAGCCCAATTGTTGATTGTGCCACGTGCCAATTATTGCTTTTGTTATTATTATTTTTATGGATTTAAATTTATCATTGACAATGGCCGCAAAAGAAGAGCGAAAGTTGTTGCTTTGTATTTAGAACACACGCTTTGGGCCATGTCTCCGTTTTGAACCAGCCAACAACAATAACAATAAGGTCTATAGAACCAGGCGCCATAAGGCAGTCACGCCCCTTTCCCTGCCCAGAAAATGGAGGCCTTTCTTTTTTTTAATTTCTTTAAGAGCTAAACAGAAATGGCGAAATAAGCATAATTTCAGGCGCCATAAAAATAAAAACAAAACAAAAATAAATTCACACAATTTGAAAAACGCAAACACTCAGCCACAGCCACAGCCGTAGCCACAGGCAGACAGAGACAGAAAGAGTGAGAGCGAGAGAGAGAGAGAGAGAGAGAAAGATCCAATGTCGACAGCGGAAGCCAAAGAAAATGGCGCTAGCTAAAGTACAGCTGCAGCTGTTTAATGGCTGCGCCTGTGTGTGTATGTGTGTGTGTACGATGATGGGAAAAACAATAGAAACGAAAATTATTTTGACATTTTAAGCCAATTATTTTTAATAATATAGAAACCCGTTGTTTTGTTAAATTTTGAAACATTTCTAAAAAGATATTAAGTGAAATTCAATCGAAAGCGATTTCTTTGGCACCCCTGAATATTTATGATATTTATTTATTTAAAACTATATAATAATATGTTATTTATATTATTAATTAATATCACACTGTATTACTATATTATAAATTCTCACTTTTTTTAAAGTATAAAACTAAAAACAAATATTTTTTTGAAGCAACTTTTAATATATAAAAAACTAGAATGATCGTTTCTATTACTTTTTCCATCAGCGTATGTGAGTGTATGTTTGTGTGTGCGAGTGTGTGTATTTTTAAGCGCGCTGGAAAATGAATTAAAAAATGTTTACGACTCGACCGCTTGATTTTCAGCACATTTCAAAGTGGTTGTTGTTGTTGAGTTGAGGCATCCAATGGCCAGAGGAATTTGGTTTATGCCCCCTTGAAAATTGGTGCCACTGCCACTTTTGTTACTCTTGTTGTTGTTTGTGTTGTTGTTGTTGTTCTTATTCTCGTTGTTTTTGTTGTTGTTACTGCGTGTTTGCGGCGACGCTTTTACAATTCCATTTGGTGCCCTGCAACAAATTGATTTTGTATTAACGTCTGCAACAGCTAAAGAACGTACAAAAAGCTGTTAACACTTTGGTTTTACCTAAAGAACTGAAAATAAAATATTTGACCTGAATGCAAATAGACATTGCGAGTTTATAATATAGTGAAATAGTGTGATATAAATTAATAATACAAATAATATAATTTTATATAGTTTTAAATAAATAAATATTATAAATATTCAGGGGTGCCACAGAAATCGCTTTCGCTTGAATTTCACTTAAATGTCATACAAATTTCATACAAATTTAAGTAAAATTCAAGCGAAAGCGATTTCTGTGGCACCCCTGATTACTTTTATATTATTTAATATATTTTAAACGAGCTAATTGCAGATTTTTTAAATATTCCAAGTCCTACTTATTTGAGTAATAAAATTAGTTTAGAACAATACAAATAGTATATTATCTAATTGATTGAAATAAATAAACGTAACAAATAATTTTACAATCTAGTTATACATATTTTAGATATTTTATAGCTGATTTTGAATTAAAAAAATAGTACAGTATTTTCAGATTTAAATGTATAAATCCTTCTACAACATTATTACTGCAGAATTTAAATGACTTCTTTTGTTTGCAAAGAATCAATGACAATTTAAGTTTTTTGTTCATCTTCTTAGCTTTGTTCTTTTTATCTTTACTTTGTTCCCTGTTTCTTTGCTAAGAGTATTCCATGTTCAGTTACTGCCCAATGCCCAATGTCGAATGTCCAATTCCCAATTCTTTGCCTGCTTTTTTTATGTTTTTTTGTTGGCCTTGGCAATGCGCATAAAAAAGTTTTAATTATTTCAACGCATACTTGAAGCCCTCTCAGCTCCATCTCTATTCCCCCCTCACCCACTCTATCTCTCCCCATCTCTCTCTCTATGTGTAAACCTATTCTCTCTGGCAATTCCCAGCACGTGGAGCAAATGAAGCCAAACCAAATTCCATTGGCTATTAATATCTGAAATTGTTTGGTTTGGACTCTCGCTGAGCAGCAAACATTTCAATTGAATTGAATTCAGATCCGATTACAAATTTGAGAAGTTTGATGCTGTGCATTCATTGATAAGTCACTATATAAACCTGCTCCTCTTTGATAGCGTGTGGCATAAATTATTGCACTGACTGTGTTGCTGGCAGGCAACATTTTAAGGCGCGCAGTTAACGAAAGCGCCGCAACCAATTAACGTTCGCCTAAGCTGCAGCCATTTTAAGAGTTGCCACACACACACTAATACACACACACACACACACTTACACACACTTACACAATGCAATTGCTGTTTAATTGAGCGCACGGCTGCCACAGCCATTTATGTGGACCACGCCCCGGGATTTTGCATTGTGGGCGGTTGGTTGGCTGCCAGTGTTGGTCAATGCCAACAACAAAATGAGACAAAATGTTGCAAAGGCATAAGCGCCTCTATAAATTGCATGCACTGCAAATCGTCGCCATGCCCAGCAGAAAGAGTGAAAGATACACTGAAAAAATATTGTACTACTCATTGCTTTATTAAGACAAAGTACACTGGCCAGCAAAACTATGCGTACAACTTCAATGCGATATTTTGTTTCTCAAAAAGTAATACTTGTACCCCAGGGAAATAAGTATATGTGGATGAAGCTATTCAAAAAAAATACACTTTTAACACAAAAAATTTAATGCAGATTTCTTAAAATAATCTTATCATTTGAATGACACAAAACTTTCTTTAACCCATTAAAATTTACAATTTTTGTAAAAGCATTTATTTTTTCTTTTTTCCTCGATTTTTTACAAAAAATATCTTGATGCAAAAAATTTTTTAAAACAATTCTAAAAAAAAAATTTTGAAAAATATTTTTGCTAGTATTTTTTATGATTTATTGAAAATTGCTGAAATGGGACTTTTCGTTCTTATAAAAAGGAGGAAAAGTGGTTAAAATAGTAATTTTTAGCATTTTCAAAATATTATAAAAAATACTGGCAAAATTTTTTTTTAAAATTTTAGAATTGTTTGAAAAATTTTTTTGCATAAAAAATTTTTTTTTACTTTTACTTTTACAAAAATTCTTAATTGTCCAAGGTTTAAAAAAATTTTACGGCATTTAAATGATAAAATTGTTTTAAGAAATCTGCATCAAATCTTTTGTGTTAAAAGTATATTTTTTTTGGATGAAGCTATTCACATATACTTATTTCACTAGGTGTATATATGATGCTCTAAAAATTCATAAAATAAAAAAAAAATTAATATAATAATAAATTTACATTTTTTGCTGATGCTAAAAAAAATACTCTTAAAATTAATTTAAAATTAATAATACATTTTTAATTTAAAAAAAAAAAAATTTTATAATTTCTTTTGTTTTGCTTAGAATACCCATTGTTTTTTTGTGAGTGCAGAGGAATAGGTGGCATTTCCATTTGACAAATTATTATCGAGTTGGCATCGCTGCGTTACCATTGCTCGTGGTTTTTGGCTTGAATTTATGCGTGAGTCGGCAGTTGGAAGTTGAGAGAGGGAGTCGGAAATCCACAGTCCACAGTCTGGCAGTTGGCATTTGGCAGGTAACAGCTAACAGGTAACAAGACTAAGCCTTGAGAGCCAGCTCACGTGCCACATTCGCCTCGCTCGCTGTGAGTCTATTAAATCAGTTCAGGAGCGGAAAAAAAGAATTATTTATGACGCGCATTTAGGCAGTGATAAAATATGACAAATGCCCAAAAATATGCCAAGATGCTGCAACGGCTTCCAACTCATCCCCCCGCCTCGTCGCTTTATCTGCCTTACATGCATAATTTAAGTCAAATTGACAATAAATCAAAATACCGAAAATGCCGCTGCTGCTGCTGCTGTGGAAAACGCCAACAGACGCGGTCTAAATGCTCTAAATGCTGAAGACACGCTGCGTGTTTTTTGGACACAGGTGCCACAAGCACATTGCCAATGCCAATTTTGGCCATTTTGATTGCCGGAAACGCAGAAGTAGAAGAAGAAGCGGCGACAACAAGTGCGCCGACCAGGCCAACAATTCATTTTAAAACGCTTTTATAATTGTTGTACCCTCACTCTGAGTTGCATGCATTTGGGCAGCTCTGCTGTCCATCTCCTTAGATAATCTACTCGTTAGTTAGGCATTGTCGGACTGGTATGATGAAAGTTTAGCTGTCTCTTTTTATCGCTCTCTATCTGTCTTGCGGGGTGTCTTTTTTTGTTTCTTTACAGGCTAAGCTTTCATACTCGCTGATTTTCTATACTCGGCGAGTCTCTGTACTCGTTTAAAATCAACGAGTGTAGAAAATCAACTCGCTGAGTTTCTATTCTCGTTAAGTTTCTGCACTCACATCACTCGCTAACTCTTTGCACTCGCTGAGTTAAGTCTCTTTGATTTCTGCACTCGCTGATTTCCTATACTCACCAAGTTTCTGTACTCGCTGACTTTTCCACTCGCTGACTTTTCCACTCGCTGACTTTCTCTACTCGCTAAATTTCTGTACTCGCTGTGTTACTGTACTCGCTGACTTTTATTCTCGCTAAGCTTAATACTTGATACCTTTTATACTCGCCAATTTTCAACACTCGCTGAGTTTTTATATTTGCTTAAGTTCTTATTTGCATCCAGCTTTTACTAGTTAAATAATTTTACTCGCTAAATTCTTTACTACACTCGCTTAAAATCTACCTTCGCTATATATTTCTACAAAGAATTTTTAACTCAATAGATACTTTCACTCGCTGGGTATCTAAAATCACTCGTTGGTTATTTCCTTGATAGTTACCTTTACTCGCTAGTTATCTAAATTCGATATATTTATTATCAAGCCCATCAAATTCACTCTTATATTAACTTACTTGTTATCTACTACTCTCACTAAACTCTTCCAAACTTTAAACTAATAACTATATATTTATATTCCATCTGATTTGTTTGATTGATGTTCGTTTAAGCCCATAAAATATCTTACCAAAAAAAAGTATTACCAAGGGCATACGAGATTCGAGAGAGACAGAGACAGAGACATGCGAAAGAGACAGAGCAATTAATTTCATGTTTTATATATGTTTTTTAAAATGTTTTGGCAACACATACATACACATATAAAATGCGCTCTCAATATGCCGCACAGAAGCGCAACGAAAATTTAGATTTATTTTAGACAATTTGATAGCCGATGGCCGCGTTTTCCTTTTGGATTTTCTGTTATACCATTTACTGTTTTTGGCCCAAAAAATTGTCCAAACATATAAATCTGCGGCGAGTGGTTGAAAAATATCCAAAAATAAATTTGTACGTGCAGAAACAATTTTTCAGGCGTCGTCAGCGTCGTCAGAGCGTGTAAAGCAGCTGACTGTCAGTTGGTCAATGCGACAGGAAACGCGACCAAAGCGTCACGCCCCTTTTCTCCCCTCCCCTTTTCGCCCCCCTTGAAAATGACCCTGAACGCAGCTGCTGCATGCAATTAATCACAGCTCGGCAACCAGGTGAGTCGATGCTTAGGACACACACTGAAAAAAAACACAGAAATGAATAGAAAAAAACGACATTAAAAAAATTGCGAAAACTGCAGTTGAATTGAATTCCCAGCTAAACAGGTTAACTGGCAAGCCAAGCCGAATCGAGTGTCATTCAGCTCATGAAGAGAGAGAGAGAGACAGAGGGGGGGGGGGGGGGGGGGGGGTTTGAGAGAGACAGAGAGAGAGGGAGGGAAGGAGGGCAGCAAACTCAAAGTTTGAGCAGTGTTGCCTACATTTTAAAATGCTTAAATACATAATAATATTAAAAAAAAACTGGCTATAAACAGCTAAAAAAATATATACTTAAAGTTTAAAAAAAAAAAAAAAATTTATTTTTAATTTTGTATCAAAAAAAGATATTAACTTAGACAAATAAATTGTATATATTTATTTTAATATTTCGGATATTTGATCTATTTAAGACATTTTTAAATTTATTTTAAATTAATAAAATACAAAAAATTAAATATCCATAGACTTTTACCACGTGTAGAGCTAACTTTGAATATATTCTTGACATTTTAAAAGTAGTTGAGCTAATTTTTTATAAGCCAGATTTCAAGTTAATGACATATCCTTAATTTTTCTATATCTTTCTTAAATACAAAGTAGCCAAGTCTAGCTACACAAAAACTTAATTGACTGCACTGCTTCTAAGGACTCTTTAAACATGACAATGTGTCTTTTTTTTTAATAATTTTATAATAATTTTAGAATAATTTGAAAATAGTTTATATCATACCTGTTAAATTTCGATTTGAATTAATAATCAATTAGATTATTTTTGGAAATAATCGTAGTGACTATATGATTCACTGCTGAAAAAGTTGTGATTATATAATGATTACGATTATTCAAAAATAATCAGAAAACATCATAAATAATCAAAAATAATCCCAAATACTCAAAAATATTATTTTTGATTATTTTTGATTTTTTCTGATTATTTTTGAAAATTTGTAATAATTTGAGATATTTTTCTGATTTTTTGTAATCGTAATCATTAAATAATTGGGCAAAACCGAATATTATCGTAATTTAAGCATAGGTTCGACTTTTAAGCAAAAATAATCAAATTACTGATGATTATGATTACTTATCATTATTTAACAGGTATGGTTTATATATTAATATTAATATTTGTGTTTACAAATTTGAATATCTTAGAACAGTTTATTTATGTGATTTGACAATCTGAAAAGTAATCAAGTTAATTTTTAAACAGCAAGATTTTTAGTTAAAGGCATTTCTTAAATTATTTGATATTTATAAATTACAAAGCAACCAATTTTAGCCACAAAATAGCTAAAATGGCAGCACTGCTTCCAAAGGATTCTTTAAATATGACCGTGTGGCAGCTTCGTCTTCTTCGTCTTCGTCTTCTGCTTTTGCTGTTGCTGCGTGCGTGCTTCAAGTTGAAGCACCTTTCAGACAGCAGCTGCCACTTAATTTTGCGCACTTTTTAGCTGCCTAAGATGTCTTGGGTTATGTGGCAGGGGTGCAGAGGGGCAAAGGGGGGCGTGGCACATCAGTCAAAGTGCAAGTGGCACTTGTTGCCACTCCATGCCACATCGCATAAAAACGGAAACGGAAACAGCAGTCGTTGCTTTGCCACCGACGCAGTTCAGTTTACAATGGCCGCAATGCAGCTGCCTCAGCGTCAAGTGGCGCCACCATCAACCCAAAAAAAAGTCAGCTGCAACTTTGCAAGCCGTTTACTTTGCCTTACTTTTCTCTACTCTGCTTTATGTGTGTGTAGACCTTGGCCATGCCCCCAAAAATAAAGGCCAACAACGCTGCCAGTTTGCATTCTTGGCTGGCATTAATTGCATCAAAGCTGAAATTCCCCTGGGGCCAACTTTCTGGCCACAGTCAAAACGTCTCATACGAGCCTCGACTTTGTGCTCTTTACGGCAATTATTTTTAACATATTAAAAAACGAATTTTTGTCGAAGCAAACTAAAACTTTTACAGACACAAACAAAAATGGCACAAAATATGAGCTAAAAAAGGAATCCCCAAGTTGACATGTCCTTGAGAATAATGTTGAAGCTGCTGACGGCAAAGTTCGAGGTGGTTAGGTTCTTAAATCCATGGAAAACTATGTAGATTATAATAATAAATTATATAATTTATGATATATTCTCGTAAAGATACTACCTCAAATCTAAGTGCCAGTCTAAATATCTTAAGGCATATCAAAATTACTCCCATTTTTGTAAAACTTATATTAATAAGTTATTTATGATCTTAAGATATTAAACTTCTACTTCATTTTGGATTAAAATAAATACCCAAAAGCTACATATTGTAAGGTTAAAAAAAAAAGTGTATTTATTTTTTTCAAACTATAAATTCTGCAGAAATTTTAATAATAATTTTTATAAGACATAAAATAATATTTTAAGATATAAGAAAACTCCTATTTTAAGTTAGATTCCTTAGAAATAATTGCACTAATAATTAAAAACTTGTATTTCTGCTTTTAATATGTAAGAAATTTTTCAGAATATAAATGTGAATTATAAAACAAGCAGTATGTGAAAAATAATGACAATATTTCTAAAAACAGAGTAATTGGTAATATAGAAATTTTAAATAATTCGAGAACTATACAAACCAAATTAATATCAATTAAAAGCTCAATTCTCAGATATCCAAAGGCAGAAAGACAACACGATTTCCGATGTCAACTTCTTCTATTCCCTTTCACAAACAGCTTGAATTTGGTATAGCCCTTGTCAGACACTGCTGGGCTACAGGGTATGAGCAGAACATAGCTCGTTGTGGCCATCGATGAAGGCCTTCATATGGCAGCTGGAATTGTAGGAGGCAGCTCATGAACCCACAAAAACAACCATAAGCGGCTCAGTGTACATGTATAGTAATGAATGTGTGTGTGTGTGCTTGTTGTGCCATTGCAGAACGTTGTCCCACTGTCCGTCCGTCCGTCCGTTCCCCCTTCCAACTGTCGCTTTTGGGCCAATGCATTGTGCATAAGGATATGTTTGCAATTTCCCTTGGGAAATTTATGCAAATAAAATAACAAATAAATTTTACAATTTCATGTGCACAACATTCAAGCGTGCACTCAGCCAGTTATTCATTTATTCAGTCAGTCAGTCAGCCAGTCATTCATTCAAGCATTCATTTCATTTCGTTTCATTTCATTTCATTTCGTTTCATTTTATTTTATTTTATTTTTGTTTAGTTTGTAGTATTGCGTTTGTCTGGACTCAAGTTTTGCCTTTGCATGTTTGTCAATTGTTTTGTCCGAGTGTCTGTCCGTCCGTCTGTTTTCCTGTCTGATTTGTTTGTTTGCCTGTTTGTCGCATTGTTTGTTTTGTTGCCCAGTTTGCATATGCAATAAGTGAGTATGTGTAAATTTTTGTTGAAGGTCGCCATAAGTCGGAGCACAAATTGCGACTCCCACGACGCTTTGGATCATTTTGAAAATGCCAGCATTTAGAATATGTCTAGACAGCGACCTTGGTGAACAATGGAAGCGCGCATTTATACGATTACACTCATCATCACTTAGGTGTAAGTGTGTGTGTGTGAGTGTGTGAGTGTGTGAGTGTGTGTGTGTGAGTTTGGCCATTGCGAATATCAAAACTTTAATTGCTTCAAGCGCCTTGAGCGCCAAACTTTTTTAATCATGAATGTGCGCATTTAACAGCTGGTCGACTTTTCACACACACTCACACACACACAACATGCACACACTCGCCAAACACACATTTGCTTAAAGCAACGCGTTTTTCTCACTTGACTAGATTCATAATAACAACAAGAAAACTAGACTGTGACTGGCACGACTTGTAAACACCCAGCAAGTGTCATATTCAGATGTATTCCACAATGTAGCATAGTTTTTAGGGCACTTGTAAAATTCACCATCCAAAAAATGGCAGCATACTTTCAAACGCGGTATTAAAATCTGCATGCAAATATTTGTTGCCTGCTTTTAAGCGCAAGTTTAAATCCGCTACGAATTTACATAACCAAGTCTAATTTCTAAATTTATGAGCTACATTTGGGCAACAAAAAAATAAACAAAACAATTTTACTAATATTTACTATTGAATCGCAATAATTTAAAAGTAATAGCGTTATTTATGTATTTACTAATTAAATGCAAATAAGTGTGGATAAATATATATTGAAGAAAATTTGCACAAATTATATTTAAACAAATTCTAATAGCATACAGATGCCTGGCAACTATAAGTACAGGGTATCTATTTGTAATAAGCAAATGTTCGCGTACACCGTTCAAAGTTTGTGGTTATCTTTTTGTTGTTGTCGTTGTTGTTGTTGTTTTTGTTGCTAGTCTGGTTAGCAGTCCAAATGGATTAGAAGCAACTTTGTCTGCAGAAAGTATGCAAAATTATTGAAATTGAGCATTCAATTTATTTGCAAATGGCTTTGCCATATATTTCGAACAGCTTTTGCCTTGTTTTCTCGTTGTTATTTTTATTTTTTTCATTCTTTTTGCTACAATCTCATATGTGGAAACACACACACACACACACACACACACACACGCACGAATGGTTGTTGGTTGTGGGGTGTTGGAAAAAGTTTAAGGATAACTGAAATGTACGCACGAAGGCGCCAACATCTATTAAGCTTCAATGGATAACACAATGCGAAATACATATGTATGTATATAACTTTTACACTTACACATGCACATGTATTTATTGTGTGTGTGAGTGGCAACTCAAATATGATGTATAAATTGAAATCAATAATTATTTCCATATCATTAGATGGCAAAAGCGAAAGAAAATAAAAAAATGAACGGAAATGAAAAGCAAATTATATGCTGAACAAAAAGTCTTAGATTGTTCAATGGCTCCACATATATAATATATTCGATATACACTTATTTTTCTTGTGAGCATAACAATTGCCAAAATGTTGTTTACCTAAAATAATGCTGCCATTGATTTGGCTCGTTGGCCAAGTTAAATGAATGGCGCCTCCCACTCTGTTGTCAAGAAGTTAATTTTCAATTATTTTCAATGCCTATGTTGACACATATGCACGAGTGTGAGACTGAACGACTAGCAGATACGCTGGAAAATCTAAAAAGAATCACTGAACCGTATGCTAGCCTTTGATTTCCCTTTCCATAGCTGCTGGGTATGAGAAAACAGAAAACTGGGAAAAACTCACCGGGGAAACACGTGAAAAATACATAAGTAAGAAAAACAAATTTTGTCAAAGAACCTGAAGCGCTGCGGAAAAGGTGCAAATTGTTGTGCACGAAAGTGGAAATTTGTAACAAAACAAAAAAGAGAAGAAAACAAATCAGAAAACGCGTCTGTCTGAGCTTGCGCTGAATGCATATTGCGGGTGATTTGATTTTGTAACTGATTAAATTTGAAGGCCAGACAAACAAAGCAATTTAAAAAAAAAACAGATAGAATATAATGGAAAAGCGTGGAAAACAAATGACATTGTTCCCATGCAAAGTATATTTTTCAATGAAATGTTGTATAAATAAATAATTGACAGCGTCGCGAATGCGTTATGCGATGTAAATTGCTTTAATTAGCGACAAGAACAGTTACACAGAGAGAGAGAGAACTTAACAATTGTGACAATTACAACTCCATTCAATGTCTAAATAAGGTGTTTGATAACTATTGAAAATATTTATTCACGTAAAATGTATAGAAATTACTGTCAAATTTTAAATTATATCTTATATACATATAAACTGTATCTAAGATATAATTTAACACTGAAAAAACGGCCCTAAACAAACTATCAAACACCTAATAAACTAAATTTCAAATCATATAGCATACTTTTTAATGCATAATCCAAATTCACCAATAGAACAAGTGGTGCATAATTTTATGAGCAGTCATTAAATTATACATACTAGAACTTGCAGCATACTTTTGAGCGCATAAGGAAAATCTTTGAAGGCAAACAACGCAATTTAAAAACAACTAAAAAGCATATAATGCGTGAAAAGCAAATGATGTTTTTCCCATGTAAATTATATTTTTCAATGGAATATTCTAATAATAAATAATTGACAACGTTATGTGATGTAAATGGCTTTAATTAGCGACAAGTACTGTTACAGTTACAGTTACAGAGAAAGCGAACTTAACAATTGTGACAATTACAATTCCATTAAACAAACTAACAAGCAACAGTCAACAATTCAATAATTAATATGCGACTTGTGCCCACTCTTGGGCCACTTTGACCCCAATTTATCAAGTTTGATTTATTGCGGAGTTGTAAAGTGCAGGCAAACCAACCTACCACCTCCCACCTGTCCTCCCCCTTTCCACTGCCTCTTAGCTGTGTATTGCTTGCCACAAAGCGGCTACAATTTGGCTCACAGCCAGGCGCACATAATTGGCCTGGCCAGGAGCATTTGTTTGGCTTCGCTTCGTTCACCTGGCAACAACAAGCAATTGCACTCCACTCGAACCCGATTAAGGATCATTGGCAACAGCAACAGCAAGAGCAACAAACAGTAGAGAGAGAGAGAGAGAGAGAGGGCAAACACACGGGAGAAAAGAATAATTGTATGTATAAATAATTGATGGCAATAAACGAGTCGAATTCGAGTTCGAGGCGATTTCGCAGTGAGCTGCAATACCGCAAATGAGTCTCAACGTCTGTCGAGTGTCGGTCTGACTCAAATCCCGCTTAGCGACTAAAGTAACTAAAACATGCGGCTCTTCTCAATTACACTTTCACAGCAAATTCACCAGCAATTAGTTTGACAACTTTTGAGTCACGTTTTGAAACTAAATTTAAAGTGAGATACAAAAAAAAATAGACCAAGAGCTAAAGGAGGAATGTAGGAAATTGGGAATAACACAGATAGTACCTTTAAAAATATAGAAATTTTAATAAAAAATGTTTACGAAATTAAATGAGAACTTATGTAAATTTTTAATAAATTTGAACTTTAATTTATAAATAATTTATTTTAGTTTGTTAATTTTATAAAATATTTTTAGCATTTTATTAAGAAGGCGAAACTGTGGTGAAAGTGAAAGCGAGAAAAGCGCGATTAATACGCATATACTCGTATTCTTAACATATCGTGAATTTCATTTGATTTTCGGCTAATTGACAACATCATTTGCAGCTCGTTCCGTACGCAATCACTTAAGCACTTGTTCGCTATTTGCAATAATTACATTGTTAACTTGTAACTACACATGCCATTTGCCCCTTGCCCCGTGCCACATAACCCATGAATTCATGCCCCCACATCATTTTGTTGAACATTGTAAACACGCCGGAAACAAGCATTGAACGCGACTGTAAGAAGCTGTTGGCGACAAGCTCGTAGCCCTGTAAACACACCAGGCAATAACAAAAAGAGACGCTTTCCCCAAGATTCTGTCTAGACTGCAGCGAAACACGACGTTAACGAAACGTTTTACTGCTTTACACTGAACAAAATGAAATTAGAGCATGTTCAAAGTGTCCCATCGTTACCGATTGGAGTGTAAGTGGACTTAAACATAAGTTGCAGTGTATGACAAAAGTCTCTCTCTCCTCCTTGAACGCAGATCAGCGACTGACATCAGAAAGCATCAGCCGATCTGTATGCTTCGTGAGAGCACAAGAAGCCGAAGTCGCGCATCGTGAGAGAGCAAGCTGACGAGCGTGCTATTTATAGAACACACGCATTCTCTCTCACTATACGAGTGTCGGCTGCGACGCCAGCAGAATTATGAAGACACCTCTGCTCTAGATTCATGTGAGTCTGTGTGTGTTTACATTTTGGAGGCGTGGTCGTATCATTAGAGGCGCAACTTCGATTTAATCTTTGCCTTCGGTTTTTTGCCTTTAAAATAAAAAGCACTTGCAGTTCAATTTGCCACAGCTAAAAGCAGGGGAAATAGCATGCAACATGCCACACACATGCTCACACACACACACACACACACACATGCATACATACAAAAAAGCATGCAACATGCCACATGCAACAATGGCCACAAAATTTTGCAGTGGCCCCTCGAAAAAGTTGTTGGGCACATGGAAATTTAGCATCATTTACTCGTAATTCCATATGCGACCATTTAATTCAATGTTTTGCGGCATTACACAGTGCGTGGCAAAAGTTTCGTGACAGTGTGTTAAGCTGCAATTGTGTTCGTACACATTAATTATGTGCAAAGCTTGTGGCGCATCAGGTAGATTGCTTAGGGTTGTATGTGCTTCGAAATACCCTATGGAAATGGATTGAGTTTAAAATCTACAAAATGAGCTGAAAATTTAATTTATTACTTAGTTAGCTTGACTTTTGTTTTTGTTAATTAAAAAATTAAAAAAAAATTTTTTAATAAATTAATTAAATTAAAATAAAAAAATTAAAAAATTAAAAAATTAATTTAAAAAAAGAAGTAATTGCTATTTATCATTGATAAATATATTTATTTATCATTGATTAATATATTATTAAAAGTAGCACAAAGTCAGTAATTTAAATTTTGCTATTTTACTTTTTAATCTAAATGCTTTAAGTAAATTAGTAACTCCATCGAATTGATCTATTTCTCTTCTTCAAAAAGCGCTATTTACCAAATGAATATTTGCTGCAGCTAAATCTGTTTATATCTTTACAATAAATCGAGATTCGCAAAATATTTGCACGCGTTTATTTTAGAGCAATTATATAAATTAGAAGTTGCACAGTTTATTCAGGGCCTTATTCAGCAACATGCAACATGCATTTGCCACAAACCAAACACACTCTTTTTCAGTGAATGGGTGATAAGGGGGGGGGTATTATCCAGGGTCTCATCTATATAGTACATACACATAGATTTATATTCTATGACAGAATTCGCGAATCGTTTCTATGTAATTACGTTGCAAACGCAGCGCTTTATTTGCTATTTGCTGCTCTGTTCATTATCTCACTGATGTCAAATGCCACTCATAGAAGAAGCGAGAGAGAGTGAGAGAGACAGAGCGAGAGTGAGTGAGTGAGAGAGAGGTGGAAGTTGCGGGAAAATCATTTGATGGCGCCTCAGTTGTTTGTCGCATAATGAAACAGCGGCGACTTTGACATGCTCACTGCTTGCCACAGGCAATATACCAATGGCCACAGCCCCCACTACACTCTTCCCTCTTTCCACCCCTCTTTACAGTTGCCACATCCCTCAGTTATCTACATGCATCCCTGCCTGAATATCGAATGTGAAAAGCGCCACAAATAGTTAGGCGCATCATTAGGCGTTTGCCTCATTGTTTTTGCGCTGGTATTTACATTTTCATTATCATTATCATTGCGTGATAAATAGGAAAAGCTCGAAAACTCATTGCAGTCGTTAGTAGCGATGGGTAACGGCAACAAATATCTATATTAATATCGAGAAAAATAACACACAGGAATTCTATGATAGAACATCAAAGCGAAAATATTTTGAAGGAATTAATGTCGCAATTAGGTGAATTTTACATTTTTAAATAATTACTTTGGTATAAACGGAATGTAAAGAAAAACATTTCCTTCATACATAAAAATTCATAATTGAAATCTTAATATATAAATATCTGTAATAATTTTATTTATGTATTATATTTAATTATGATTAATTTAAAAATTCATATTACATTTTCAATTCTGAAATGCTGAATAAAACTAAATAAATAACCGCATCTCTATATCATTTCAATTTTAAAGTAATTTTTGAATAAAACTTTTTTTTTTTTTTTTTTTAATATGACAAAAACAGAAGGAAATAGCATTTCATTCATAAGAATTTAAAAATACATATATGGGGGACATTAACAGGGAAAAATAAAGATTGTACATAAATTATAATATTTTAATAATTTTTACATACCATATTTTCTAAATAATTTATTGTCAAAATAGTGTATAAATATTAATTCCCATCTCTATTTGAGTCTTCCCCTGCCCCCTTTTAGTTGCGCCTTTCCCCTCGAAACCAACACTTTATAGCCATGTCCTGTAGCTGAATTTCAATTAAGTTTGGTTAACAATAAATGGCATTAAACGCGTACATAATTGATGATTGGATGCATACCCTACTAAACACATACACACACATACACACACACACAATGACATGCTATATGCATTAGCTGTAGACACGCAGTTTTAGTTAACCATTTGCATAGCACTCATACGCCCCGTGGTACCTTTTTTCTGATGTTAGAGAGATGGAAAGATGTGAAATCAATTAGCAAACGCTGCACAAAAGTCAAATGTAAGTGGCATATCGAAAGTTATCGATGTCGTTGACGTTTGCTTATTATTATTATTATTATTATTAGCATGGTTATTAGAGCATAAGCATAACACACATATATATATATATATACACATATACACTCAGCATTAAATTGAGCTTGTGGAAATGCCAAGACCAAATAAGAAAAAGTAACTTAACCTGAACCCTGTCAGAGTATTCAATATTTGAATTTAGTAACTGATACACATAACAATGGCCATTTGCCACTGCTGCTGGCTGCTAGCTGCTAGCTGGTTTCTCGTCTTGGCCAACTTGTTAGCTGGAAGCATATCAAAGAAGCCATTAGATGGAAATCGTTTGGCGAAATTGCCACAATAAATGCTAAAATGTGATTGTGCTTTAATAGTGAGGACTTGACTTTGACTTTGACTCCATCTCGCTCTCGCTCTCGCTCTCTCTCTCTCTTTCTCTGTCTGTCTATCTCTCTCTGTCGCTTTCTATGTGTGACATGCGTGGCTAGACACACACACACTCACATATGTGTTGCCTGCAATAGACAGCACGTGGCAGAACAACCCAAAAAAAGAGGATAGAAAAAAAAGAGAGAACAGATTGTCTCGTTTCTGTTTGCAGAATTTGCTTGGCAGCGAAGCCTTTTCTTGAAACGACTCTTTAAGCACAACATTCTGTCGCATTTGAGTGCCAGAGTCTGAATGCCTCTCCCATCTGATATTTAGTTAATTTAATCACATTGCTTCACACTCCCAAAAAACAAAATTAAAATTAAATTAACTCGCACCTGGCATTGAAAATTAACTGTAAGACGATTTATTTTATTGCTGCTTCTATTATATTTTGTGCTTCTGTTTTTTGTGGCTCTATTGTTATTTTCAACAAATTAAAAAAAAAACCTTAGCGATAAATTAAAGCTTAAACTACTGTAATTCATTAAATTATTGTTTGACAATCACAAAGCAAGAAAACTGCAAGTCCTGAGTTCAATCTAAATCATCACTGCTTTGGATAATCCCGTAAAGAACATCAACTAAATGCTGAGAATGCTTCCACTTACATTATCCGTTGTGTTATGTATGTAACATATATTGCAAGTTTCCATTATGGATTTCCTCATACTTTTTATACCCGTTACATGTGGAGTAAAAGGGTATGTTGTATTAGTTGCAGTGAGAAGGGGAATATTATCTTTTGGATTGTTTTTTTTTTTTTTGGAAAAAAATAGGTATTTTTATTAAACAGGCTTTCGTTACCTTTGGAGTATCAATTTTATTATTGTTTGACCTAAAATTTTACACTGCTTTAAGATTTTATTCATTTGAAATATTAGTTTGTTTTTAAAATTGTCCCTAGACACTAAAAAAATACCTTAAACTTTTTCAAAAATTAATATTAATTATATATTAAAACATTTAATTAAATTTTGTAACGGGTATCTTTTAGTCGGTCACTCGAATTTAACATTTTGACTAGATATTTTACTTTATTACCATTTCCATTTCCATTGTTGTATGCCAAGAACTGTCGGCTGTCAATATCCATTGTGGTGTCTAACATTGCTCTTGTCCAGCTACACTGGATTAGAGGCAGTCTTTATATACATATATATACTATATGTAAGTGTCTGTGTGTGTATTTGAGCCATTGACTTTGACAGCGACAACGACAGCGCCAAGTTTCGTCTTAGGGTCTTGAGTCTTTTGAACATTCTCATGAGTAACTTCAGTTTCAGTTTCGTTGCGAAAACTCTAATTGTTGTCCTTGCTGCTGCGATTCATCGTTGCTAGCAATTTATTTCCAGGCAGGCCTTAAAGTACAACAAAAATAATTGGTCATTTTGTTTTGGCCCATCTATCACAAAATGTATCAAAATCTCGCTCGTGCGCACAAAGCGCTGACAAACGAGCCAAAAACGGACTTTGGGCTTTAAAAGGTTGCTTTTTTTCGCCGAATTGGCGAACAAAGCCAAAGGCACACACTTCAACACACACACACTCCAACACACACACTTGTACACACTTACACATACATATGTTACAGCTGATAGAAGCCAAAGGGAGCTGCCAATCTGAGCGAAAGCAAATTGAAGCAGGATAACCGCAGTTTGGTTTGTTTATCCCTTCGCCTTATTCTTCTCCCCCTCCTTCTCTCTCTTTTTCTTGCGCTTTTCCTTGGGGTTTTCCCCCCGCACACAATTCACACACAGCCGTGTTAATCCACACTAATTTGTTGGCCATAATTCACTTCGGTCTAAGCTGTTTCAAGTTGGCTGCCCCTACTTTGTTATACCCTTTCTGCATAGTTTTATTGTAGGGTATATGGTATGAGAGTACAAAGAAACTTATTGTAGACATTTTTAAGACATCTTTAAATTTTATTTATATTTTATATTACAAATTTTAAATTAAAGCGTTAGTTTTAATTTTTTCTTTTTAATTCTGTACAATTTCTCTCAATCAAATTTAATTATTTTGATTATTATGATTATATTTTCTATTACAAATTTTAAATGTCATTGGTAATTTTAGAAATGTATTTTAATATTTTATTTAAAAATCTATGTATACGATTTCATACATATATTTAATTACAAATCTCAAATTGAATTGTTATTTTTAGAAACTTATTTTTAATAATTAATTAAAATTCTCTATAATTTCTCTCTTATTTAATTCTACGTTAACTAATTAAATAAATAAGATACATATATAATTGTTTATATAATATAAATAATATAATGTCAGAAAAATACTTTTGTAGAGTATTTACTTCTCGTTTATCCATAGTTTGTTGACCTTTTCCCTACCTCTTTCATTTTCATTTGAATTGTGATGAATATCAGGCAAATTATCCATTTTAATTGACAGCTCTTCTGTGGATTTCTGTGGGCAACAACAACAACAGTAATAACACACATTTTGCAGCTACAGATACAGATACATTTAGAAAAGGGGCGTGGCAATGGCAAACGGCATTAAAGCCTGATTATGCGCCAAATTTATTTTGTTGTGTGTGGCCAAAGCAAAAACCAAATAAAATATGAGCCAACGCAAAAGGACTAACAAATGAGGAAACTGTTTCCATTTTGCAGGCTCGTAATTTCTTGTTGCCGGCATAAATATGTGCGCCAATAAAGATTGTGGGTAGATAAGGGTGCGAGGGGGGAGCGGGGGGAGCGAATGGCAGGAAGGGAAGGGAGGGGAGGGAGGGTAGCTGCCTCGCCCCGGGGACGCCTCAATGTTATCCTTAGAAGCGCATTAGCCTGGCCATTCCTCTTTGGCCGAGTAAACAAAAGAGGGACAGAAGATTATGAGTTTGAGATAAATAGATATAAATAAATAAATAAATGAACATATAAATAAATGAATAAATAGATAAATAAATAAACAAATAATTCAATGAGCAAATAAATAAATTAAACCATAAATAAAATTCAAATAAATAAATCAGTTAGTATAAAACGAAAAAAATAAATAAATAAATGAATATAAATAAGTAAAAATTTAAAAAGTCAAATTAAGTAACAAATACTCCTATATTAAGCATGCAGATGAAATAAAATCGATTTACATGTTCTTAAATTAATTAAAGTGTAATTTTTTGAATACACATTTTTTTGTTTGGTTTATTTCTGTGTAAGTTTTACAAGAACATAAACAACATAAATTTTTAAATGCGTTAATAAAATGTATTTTAGCAGAAATATTTTCATCATCTCGGTGGTCTCTTTATTTAAATTTATTTTTTTAATATTTCTGTTGTACTAATATCTATTTTTTTAAGTTTGCACTTAATTTATGGTGCTTAAAAATACACAACAGCTGGGCATTTAACAGTCGAGCAGCTCAACTGTAACAAATTTTACTTGATATTTTTTTTATTTGGTCTTTGTTTTGTTTTTTTGAAACGATTGCGTTGGCATAATGAAGCCAGCCTCCCAAAAAGACGGTGTGGGGAGGGGGCGGGGTCGGAGGATGGTCATGCCTTGCATAAATCAAGTAACTGTAAACGGCCAAAAAGACAACGCAGGACGAAGGACGAGGAAACTGTGTACCGAGGACACAAACTAAGCCGAGACGGGACAGGGCGAAAGTCTTACGTGCGCAGGATTTAATCGATGTACTTAGTTTATTGTTTTCAAATTGAAATTGCAAATTCAAAGCGCCACCCAACCACCCAAACCACCCACAGAAGCAGCCACCATAACCGTAACTTCGCGTTTGAGCCAGTCAAATTAATGTCTGTCATGGCAAATTTAATTTCATAAATATTTCAGATTTTTCAGCGCAATTTCTGTCAGCTTATTAAATTGACGCATATCCAAAAATCCACAACAAATTTCAAAACTTTAACATTTAATTCCAAACTGAAGAATAAAGAGCAATTCAAATAAGAATTTCAAGCAAAAGCCTGTAGAAAGTGTTTGAATATTTGAGTGTGTATAAATGTGAGTATATTTGTGTGTGTGTGTGCTTGAACTCGTGTGTTTTATGGCCTCCATTTTACGCTCTCTTAAGGCACACCTTTTGGGTTCAGCTAACGCTTTGCTTTTTATCGCCAAAAGCAAAAGTAAAAGTAAAAGTACAAAAAAAAAGTTTGCTGCGTAACAAAATATTTGGCACAATTTTAAAAAAAAAAAAGAAACAAAAGAAAAAAACAAGAAAACATAGCAGTGTTTGGTTAAACAAATCACTGAATACTCTTACCATATATTCATATAGCAATATTTAGTTTTTAGACCCTGTACTTAATTTGAACATAATTTTTTCTTATTTCCAAAATTTCAAATATATTGTTATTTTATTGATCAAATAAAATATATTTAGTGTTATTACTTTTATTGTACTTAAATACGTTATGGTGATTGGACTTTAATGAATTTTGTTAACATTTAATCTATTTATTTATTTTTCAGTCTATCAAAAATATTTTAAATTAAAGTGAAAATATATTAAAAATGCGCAAATAAATTAATCAAAAAATAAAATATAGTTACTCTAATTTTGCTAAAACATTTTTCACTGATCCAATTTAAATAAAGTCTGATAAAATAAGGTAACTTATACTTTTTTTGTTATTTACAGAATTGATTGATTAAATTATTTAATATCAATTAAAGTATACGAAATTTAAGATACTGTATACACCTTATTTATGTTATACTTTCCAAAACTGTTGTGCAGCTTGTGACTTATTTGGCCAACTCTCTGCTAGAGTATTAAAGCGTAGGAACTTTTGCTATTAAATGAAAATAGAAATTGCTTTGGCCCTTAGCGGAACGATGCAGGAACATAGGAACATCATGGGGATCGAACGAAGCTGACCAAGTTTTTTGTGGAATTTATTCAGTAACAACATATTGTAACTTGAGGCATGACTCTCGGCCAAAATACTACTATGGTTCTACTAGCAACAGTTGCAACAACAACAACAACTACGAATTTCTGAGCAACATATTGCCGGAATTTCAGCTTACGCCCAAATTCAAAGTCGAGTCCGTTGTTTCCAGCTTAATGGTTTATTTATAAAGCTGCCAAAGGAAATTTTAACGAGGTTTTTTTTGTAGCTCACAAACTTTTTATGCACATTCTGTTAATTGCTCGAACCAATTATGTTTGACTTTTGCTCGTTTCATTCAAATTGAAATGAATACAAAGGCTGCAGCTAATGGACAGGTTGCCAAACTTCAACTTGAGCTACCTGTGCCACCTGTTCTAACTGTTCTGGTCTCTCCGGGCCAAAAATTGGTAATGCCCTTTGCCCTTTGTCAGAGGCCAATTATGCTTTCAAACTGAAAAGGCAAAAGAAAAAAGTGAGTTCTTGTTTTCAATGACATTTTGTATACACTTACTTTGGGAAATTATATAAAAACAATTTTAATCTTTTCGATATAGCATTCTCAAAATTAATATTAATTAATAAACATTCTGCTTTAAATGTATCCAATAACTGAACATATATTTTTTACAAAAAAGTCGTATTTATATTATTTACACTGCCTGCAAACTTTATAAGAAAGCACAATTCAAAACAGACTTTTTTAATGCTTTAAACTAAACTCAATATTACAATTAATTGCAATTAAATGGAATTATGTCCATTAACCTTTTGAATTTGTGTCAAAATAATATTAAATTTCTATATCTCAGATTGCAAATTTGTTGCAAACATTGATATGGAAAATTCTTTGCTACTGATAATTTTTAAAATACAAATACATAAATGAAGCTGCCGTTTTTTGCTTAATAACTTTTCTTATGATTATTTTTTTCTTTGAAGCTGATGTGAAATGTTACTTAAAACAAAATTAAACTATGACTAAAACTGTGTCCTAAAATTCACTAAAAATTCAATTTTTTGCAATCAAAATAGTTTTAATAATAAATTTTTAAAATTGTATACATTCTCAAAATATTCTTAAAATTAAAAAACAAAATAAATAAACTTAAAAGCAATTTTTTGAATTAACCTTTGTTGTTAATGTTAAATAATAAAACATTAGCTAATTTGTGAATAAACAAAGTGATTTGCACTCTTTTAGCCACACTTTGATTTAAGTAATTTATAAAATATTTTTTATAAGCTATAAATTAAACACAAATATTTCAAACAAAGGAATTATCTTGTGGTTGCCATAACAAAACTTAAAGCTCAAATTCTCGAGGCCATAAATTAGCCAGAGGTAATTGAAATATTGGCCAGAATGAGGAATGAGGACAAAGCAGCTAACAAGTAATGTGAGACATTTCCTCAATGATTATGGAGCATTATTGCAAAATGTAATAACAAATGGAACGTTATGTCATTTGTCTTGATTGTTTGTTGTTTGTTGTACATGTGATGTCAGAAGTTGTTGCACAGACTCACAACACACACACACACAATGGAAATAGGTACAGTGATGGCGATAATAATAGAAACGACAGGCATTTTGATCAATTATAAAATAATATTTATGATAATATATATATATGTTTTGTTTAATTTTGAAACATTGCTAAATAGTTATTAGGTAAAATTTATGAAACTAAAAGAAATTAATTTTGTACGAAGCAATTTTAGAAATAAGAAAAGGTATCGTTTCTATTATTTTGGCCATCATTGTCGGTGCAATTGTGTGTGTGGCAATTAAGAATTTATGGTTTTGTTATATTTCAATCTGGCGAATAAATGTGCACACATTTATTTAGGTTTCGTATGTTGTGTGTGTTGATGTAGGTGTGTGTGTTGATGTGTATGTGTGTTAGTGTGTGTGTTGCATGCCTCATGCAACAGTTGAGCAAATCTCTGGAACGCACAAAATTAAAACACATAAATTAACAGCTAACAAAAGCCGAAGTTAGTTCTTCAAGTTAAGAGAAAATATCCTCTTCAGAAGCTGCTCTTAAATTGCTGCTCTCTCTCTCTCTCACATTTTCTCTCTTTCACTCTGTTGTGGCGACTGCGCAGTGTGTGTGGCAAGGACTCTTAGTTGATGCCACGAAGATTTGCGGCATAAATGTGCTTAACTAATTTCAATGCACATTTATTACCTGGCCGAGGTAATTAGAATTATCAGGGGTGTCGTTGCTGCTGGCCAGGCTCCACTGTCCTCCACTGCTGTTGTCCTTGAGGACACCAAAAGAAAAGCACAAAAATGTGGCAAGGATGCGGGGGCAAGTGGCAAGTGGCAACCACGCATGTTGTCGTCGTCGTCGTTGTCGTGCGAATTCTGCAAAAGTTGTGTGCGGGCAAAACTTTTCAGGTTTCAGGTTGAAGCCATCAATTTGTGCCAAAAACGCAGGCAGCAGGCAGTGCTTACTTGCCACATGTGGCAAGTGGCCTCCGGCGACGACACTTTCGCCAATAACAGCGACACAAAAAATTGTGCACCATTAGATTTCATGGCATGCGTTTCACTTCGTCCTTCGTCCTTACACAGAGCAAAAAAATCAAGAATTTCGTCACATTTCAAACTTGATTTCTTACTAAGATTGAAATAACTAAAGTCCAGTATGTCGATCTTATTTCAAGTATGATATTTTAATTACGAAATCGAAGTATTTCAGTATTTTGAAATACAAAATAATTAAAATAAATAAATAATTAAAGGAAGCCAGAACCAGTTGGGAATTTTAAACCAGCGAACGTAAAAAATATATAAGAATGGAATCGAATTGAGATTTCAAACCTGATTCCCAAACTTTTATTGAGAATTTTTGTGCTCATTTCTAGAGTTTTACTAGATTCAAGATTCGTTGTTCTTATATCAAGATAGTTAGAACTTGTTAAAAGAATTTTTGTGCTCATTTTTTAAGTATCAAAACAACTTAAATCGAGTTCATTCCAACTTAGTTTTGGTACCGCCATTTTTCTCTCCGTGTAGACGCAGCAAAACTTCAAGGCTGTCAGACTTAACACGCATACGCAACGTTGGCCAGCTAACTAAATATACAAGTTGCCACCTTGCCACATTTGCCACCTTGCCACACGCTACGTGCACAAAATTAAAAGCTTAGTCCCAATATTGTGACCTTAAGTGTCAATTCATTGAAAAATTTATAATTCAGCCTCACAGTTTCACAGTTTCTAGTTGACCCTGATCTGAGTTGGCTTCGAGCTGATTTTGCCATTTTTGTTTGGTGCCTCTACTTTGCTCTCTTTCTATTCCTATTCCTCTTCCTCTTTCGCTTCAGCTTCACCTGAGTGCCCTCTTCAGCTCTCTCCCTCTTTTAACAGTTGTCTCTTTCTCTATATGTTATTTATGTCCATCGAACACCTTGAGAAGTTTTCTCTGTCATATTCGTAGGCTGAGTTTTTTCTAACAATGCATTGCTTTTAATTTTCTACTCTTCTCACCCTCATTTTTTATTTATTTAACAAGGGAATTTGTTCATATTTCTGTGCTTAAATTTAAATAAATAAAAATAAAAATAAAAATGCTATTATAATTAACATGAGTATACAAATGAATACAGAAATATACATTTAAATACATTTTTAAAATAATCCAAAATTATAAATAACTAGAATATGAATAAAAAATAAAATATAAAAAAAATTAATATAAATTTAATTAAATTTTAGAAATAATATATAATTATAATTAACTTGAATATGAAATTTAAACTTAAATATATCAAAATATGAATAAATATAAATATAAATTAAAAAAGATAAAAATATAAATAAATATATATATAAATTAACTACAAATATATAATAAAAAAATACGCTCATCATCAAACTAGTAAAAATAAATATGCATAAACTAAATATACAAACAAAATTATATTTAGATTTAGTCAGAAATGTTTTCAATTAAATCCGAACATTTTCAGGGACTGTGTGGCAAGAGGCAGGAGGCAAGAGGCAGTGGCAGGTCGTCACTGGAATGTTGCATGGAGGCAAAATAAATGATTCTACTATAATTAATTACGTGGCACACTTACCGAAGCTGCTGCAGTGCCACAAAAAGTCGCTTAAGCAGCTTAGGCAGCAGCAGCAGTGGCACAGACTGTTGGCAGAGACTGTTGGCAGCATCAGGAGGGAATAGCAGGAAAACAAATCATATCACAGAGTGAAATAAAAATAAAAATGCCGCACAAATGTCTGTGCTGTCGTGCAGAAAATGGGCAAATGACAAAAGCAAATGCCGCTCTCAACTCAACATTGTAAACATTGGACAGCTAACTAAACAATTGGCCAACAAATTAATGATGCCCCAACTTGGGGCACTAACAACAACAACTATGACAACAACAACTATAAGAACAGAAAAGAGTCGGAACAATGAACTGAGCTGCGGGTCTTAAGTCTTTCTCTCTTTCTCTCATTCTGAAACAGGTTGATTAATTGTTATTTTGAACCTTATGCATATGCAGGCAATGCATGTCAAACTGTAAATAGCTTCTAACTAGCCACAGCGGGTACTCATACCTATAAATTTATTTACGAGTAAATGGATATTAAAATAAATACAATTTTCTTTTAGTTTTCTAATATTTACTTAATATCAATTTGACAATGTTTTGAATTTAAAAAAAAATCAATGGAATTTGAACAATTATGCGCAGATTTTTATCATATTATTGGAAAATTTGCTTAGAGTGTCAAATTAACTCTCATTTATATTTAATTTTTTTTTTTTCAAAACTAATCAAACTAATTTTATGATTATTTTTTTATTATTATATTGTTTTATTTCACTTAAAGTTTTGTGTGTACAGGTCTGATTAATTGTTATTTGTGCCCCTTATTCAGTTACATGTCAATCTGAGTACCCTCCACTTTTAACAAGTACTCAAACCCATTCATTATTCAATATACTAACCACAAGTGGATTTTTCCAATGGAATTTCTTTGCCTTTGTCTTTCGTTTTTCTCTCACACTCTCACACACGCCCACACTGCGAAATTGCGCTGAAATAACTTGCATATCACAGAGACGTAACGCCCACTCTGGCCACGCCCCCAAGACATTTCTATTTCTACCTTTGCGTTTTTTTCTTTCTTTTTTTTTCTTTGCCTTGCCAACACACAATAAAATTGAAGATGAACTGCAAAAGACGTCAGATATGTACAAATAAAATGCAAAAAGGGAGTATGAAAAAAAAAAAGGAAAATGGAGAAGCTGGCGAAAAGTTATGGCACAAAAGAAAATGCCGCGCTAAAAAACGCAAAAATATTGCCAAGCATTTTCCAATAAATTTGCATAAGTTGCATTGCCGCAAACGTCGTCGTCGTCGTCGTCGTCGCCTGCAGTTTCCATTTCTAGTATTTTATGCCTTTGCTTTTTTCTCTCATTTTTCTTGTGCCATTTGTGTTGCATACTTTTGTGGGCGCAGCAGGTGAATTTGCCTCGAACTTTGTCCTGTTTCTGTTTCTGCCTCTGAATCTGCCTCTGCCTCATTGTCGATCGTGTTTTGCTTGGCTGTGAGCTTCTTGTTGTTGCTTTCTACTTAGTTGGCTATTTGGCTGCAAATGCATTGGCCATCTTATCTGCAGGCCTTTTCCGCCTTTCGCTTCCCTTTTCGCTTTAATATCGTACAGCAAAAATATCTACAAGTGTTGCTTGAATAACTCTCAAAAAGCTAAAGTTTCTATCTCTGTTTATTTCGACTTTTCTCTTTTATTTAATGTCTCAGTATCTGCAAGTTTTGTCTTGGCATAACTCGCGTTGGAATTTGACTATGCAGATAGCCAAAGTTTCTCTCAGTGTCGCTTCCGACTTTGGTTCTTAATATGCATTGCATTGATATCTTCAAGTTTTGTCTGTATAACTCTTGAAGGGATTTAACTACACAATAGAGTTTCGGAAAGAAGATTTTTAAAATGTATTTTTGCTCAATTTTATATTTGCGTTTGTTTCGAATTTATCTTAACTATAATATCGGAAATATATAATTATTTACGAGTGTTGCTTTAACAGAGAATACTTTAAAAAAGTCAGTTTTCAGGAATTTTATCTCACAGAAGATATAAGAATAAAGTAAGTAAACAAAAGGTTATTCTTGATTGCTGCTAATTAAATTTAGAACCATTTACAATGAATTAATAAATTTATTTCCATTTTATTCGATAGTTATAATAAAATAAGTAAGCAACAAATTTTATTCGATTGCTGCAAATTAATATAGAAAAATTAGCTTAAATAAATAAAAATAAATAGTATATTTATAATTAACTTGATGATTTTAATTTTCATATTTAATTTAAATTTAATTATATTTTTACTTTATATATTATATGCAACAGGGAAATAATTAAAACTAGTTTAGTAACTCCATCTTGCTGAAAATATTAGAATAAAGTTAGTAAACAAAAACATTTTCTAGATTACTGCAAATTTAATTTAGAACATTTCACAATGGGTAAATAAATTTATTTCCATTTAATTCGATAGTCAGTAAAAAATAAATAAGCAACAAATTTTATTCGATTGCTGCAAAATTAATATAGAAATATAAATTTGAATAAATAAAAATAAAAAATATAATTATAACTGAGCTAACTATATTTTATATTCAAATTTAATTTAATTAAAATTATATTTTTATTTTTATATATTATATTCAAGTTTCTACATAATAAAAGTTTCTATAAATATAAAAATAATTTTATTTTTTAATACTTAAACTAATATTTTTATTTTCACATTCAATTCAATTATAACTATATATAATAACTCATTTGTTTCGCCTGCTTTTGAGTTAATTTTCTAATTAGTTTGGCTGTCAGTAGCTGCCCTCTCTCACTCTCTCTCACTCTCTCTTTCTTCCTCTCCCTCTAACGCTCTCCCTCTCTCTCATTCTGTGCCTATCGATGCCGCAATGAATAAACTCAATTAGGACACTTTGTGTGTCCCATAACTGGAAATTGCTGCCTACAGGCTGAGAGAGAGAGACAGAGAGAGAGAGAAAGAGGGAGAGGGAGAGGGAAAGACTTAATCGAGACTTGCAGCTAGTTGTACCTGTGCTTGCAACGTTCAACGTGCCACATTGTAGTTAAACAGACACATCAATTAGCATATACAACGAGTACGAGTACGAGTAAACTGCACACAAGCTTCTCCAAAATGTCGAGCTGCTTCTAATTTAATTAGCTGCCACTCCAGTTTCGCCAGTTTCACCAGTTGGACTGCTGATTTCCAGGTGTGTGTGTGTGCAACACACTCCTCCCCCTGCCCCTTCCCTCTTCCTCTCTTGGTTGCAGTTTCATCAGTTGCAGCCAAACTAATTAAAATTACGAGCGCTAATAAGCGAATGCAAGTGCTTGAATATTTGTTAGTCGTCGGCACACATGGCGTATGCGCAATTCGTCGACGCCTTTATTTTCAAGCCATGCTAAATTCGCGATTAAATCTACATAAAATGATAAAACACTGAAGCCATTTCCGCTTTGAGTTGATTGCAAAATTGCACGCACGAGTTTTCCAAACATTTTCATCTGACTCTCTGACTCTTGGTCTGTCTGTCCTTCTGTCTTTCTGTCTGTCTGTCTGCCTTGTTGCCAAATCAATCAAATGCTTTGTGAGTAAATCAATCAGACAGTCAATTGTGCTGTGTTCTCGTTTCTGAAATTGCCAGACCCAAAAGCGTATAAATCACGTATACGCACGAGTGTTCACTGCCGTGTACACAAGGTCAGGCGAAAAACACGAGCAGCAATAATGTTGCACACTAAACATGGACTTTGTGTTGAACACAACGATAGACAAACTGAGAGAATGAAGTGAAACGAATGATGAAAGGCATTGTACTATTTATCAAAGGCTTGCAAATATTTGCAAGTGCATTCCAAACCTGTTTTAGTTTTTTAGAGTATAAGAAGTCTGCCTAAAATTGCCCAGCATTCACCTCAATTAAAACATTACAATTAAAGCCTCAGCAAAGGTGAATAGGTGTATAAATACACCTTTATTTAATTATATCAAATTTCATTTAAAAAGAAAACGGACTAAAATTAGAAATAAAATACTTAGGGTATATATAAAAATACATAGTTAAACTGACATGATTACTAAAATTAAAGCTAAAAATTACCAAACTTAATTTAACATTCAAACATAACTATTTAAAACCTCAAAGAATGTTATTAAATATTTTTATTAATTTTCTTTTTGATTTAATAAACGTCATTTATGCTAAAATTAGCAAATTTTATTATTTATCTTAATGTTGGCCAAGATAAAATTTAATTTAATATATTTTATATTTAATTTATAATTCTATATCACACTTTTATTAAAAAGACATTACACTTGCCTTTATGACTATACGATTTTGATTTAAGTTTTTATGTTTAATATTTAAAATAATATATAAATATATATTATAAAATATTTTGAAAAATAATTTTATTATAAAATTTATTTGAAATGTGTTAAAACTTTTTCTTTTTATATTTGATATGAATTAAATAATATAATAAAATATTTATTAAATAATATAAACGCAATAATATAATAAAAAAGTATTTTAGATTAAAGTGTAAATTTGGAAAAACCGGAGAATTTTTCTCAGTGCATGTTAGTGCTTAAACTGCTGCTTAAAAAATATCACACAGTTTGCATAGAAATTCAATTATTATCCTCAGCTGTCGCTCGCTGACGCTTGTAAAATTGCTCAACAATTTTTAATAACCATCATAAAAATTCCAGTCATTGGGCCGACGCAGGGCAGAAGCAGGGGCAAAGTTTGATGTCTAGAATGAGAATGACATACCTGGTGAGCCGGCAATCGATCATAATACCTTTTGATATCGTTATTAAGCTTTTTAGCGCACATTAAATTTACATTACACTAAACGCTTAATGACCAAAAAGTATGCACTGCCATCCAATGCAAGCATCCCTTACACTTGCCCTTCAACGGGCAAAACACAGCCCCCTACCCTTTGGTATTTTTCGGGCTATGGCCTCAAGAACATAACTTTTGGTAAGACCATGAAATTTATACGCTTGTTAGCTCATAGCTGCCCAAATGGCTGCAGCGTGTCCATTAAAACACGAAAGAAACTTCAAAATTGATGCACCGCCATCCACTTGCGACTCGCGCTGAAAAGTATGCTATTAAAATTATACCTTGCTAAAAAGCGAATTTACAAGCGAAAGCAAAGCGAACAAGCGAATGGACAAGACAATGAACAAGGCATGAACACCCAAAGTACAGTGAGAACAGTGAGACTAGAGAGAATAGAGAGAGAGAAGCCATTGGGTATGCTCATAAAAGTTTTCCATATTAATGAGTTTTCATATTGAGTTTGAACATTAGACGAACTTAAATTACGCAGACAGACCAAAAACGGTCAATGACTGACGGATAACAGCAGCTTGAGAATGGGAATATGAAATGGGAAAATATGATGATAAATATTTTTATCTTTAGAGGAAGACTTCACACCTCTATTTATAAAACTGATTGTAATGACTGCTGAAAATAACATTTGCGAATGTAAAGTATATAAATATATAATATAAATATATATATAATATATAAATATATGTATTTGTTGATTTATACATTTATTTATTCAGAAAAATTTAATACTGAGTATACTAGCTGTTATAAAATAAGAAATATTTAGAAGTAGTTAATAATTCCAACTTAATATGTGTGTGATTTACATGGTATAGAATATAATTCTATATAAATCGCAGAAAATGACAAAAAAATGAATTAAATAATTATTTAACTTAATAAAGAATTTATACATTTTCAATAATAAACTTTGAAAATGTACATATTTTTGGCAAAAAGCAGCACAAATCTCAGCAATATTTTCACAGCTGCTACAATCATTTTGTACACTGATTTCGATTTCGCTTTTGTCCTTAAAACAATAAAGAAGCGCTTGAAATAAGGTTTTTCTTTCATTTAATAACACAACGTTCAATTCTGCGAAAAAATACCACTTCAAGTTATTTTTGGTAAAAAATTTAAAAAAAATATTATATCTAACAATAAAATGTAAATTGGAGTATTTTTTGAAACCGAAATGTAAGACGAATGCTTTTTTTAAAATACATATATAAAATTGTTAAAAATGCGTGTGAATTGCACAAAATATGTGCACAAAAACAAATGGAAGATCTTCAGTCAACTTTGAGATACCCTATAAAAAGTTTTTGCTAGAATTTAAACTGTCTTAACTTTGCCAACACTAAGTGGATATTAATGCGGAACATCTTTTTGATCAAGTTTTGTTAAAAATTGATTTTTAAAATATAATTTTAATTATTTTAAATTATTGCAGTATTAATTTTTTCAACATTTTTGATAAATTTTGCATTTACATTTTTGTAAATATATTTTTTTTGCATAACGATAATCTTTCAGCCAAATCGTTTAATTTTTTGATGCTGATTCGTAATAAATATACTTTATTGGCTTGAAAATGTCAGCTTCTCTCTGTAATTCGTATTTATAATTGATTTACAGGGTATGTAGAATTTAAATATTTGCTGATTAAATCGCGTTGGCTTTTTGCTCAAAATACAATAATGCAATGGAGAAGACAACGAGTTTCAGTTTTTGAAATTTAATAACACGCTTTTACATTGTTATAAAATGGGTGTATTCGTGTATTCAAAGCCATTATGAGTCAAATTGGGATTATTATGAATATTAATTTTATCAGTTATTTTCTATGACTGATTTTTGCACTTGCAAACAATTTAAGGTACTATATATACAAAGATGGAAAAAATAATAGAAAAGAATTTTTAATAATATAATTAAAAGCTGTGCCTGAATAACGAATCTCGCTTTTCTGTATTTCTATATCTATTTCTGCTATTCTATATATTTTGAAACATTGCTTATAGTTATTAGGTAAAATTTTCGAAAATAAATAGAAAATGTCTTTTACAAGAAACACATATTTGTATCTATTACTTTTGCCATCAGCTTATATAAAAATGCCACACAAGGTCGATGCTTGCCTGATGTTTTATGTTGTTGCTGCTGCTGCTGACGCGACTGCACTTCAATCCTCCCTTCCTCGCTTCTCCCCTCCTCTTCCTCTCTTTCTCCATCTCTCTATCCCTCTCCGTTTCCATCACTTACTAGTCCGTCCCTCGCTGGGCTGCCATTTAAGCAACGTAACTTGAAATAATCGAACTCATATATAATCCGAGGCATGCAACTTTCAGTTCCCAAAACACCCGCCACATGCATGAGAATTTTCACACACTCACACATGCACACACACATAGACAGAAATATGTTTGTGTGTGTGTGTGTGTGTGCTGCGTTGGCTGCCTCCTTAGCATAAGTAATAAATGTACTACGCCGCATGAGAGAAATCGCCTGGAATGGCAGCAAAATAAATTATCGAGCTTCGATTTCAGTTTTCAGTTCAGCCCAAAAAACTACGAGAAAAGCGCTCCATTTTCATTTTCAATTTTATGATTCTTCACGTTATTTGTATACCCTGTAATCGCTGTAAATTTTGAGTTCATTTGAACTCTATCAATAAATAAAACGTTAGATCAGCGTTAAGACTTTCAAGAATTTTATTTTAGCTACAATTTGTTAAGTAATTGTATTGACAAAAAACTATATTTTGGAAAATTAACATTAAATTTTTCTTGTTTAATTTTTATTATGTTCAATTTTGTTATGTTGTCAAGAAAGCCTTAAAACTTTTAAAGGGAAATGATTTATTGGTAAAATTTTTAAATTAAATTTTATTTTTCGTCACAATTGATTAAATTTTTCTCAGATGAATAAAAAAAAAATTAATAAAATATAACCATATATAAAACTATTTTTAAAAATATAACAATCATATATTAAATATTTCGTTAATTTATTCATATACATACTTAAAATGAAAAACAAATTAGATTCATTGAGTTAAATTATTAAATTAACAAATCTTTTTGGCCCTGATTTTTAGTCAACTGCAGGGTATTTTATAGTCAAGCAGTCTCGCCTGCAAAGCTTTCACTTGTTTTTTTTTATGAGGTTCATTTTTTGGGCTAAGGTTATAGAAAATTGATGGCATGTAAAAGGAAACGTTGATCGAAGGGGAAAAACACATGCATCTAGTTGTCTGTTATTTTCAACTAGATTTAACTTAAATTACACACAAATTAAAGTTTAATATCTCATGCATGAGTGTGTGTGTTGAAGTGAGTGTAATTTGAGACGAGGCCTTGTTTAGCAATTTGTTTTTTGTTTGTTTGCCCGATGTTTTTGCCTTTTGAAAACATTGGGGTTAGTAAAATATTTGTCAGCGCATTGAATTTCAATACGTTGTGCATTTCACATATCGTACACTGGTCAGCAAGGTCACATATTTTCATAAATTTCAATTATTGAACAATTGACAAAGAGATTCTCTTGCTCGCTCTAACTCTATCTCTGTCTCCGTCTCAGTTTCAGCTCAAGGCTAAGCGAACAAATTGTGAAAATGTTTTCTATGCACAATGAAATTTAAGAGGTTTTTTTTGAGGCTGTGACATCTGGTGTGTGTGTGTGTGTGTGTGTACTCAGGGGCAGGTCATGTCAAGCAAATGTTCAACACTGTCTCATTAATCATGCCAACCTCACACACACACAGCACACACACACAGTCACATACAAATTTTCTTTTCGTTTAGATTCTGCGTTTTTTTTTTTGATTAAAATTCAACTTTTGACTCGTGCATTGTAATGGCTGACATCATTTGCTTGCTCCTGCTGACCGTCTGACCGTTTGACCACCTGTGCCAGGACACCAACACACACCAATACACACACACACACACACTGTGTCCAGTTTTCTGTGTATGCACGTAGACAGCCTAACACCCTTGGGCCAGTAATCTTTCAACTACCAAAAAACAAGCGTATACTATAAAAAAATTCTAACAGAAATAGAAAAACAGAAAAATCACTTGATATTTTTATTGATCGTTATGTGCATACCCTGTCAAAATTTTATTTATTTAGATTTTGTAAAAAGTATAAAAGTACTTTTAAAAATTAAAATTAAACTAAGAGCGTAAAATCATATTCAATTATTATAAATTATATATTTAAATTAAATTGAAATCATAAAAAACAATTTAAATATTAAGAAAAATTTAAAAAAGTATTTTTGAAAACTAAAATAAAATTAACAAACTGTGCATTATATATTTAAATTTAAAATAAGAGGATACAAAAAAAACCAAAAACATAAAATTAATAAATTAAAAGAATTTAACACAATTTTTAAAATTTAAAATAATTTTAGAAAATATAACATAATAAAATGAAAAATGAATAAATGCATATTAAGTATCAAAAAAATAAACAACAACATATTTTAATTTGCTATTCCAAAACTTTAGTCTTTTAATAAAAAACTATTCGCATAAATATTTTTTAAATTAAGCATCATAATCTCTTCTTAAAATTCCTAATTTAATCTTCATTTTCTTTGAACATATTAAAATTAAAATTAAAATGAAATTTTGGCCGAAAGCCTCTATATTTTTTTTGTTAGTTGTTTTAGTTTTCAAGCTATCAATGTTAATAAATAAATAAAACGAAATTTTCAAATAACCCCAAAGCTCGACAAATTCAATATCTACCACAAAATGTCTCACCTGCTTTTATTACAGGGTAACAAAACATTTGAAGCTCTTGCCATATTCATACTTTACACAAAAAAAAACACACACACATATGTATATTTTTTTTGTTTGGCCAACAAACTAAGAATAATTTGAACTTTTGGTGTTTGTTGTTTTGTGTGTTTGTTACAACTACTTTTCTTTTTTCTTTTTTTTTTGGGGCGCAAAACCGAAACGAATTCATTTATTTCAAAATACGGTATTTATTTTTGGCTGCCTTCTTTTTTGGGGGCAGCAAGGACAATGGAGGGCGGTAGGTGGGTAGAGGGGTAGAGGGGAGGGTAGATTTTAGGGTCCTTTTCATTGTGCAGCTGTCACGTCCGTCATCAGCATCAGCTGTCAGAGACTCGGAAGCCGACTACGTGCCGTGTGCTGGATTTCTCACTCTCCCTCTCTCTCTTTCTCTCTTCCTCTCACTCTCTAAATATATATGTGTGTGTGCCCAAATGTTTGTTAGTTTTCATTACATGCTCACTTTTGTTCGCTGCTCACTCAAATTGCCATCAAGTCGCCTCGTTTGTGGAAATTTGTTTGCCTTTGACAAATGAAACTGAACTGGCAAACTGAATAACGAGTTCTCGCTGCTAATTATGTAATTAATTTTCCACTTTTGTTGTTGTTGTTTTTTTGTTTGCAATCGATTTGAAATTGCAGCTTAAAGCCTGCACAAATATTTGCACTTGGCCAAAAGCAAAAGAACTGCAACTAAAATGTGTAACAAAAAAAAAGTTATATCATTTGATGTGCAAATACTTTTGTCACAATCCATGACTTCTTCTCTCTCTCTCTCTCTCTTACTCTCATTCTCTCTGCCACTAATGACTTTGGCCATTTTGACAGCAGCCATAAACCACAAAAGTATTTTGCGCTAATTGAGATTAAATACAATTTAATGTGCATGCAAAATGGTTAATTTCGTCATTGCAAAATGCATTCCGAAAAACGAATGCAACTCAATATTACAGTGCATATTTTATTAATAGTTAATTATTCAATTTTATAAAAATTAATTATCTACTTTATTTATCACATAATGTGTGTTTTCAAGCTTCTGTTGAGTTATTTTCAACTATACCAAATCTATAAAAATGTAAAATAAATTAAAGAATTTATCCTGATATTAATTTTGATTTGTTATTTATTTGTTAGATATCAAATTATCAGTTAAGAAATTTGATAAATTTTAAAATATTGTGATTTAAATTAAAATTTTTTTTTTAAATTTAAATCTTTTTAAGATGATTTACCTATTATTTTAAAAACATAATTATGTAATTTTATTTTTGATATTAATTAAAGTTATGCTAGTTATAGTTCTGAAAAGAAAATAACTGACGAGATTTAAAATATTTTAAAGTAATCTGATGTAAATTGCACGAATTTTTAAATATTTGAAATTGGTTTTTAAAATGTATTTATTTACTCTACAGAACATGGAAATAAATTAAAATTTTGTTGGAACTTTAAATTAAATTATAGTACGAAAATAGGTTTGAAAATAAATTATCTGACGGTTCAGGTTGTTACAAAATACAATTGCTCTGGAAATCTCTAGAACTTTGTGAAAAACAACTGAATATAAAATTTTTTTAAGGATAGATTTGATATAATTTACTTAATAAAATATACTTATTATATGTCCAAAAAGAAAATAGTAATAAATTAAAAAATACAATTTTAGCTTTAGTTTTAAGATAAATTGCAATTTAAAACTTTAAATATTTTTATGATTCTCTACTTTTCCATTTTTTATCTATTAAAAGATCTCTAGAGATTTATGTCTAGATAACTTTACTTCAAGGCATAGTTGGACATTGATTTATATAGGTAAATCTTTCTCACAAGATATTGAGAAATAGTTGAGTTTTACTAAAGTCCACCTGCAAAATGAACAGTGAATACTTTTGGGAGTTTTGTGGCTTTTTAGCATGAAACATGGGAAGCAATATTAAAATGCAGTTGCTGTGCAATTATATGAGTTGAGTTTGGTTTTAGCCACATTAACCGTAGCTCATCGCTCAATGTGTCAATTCCTTGAACGAACTGTAGTACACTGCCAGCTGGCAGTATGTGGCAAACAAAAGAAGCGAGTGGCAAGTGGCAAGTGAATGTTGAATGTTGCAACAGCAGCCACAACAAGTTTGCCATTGCTGTTTTCAGAAGCCACATTGCCAATGACAAGTGGCAAGGGAGTGAAAACTGAAAGCCGAAAGCCGTAAGCTGACTGCAATTTATATACATAGTTGTAGATTATACACCCGGAGAAAAGTGTTTGGAAATTTAAGTAATAAAGTGTAAAAAAAAAGATAAAAATAAATTTGATTAAATGTTTCTACTAAATATTTTTATAAACCATTTAAATCTTCGAATGGAAGTTAAATGAAATAATAAAAAATTATATAAAACATATTTAATTCAAATACAACTTAAAAATGTTGTTGTCAATTTTTAAAATAAATAAGATTAAAAGTGAAAATAATTTAAAATGTTTTTTTTTTTAATTTAAAATATTTTTTACGTTTACCAATGTTTTTAACTAGAATATTATATAAATTTTATTTTTATATATTCTAATTATAATAAAAATACATTTAAATAATTTTATTATACATTTATAAAATAAGTTTGATTTTACGTCAAACTAAACATGGCATATTTAATTTTATATGAGTTTTACTTCGGTTTAATAATATTAGTTTTTACATTTAACTACGCTTTAAATTCGAATGTCTTATAATTCAAATTCTAATATTATTTAAAATAATTTTAAAAATGCATTCTAATAATCCTTATGTATATTTTTAAAATAGATACATTTTAAATACTTTTTACTTTAAATTTAACATTTTTACATTTACATTTAACTCTGTCTTAAATTGGTATATTATACAATTAATATTTTAATTTTATTCTAATTTTCAATATGCATTTTAATAATCTTAATGTATATTTTTAAAATAGATACATTTTAAATAATTTTTACATTCATTTTAACATTTACATTTAACTCTGTCTTAAATTGGTATGACATACAATTAATATTTTAAAATTTTCAATATATTTCTAAATTAAGTACATTGCGTTCTTTTTTGTGGGTGTAGCTCTTGTTCATGTTGTGGATTTTCGATATGCATTTACTTTCGTATTTTACAAGCTCTCTTGTTGTTGCACAGATACAGATACAGATAGAGATATTTCACAAGTGCCACAAAAAGCGGCAGCTACACTAACAAGCGGCAAATCGCTTCAACAAAACTAAACATCCTCAAGTTTCTAATACTTCATCCTCTTCACTAAATTCTCCTCTTTCAAATCTTGGGCAACCGCAGAGCCAAAGCTAAACTCAAACTGAAAAGCAGCTGGGAAACTGGGAAATGGGAAATGGGAAACTGGGAAATGGGAAAGCAATCGCTGCGCATTGCGGTCAACAATTTTGATTGTTTTGTGGCCAAGTTAAAGTTAGCATGCCAATATCTCTGAGCTCTGAATTTGTGGCCCACAAAGTGCCGGCCTCTATTTTCATAGATTATTTGCCCACAGTTTGGTTATCGCTTGATTGTCTGTGTGTGTGTGGTTCTCTCTCTTTTCCTCCATCTCTCTCTTTCTCGCTCTGTTGGCACGCCAATCAACGGTAAACAAGCACAATTTCCGCACACTTTGTTTGCCACCTTTAAAGAAAAAAAACAATCCCTTTGATAACCAACTAGCTACATCATAGACAATAGTCGACTCTGAAATATGCTCAATCGAGCTCAGTAGAATTCTCCATTCTACTGTGCAAGTCATCTCGTCTCTTTGTTGTTGTTGTTTGAGCTTTTGAACCTGGCTCAAAGCCGCTATGAAATTGCTTTGAAAGTGGTTCGATTTTTGATAGACAATGTTTCACTTGTGCCTTAGAAATATGTTTTCCTTTTCTTCATATAAAGCTTGTATCTTGGAAGTGCAGTAAAAGGACTATAAACATAAATATGTGGTGCGAAAACTACTCTTGAATTTTTTGAAATGTGCGCAGGCTTAGAAAGTAAACAGACTCATAAATACAAAATCAAAAGCATACAAATAATTAAAATAAAATATTTGTCACTTTTTAAAAATTAGAAATTTTTTTGAATTTTGTATAAAAATTATATATATATAAATTTCATAAAAATTAGCAGTTTTGGAAAAGTAATGAAAGTTTTTTTTCAAAAAATTTTCATTATAAAAATTGAAAATAAAAATTTTATTAAAATATCTTTTGAGCCAAAGAAGCCACATCAAATATAAACTTATATATTTGATCTACGCATTAATACCTTTGTCAATTTTTATAATAAAAATTGAAAATAAGAGTTGGGGTTAAATTTGTATATAAAAATTGAAAAAAAAAATATTTTTGATTTTTATCACATAAATTAAATTTAATAATTAAAAAAAAATTTTTTTTTTAAAAATTTAAAATAAAAGTTTATTCTGTTTCCGAATTTGGCGATCAAAAATAACATATTTCTGTTTTTCCCACTATTCTAGGACGCTTTTTTGTGCTTCAATTTTTTTTGAAACTCATAACTATTATTTGCAGTCTTACAAATCAAAACTTGTGAAATTTATATTTAATTATGTTTTTTCTTAAAATATTTTTTAGGAAAGCTCAATTTATTGGTATTATTTGAAGATATAACGACAACTTCAACTATGATTCCGTGTTTGGACTTACAACACTTATAAAAAGATATGTATCATATTCCATCCACATTCCATTGGTAAGCAGTATTTGTGGCTTGTGGCTTTTCTAGGCACATCTGTTATATTATTAGAATAAGCATATGTCTACATTTTAGCATAATCGCCAAGTACATTCATACATTTATTCAGATTTAGATTCAGTTTCAAGAACTCTTCTCCGAGTTCGTTGTCAGATCGTTACAAGTGCGATGATGAATGTGATGTACCCAAAACGGCGGTCGCAGTTGCTGTTAAAAGCCTTTTGGCAGCTTTTATGTTTATGCCCAGCCCAAAACGCTGAACTTCCAACTCGAAGATGGAGATGAAGATGGAGTTGAAGATGGAAAAGGAAAAGAAGATGGAAACGGAGATGGAGTCCAAGTGGCATACATTTTATGCACTTGCAATCAATTTGCGGCCATAAATTCCATGTGGCCCAAACTCTCGACTCTCCGAATTCTCCGAGTCTGTTTTGAGTCTGCTTTGAGTCGCCCCTTGGCGCATCTTGTGGCCAAATAAAAGCTAAAAGCAAGCATAATGCTTTCTCCTTACAACCTTACAACCCTTTGCTGCAGCAAATAAAAATTTATTACCCCCGGCCAAGGGGAGTATCAAATAAAATATTGGCTAATAATCGCATAATAATACCGAATGGATTCACATTTCTTTTGCGGTATTTTGGTATGCTCTGGGGACACACAGACAGACAGACAGACAGACAGACAGACGGACAGATGAACAGACGCTGCGTATACGGAATCTACGCACTGCGAAACCATTTACACTTTGGCCATTTTTGACGCTACTTTGTGGCACGTTAATAACGCTAGACACTGAAAATATTTTTAATTACAATTTTTTGTTTAAACACTTTACTTTAATTATTTTAACAAATTTATAATAAATTAAATTATTAAATTAATTAAATATTAGGGATGACAAATAAAAGTTTTAAAAAAAATAGTTTTACTTCATTTTTATTATTACAAAAAAAATAAGAAGTAACATTATTACTTAAAACAAAATCAAAAAATTATTTGTAGCTGTACAAAATGTATTTGAAAAAATATTCAAGGGTGCCACAGAAAATGCTTTCGCTAGAAATTCACTTAAATTTGTATGAAATTTAAGTGAAGTTTAAACAAAAGCGATTTCTGTGGCACCCCTAATTATTATTGTTGTCAGGCAATCTTAACCTGTTAAATATTTATAATTGAAAGTTTTGTCTAAATATACATCATAGGTAAAATTTAAATAAATTAAAAGTAAATACATTTAACACATACACAAAAAGTACCGCACATAAGCACATTTTTTAATACTATCAATACAGAAAACATTAAAGTTTATATCAGTTATTTATTTCAATATTAAATTAAATTTCATTCAATTTGTTTAAAATTTCAAGATTTATTTCAATATTTTAACAAAACAAACATTTTATTTAATTGATATAATTGATAATAATAAAACAAAGTCTCTTAAAATATATTTCAATATTTAATTGATATAAATATATTAAATATGTTATTTTGTTGAGCAGTGTAATGTTTTGGTTTTGTTTTACTTCGCCATTGCTCGAGTGGGGAGTATTTCCATAATGACAACTCGTTTACTGCCCTCGGCATCAAATGTAGCCTCAATGTCTGACTTACTGTGCGAAACTGGAGCTGTTAAAGCTCCTTTACTTCCCTCTCTCGCTCTCTACACCACGTTTCTTATCCTAATTGTTGTTGTTATTCGCTGTGCGCTTTCAGACTTGCCACAAGGGTGTGTATCAAATAAAACGTTGCCCCAGTGGCAGCTGATAAGCTGCCGTCCGTTAAAATGCACACTGAAAGTTGCATTTAAGTGCAGTTTTTCCCCGCCTTTTCCCGCTTTTCCGCCCATTTCCCACTCTCTTCTTCTAGTAACAACACATGTTGTGCTTCACGGCAAGTGCCTATGGTTAAGTTTGTTGCACGTTGCGCGCCTGTAAAACTTATCCCTCTATTATTATAAACATGCTCCTGTTCTTTTGCCGATAGAGTCTTTTACCTAAGTCACTCAGTTTGTGACGGACAAACTTGAGCTTTGACTTGCTAAGCAGGTTTTAGTTCAATGTTGATTGTGATAAGTAACATATGTAACAAAGCGTAAGTTCAACCAAGTCCAGTAATCGACTGGATACGACTGTGAAAATTCCAGGTATACCTTTTTCGTATTCTTGTAAAAGAATAAACTCTTTTTATTTATTTTAATTATAAAACTAAACTCTTAAATTTTTTTCTATTTTTAATAATTATTTAAAAAAGCAATAGTAATATTTATATTTAATTATTTATAATAAATATAAGCAATATGAGTGTATATAAAAAAATGCAGGGAAAATGAATAGTAAGTGATTTTTTTCAAATTTCTATAAAAAAAAATACAAAACAATGTGAATTATTTAATTTTTATTTAATCACTTTTTTAGATAATAAACTTAAGTTTGTTTTAGATAGAGATAATAATGTTGCTCCCTTTTTTATATAATTTTAAGTACCTCTTATCAAATCAAAAAGATGCAATTTTTTTTTTGGAAAACCAAAATAAAAGTTGTAGTAAATCCGATTATTCTGTGGTCCAAAACCGCAGCAAGTGTAATGTCAATTTCGTGTGGCACTGTAACTAGCTCTTCCACTTAACTCATTGCTGTTAGCTCTTGTATTCAGTTGTTGCACCTGGTGAGCAACTTGCAACTTGCAACTTGAGTTAAGTTAAACTTGCAACTTTACAACGTTTTTAGCTGCTGATAGTTCGCTAAAGTTGCCAACTCCGTTTTTTGTCAGTTATCAAGTCAAGTGGCGGCAAAAGCTTTAATTATGCTGCATTAGTGTGTGTGTACCTTTATTTATTTACGTTAGTAAATAAGCAAAAGAACTTTTAAAAAATTTAAATAAAATTAGGAAGCATCATAAGATATTAAATTAATTTAAATTATGCATAAATTTAAACTCAAACTGAAACGATAAAGTAAAAGAAATTAAAAATTCAAATAAAAAAGTCTTTATATTAATTTAAATTTGATTTATTTTGTTATTTAATCATATAATTATTTTTTAACCTGACAATAAATAAATAAAAAAATAAATATATAAATCAAAATAAGCATTTAAAGCACGTTTTAGCCAAAACGCAAATCGATTTCACTGATTTTTTAAGCCATACATTTTATATGGGATTTGACTCAAGCTTTGCCACTTTAAATTGTGTGAATAGAAAAAAGTGAAAAGCGGAAAATGTGTCAGCCACAATATGCTAGCTGTTGATGTGTGTGTGTGCGTGTGTGTGTGTGTGCGTGTGTGTGTGGGTGTGTGTGGGTGTGTGTGTGTGTGTGTACATGTTAACGGGACCAGCGGCCATATACGGATATCACTAAAGGCATTTCCTGTCGCAGCGCCAACAAATGCTGTAAAAATTCATGAAAGCAACACGCAGCTAACATTATGTTGTTGTTGCTATTGTTGTTGTTTTTCTTTTGGTTGTTTGCCCAATACCAAATAGGCAGCCTAGGCTTATAAGCTGCAGACAATGTCTGTCTGTCCGTCCGAGCAGCTTGATTTTAGAGACTTTCATAGCAACCATATTTTATCCCTCTTACAAAATTTGAGCCATTTTGTGGGCATATTTGGAAGATTTTATTTTGATCGGTTTATAATCATAGCAGATAGATATGATAAAGATATAGTTTTAAATATATCGACGCGTTATTTCCATAATACCAAATGCTAATAACTTTATCAAAACTAAAGCGATAGTAATTCGGAATGTCTTTTTGTCTATTTTTTAAAACCATATTTTTAATCTGCAAATAATTTTGTTTATTTAAGTAATTTACAGTTTAAATTGTTCTTATACAGCTTTCCAATTTTCCAGTTTCAGTGCTCATATTTTTATCAAAACTTATCGGACTTCCCACACTAAAATGTATTTGAAGGCATTTCTAATTTGTTGCGCTAACTTTAATTTTTTGTTTGTTCTAATTTATTATTATTTGTCATCTTTATTATTCAATACATTTCTTACTTCATTTATTATTTGTCTTTTATTCTGCTGGTATTCCAAAAATTATTTGGCAGGAATCTATTCGTGTCCTTGTTTAGAAAGAGTTTTCTTTCTTATTTATAGAATTTTAAACTATTTCTTAAAATTTTTGGCTGCATATATCAAGTTACTGGGCATCTTACAGTCGATTACCTTGACTGTGAAATCTTGCTTATTTTTGTTGTTATCATAGCTACTACTACTATTGTTGTTGTTGTTGTTGTACACCTTTACATAGATAAGCCCGCACATTAAACGTACTCAACTCTGAGCCGAGGTCAATGGGTCGTTTCTCTTTAAACGCCACGTTTGCTTCTCTCTCTCTCTCTCTCTCTCACTGTCTCCTTCGCTCTTTTCAAGCATAGCAAATGTCAGTCATACTTGTCATAACATGCTATCACACACACATAGACACACACACACATATGGTAAGCCGTCAAATGCCGCAACACTTTGAGTCTGAGTCTGGCATTCGAAATGACGCAAACAAACCGCACAAACTGAAGACTTTTCATGCTGTGCAAGCGTGTGTGTGTGCGTGGGTGTGTGTGTGTGTGTCTATGGCATATTTCTAAGAAAATTTTGCCACCCAACTACACACACACACACAGAGAGAGTCATGCTGGACGCAGCCATGCAAAATATGCCGACATTAAATAACTTCAATCTACTCTAAGGAACTTGTTTATGCTGCCCCTCCCCCCTCGCTCTCTCTCTCTCTTCTCTTCCCTCCCCCTCTTTCTAGGGATATGGGCAGCTTTTGACATCTCAGCTAGCTGGAATTTCACTGGGAATCCGCTTTGACAGCAGCCAACACACATGTATCTATACAAACGTATATAAATAAATGTTTCTGTCAATTTTTGTAGCATACTTTTTAGCGTTGCTTCAGTTTACAAACACACAGTGATGGAAAAATTAATAGATCTGAGTGTTAATGAGACATTTCAAACTAATTAATTAATAATATGATAAATAAGCTGCACATGAATATAGAATACCGTTGTTTTTTTATGTTTTGAAACATTGCCAAATAGATATTGATTAAAAATTATAAAACTAACAACAAATAATTTTTTTAAAGTAATTTTAAAAATACAAAAAAAAATTGTGTTTCTATTATTTTTGCCATACATTTTTGCAGCATACTTTTTAACGTTGCTTCAGTTTAGATACAAATGTATCTTTAAGCAGCTGCTGCTGCTTTCTTAACGCTTTTTGCATGTTACAGCCAAAATTGTCAATGTCCGATAATGTGCATTGACTGTGGCTTTCATTCATACATGTATAAATATATGTATGCATATGTGTATAATGTAAATGTACTTTCCAAGATGTGATCATTGCAATCTTTTAAGAGTTTTCCCCACTCGGTTTGTCAGTCCGTTTCGATGGATTTTGCAAATGACATTGGCAAATGGAGTGCTGACCAAAGCCAAGCTGTGACATTTCGTATGCAAACTGCAGAAATATGCCAAAGTCAATATTGATTACATTATTCTACGAGGGCAGTTTGAAAAGATTATCAAAATAAATTTAAAAAGGCAAAAATTTAGTTTTATATGGAAAACAAGTTCCTGTTCAATATTCTCAATATTTTCTCATTCTATATTTTTTTACTTAAATTTCTAACAATTATTCTAGCAACCCTCGAGTAAGTGTTTTTCCATAGAAATGTAAGTTTATATTAACATTCTCTATTTGTTTTCTCTTTGATATATTTACTTGAAAAAACCAAAAATTGTAGCTTTAAATAATGCTTTTAATATCTTAAACTCTTTACAATTCCTGCAGCAGCCCTCGCTTGACCTTTGTCTATTGAAATGTGTACGTTAATTTATTACCTTAAATACTTCACTTTCACGAACAATTTCCGTTGCATAAAAACCAGATTGTATTGTGTATAATAAATTTTATTCAATATTAAGCGAAAAATTGCATTTACAAATGTAAATTTAAATTAGGAAATTGAAAAATCAAATTAAATGCGTAATTTTTCAATGTTTTATGGTAATATTTAAATAATATATATAGACACGATAACTGTACAACAGTAATACGAAATTAATAATTTACAAAAATAACGTTTTTTCTCAAACACACAAAACACATGTGTATATTTTTTGGCACACAATTTGACTATGAATACAAATTTTGGTTCAACTGCCGTATGAAAATATTTACATTGATCTATGATAAATATGGGGAGAGGGAGATGGGGAGAAGAAAGGGAGAAGGAATCAGACATATGAACTTTAGTTTATTTTTGTGTTTTATTTCACAAAAATGCAAAAGTTGCATTGAAAATTAAATGTATTTTCTAAGTTGACGAGCAAAGCGAGCAGGGCGCCATTTAGATACTTATATAGATTTGTTTCCATGTCCATTTGGTCAGACATATGCACTTTAGTTTATATTTGTGTTTTATTTCACAAATATGCAAAAGTTTATGTTGACGAGCAATGCGAGCAGGGCGCCATTAATTATGAAAATATTTACATTGATCTATGAAAAACATAGGGAGAGGGAGAAGGGAAGAAAAAAGGGGTCAGACATATGCACCTTAGATGATTTTTGTGTTATATTTTACAAAAATGCTAAAGCTGAAGTTGACGAGCAAAGCGAGCAGGGCGCCTCCTAGTATCTCTTATTGATTTGTTTCCATGTCCATTTGGCTTGGTCGGAAATATAAAAATTACTTCGTTTACATTGACAAGCAATGGCATAGATGAAAAACGGCTCAGAGACAAGTAATAACACTTGACGCACGTTTCGGGCTTCCTGTTTTTTTGGACGTGCTCAGGACGCATTCAGGTGTCTCCCGAAAAAACTAGACAAAACTCTCCTGACGTGTTAAATTGAATTTCAGCGATGATGACGATGGTCTTCTGCTTCTGCTTCTTTCAGCTTGTGCCTCCGGCGTCTGATGTCCACTGCTAAATGTGCCTCCACTCGTTGCCGTTGCCGTGTTGGCGCCCAAAAGCAGCTGCTCCTGCTGATGTGACTGGAGCAATTGTCGCGCCAGCTGAGAAATGTCGCCACTGTAGCCGCCACTGTGATCCAACTGGGCAGCTCTGCCTCCAGTTCCAGTTCCAGCTCCATTTGCCGTGTGCATGGCCAGCGATTGGCGTAGTAAATCCGGCAGACACCATTGCTCCACAAGTTCGGCGCCCAACGTGTGTGAGGCGCTGTGCTGGACCAGGCGGGTGAGTGTGTGCAGAATCGCCTTAATGCTGCGCCGCTGGGCATCGCATTCGGCACGTGAGTCGTAGGACTTGTAGAATTCCGTTTGGTAAACGGACGTGATGAAATTTATGATGATGCCGTTGGCCAAGTGACTGTGGCACTTCTTGTTCAGCGACATGTTCAGCAGCATCCCAACGATTTGTTCCTGCAAACGATATCAAACCAAATGTTGATGAGCAAAAAAATACACAAGTAATACAAACGTATAAATGTCTAACAAAGTCTGTTTGTGTGTTTGTGAGTGTTTGTGTGTGTGTGCAAGGCAAAAGGCAAATGAAAAATCGTGGCCAAGATTGTGAAAAAATTGCTTTGCAAATGCACAAATAAATTTTACGAGCTACTTCCACACAAGCAATGCTTTCAATAAAATTGCCCAGCAATCGATATCTTAAATGCGAACAAATTAGTTTCACATCAATTTTTTGAATTCATACAAAAGTGAATTCCACTCTTAAAGTTGAGCTTTATGCTTGAATATGGAAATAAGTGGACAATATTGGAAAAAATTAAACTTTTTAAATAACTAAAATTTTTATTCTGAATGAAATTAGTGACCAAACAATGGTAAAATTGAAATGCTGTGAAGTCTTAACTAAGCTTTGAATATTCAAAGATTTTGAAAAATGTTAAATTGCAAATATGGAAAAAAATTGACTATTTTGGAGAAAATTAAATTTTTTAAACAAATAAAATTAGAGACCAAACAAAATTAGAGACAAAAATTTACATTCCACAAGATAAACGGTTAAGTCTTAACAAAGTTATGAGTATTCAATGAATTTGCAAAATGTGGACAGTTTTGAAATTACATTAAATATTTTAAATGAATAAAAGTTTGAAGCAGTATTGAATAAGATGAAAAGCAATGTTGAAAGTTACATTCCGCAGAAAAATTGGATATGTTTTGAAAAAGTTATGAGAATTTAAAGTTTTGGAAAAAGTGTAAATTGTGAGTATGAAAAAAAGTGGAAAATTTTGAAAAAAATTAAAGATTTCCAATAAGTAAAATTTTGATTCAGAATTTAATTAGAGGCCAAACAATGCTAAAATTGATATTCCTCAAGAAAATCGCTTAAGTTTTGACAAAGTTATGAAAAATAAGTTTTTTTTTAAAAAGTATAAAAATAAATTTTTCAAATAAATATATTTTTAAATATGAATAAAATTTAAATTACGCAAGGAAATCTGCTTTGTTTTGACAAAGTTATGGAAGCAGGAATGTTTTAAAAAAACGTGTCAAAGGGTAAGTAAAGAAAAGTAGACAGAAATTTTGAGCCAGTTTCCTCACACAGTTTCCACAGCTTTGTCACACTCCAAACTCACTCTTTTACAAATTTTATAGCAATTATGTAGTCAAAAAACCGGCACTTACATAGAGAAAGATGCTGTTGCCATTGTCCTGATGCTCCAGCGTGGCGATGAGCTTGAAGATGGCCTCGTTGGACATGGTGGAGTAGTGTGAGGTGACCTCCATGCGGCTGAGGTTGTTCAGGGCCGCAGCACACAGCAACAAAGTCTGGGCACAGCAGTCCGGCTGCAAAAGGTCAGCCAGACCGGCGACCAGAGTCTCGGCACAGTCCCTCAGTCCGGCCACCCGATGCTCCGGTCCGTGCCAGCTGGCCGTGATCTGCGCCAGCAGCGAAACCGCCTCCCGCCTCTCAATGCCGCCCCGTTCCACACTGCCGCCCACCTGGAGTATATCCCGGACAATCTCGATGCCATCGCAGGCGCCCAGCTGGGCAATGGCCTGGGGGGCACAGCACAGGGTTGCCAACGCGCGCAAAGCCAGAGCACGCACCGAGCTGAGCTTGTGATCGAGCACAACCAAGAGCAGAGCTCGCACTGCCTCGTTCTGCACAAAGGCATCGGAGAGGGAGGCGAAGCCGTCGTAGTCGATGCTCATCAGGGTTGCCACCATGTTGATATTCGCACGCAGCAACAAGTCACAGCGACTCTGCTCGATGCTCAGCACGAGCACACGCGCCAATCTCTCGAAGATCAGACGCAGCGTGATCAGCGTGTGGCGTTTCAGCAACTGCACATCGTCGAGCAACGATTCCAGATTGATGTAGTGCTGCCTTTCCAGCGAGTATCTGTGTAAATAAGCAATTAAAAATATATTAAATTAAAAATATAAAAATTTATAATAGAAAAATTGGTTAAAATTATATTTTTAATATAAGTGTGAGTTAAAATGTAGTTTATTTATATTCAAATATAATATTAACCATAAAAAAAAGTACGAAAACACACAATTTAATGGCCCTGATCGCAGAAATTGAAAAAACAAAAGTTACTGAATATTTTCAACATAATTTTAAACATCGCTTTTTTGAGTATAATGCAAGGATCGTAACTATTATAAGTTGTATGAAAAAAGTTTTGAAATTAGAGTTATTTACTGATTTTTATAAAAAAAGTTGAAAAAGTACTATTATTTATAATTTTTGCGATAAAATCTTAAATTAAAGTTATTATTCAATTTTTATTTAAAAATTGAAAATAAGAGTTAAAAATAATTTAAAAAAAAAAAAATTGGAAATAAAAATTTATCCTGTTGTTTGATAGTCCTTCAAAAAATAGCATACGTGAAATATTTTCAATGTCCCTGCCATTTTTTAGTGCTTGATTTTTTTTTGACTCATAACTCTTATTTGCAATCTCTGGTATATTGTTTGAATTATTCCTAAAAAATCCATAGCTCAAATATTATAATAAATTCTATTTATTAATATTTTTGTGGAAAAAAATTAGTTTGTTTTCAACTAAGAAAATATATTTCGTTAGCAACAGTTTCCGTGAAAAATATACCTTTTCTTAACCTAAATTAAAAACACTTAAAAAAAATTGCAAAAGTCAAAATTAAACGGAAATACTTTATCAAATGTAGCGCAATTTCTCAAAGAAATATTTGTAATTTCGAGTTATTCATATGTCATATATTTTTGTATTTCTGATTTCAAAATAATTGTTGCTTATATTGGTTTCCTAATTGTTATTTTCTAATTACAAGTTTTCTAATGGTTTTCATTTTTCATAAAACAATATACAGTTTAGCTTCCATAACTCGAACTTCTATAACTCGAATTCTCTCTTATTCGAACTATGTTGAGTGTCAATGCACTTAATAAACTTAACATAAAGTCTTCCATAAGTCTAAGTCTCCATAACTCGAACTTTTTTCTTGGATAATGGTGATTTGATTTAGGGAAGTTTGACTGTATTTATGTTTTGCAAATTGGCGTAACAATGTCAACTTCTTCATCGTCAAAATTCAGCTCTTAGTTATTAAAATAAAAAAAAATGGCTGAATATTTTCAACAGATTTCGTAGAATTTTTAACTTTAAATAATTTAAATTACTATTATTTATAATATTTAAATCCCTCCTACCTCGTATCTCTGCTGACCGTGCGAATCTGTTCCAAATGCTGTTCGTATCTTCGTCTCTCGACGCGTGCGTCGTTGAAGAAGACGGCACGACGCTCCAGCACGCAGGTGAACTCGTCCAGGTGGGTCAGCAGCCTGGTGGCGCCACTCAGTGCCTCGGGCAGCGTGGTGGCCTGCAGTCCGCCCAAGACGCGCTCGCTGCGCTCGAAGTGCGACTGCAGATCGAGGGATTGCTGCTGCAGTTGGCGCATCAGTTTGGCCACCGCACTCGTGGTGATGGTGAAGTTCTTGTACGCCTCCTGGGCAATCGACTTGTGCTGCAGCATGCACATCACTTCCGGTTCGCAGTTCCAGCGTTCCTCACTCAGCCAAGACTGTACTGCCTGATTGGGATGCTTCTTTTCCCTCGGAGACTTGGCGGGTTTGGTTCTGGCCTTGGGCGTGCTCGTGCTCGCCGTGAAGCGACTGCGCAGTGGCGAAAGTGCCTCGAATTTGAGCGTCTCCTCGGGATCCTGATCCTCGTGATCCTGGCCAGCTGTGCCAAAGGTCACGGTCTCATTGTTGTACGGCGGAGGCGCCTCGCCCAGATAAACGGTTTCGTTGTTGTAGGGCGGCGGGGGAGTCACGGCTGTCACGGGCTCCTCATCCGACATGATGCCCTGAAAGAATTTATATACATTATGCTTAATATACAACATTTTAGAGAGAAAATTAAAATAAAATAAAAATAAAACTAAAATTTAAAAAAAAGAATTAAAATTCGGAAACCTAAACTTGGAACCTAAATTAGAAGTCAAAATATGAGTGGTAGAAATTAGAAAAAAAAATCATTATAAATAATTTAATAAACACCGAAAATTTTTTATCTAAAAAAATTAAAAAAATAACTGGGAACCATGTAATTTTTAATTAAATAAGAGTATCAACATTGGAAAACCATTTGTCGGATTAATAATAACAACAAAATTAAAATTTGGAATAAAAATTGAGTGTTAAAAATTAGGAAAAACAAATAATTCATTAGAAATATTTTATTAAATACATAGAAAATTTGTAGCCCAAAATAAGAAGACATGTAAAAAAATTTAAAGCATTAAGAAAACTAAAATAGAAAATTTTAAATAAAATGACTGAACAAACTTTTTGCTATTTTTCTTATATAATATACATTCTACCATCAATAAAAGACTTTTCCTTTTTTTTTTACTCCTCAAATGTTTTTTTTTTTTCAGTTTCCTAATTTTCACTCTACGTTTGCTTAGTTGAATTTTCAAATTTATGCTTCCTGCTTTTTCCTACATTTTTTGTTTTCTTTACATATCATTCCATAAATTTTCTTTGCTTTTATAATTTTTATAAATATATTCAAAATTTATTTAATTTACCTCTGACATTTCCTCCTGCTCCAGCTTCGCTTTTCTCGCCAGACGCTTGCGGCGTCGCATCGCCGGACGCGGCGGCGTTGCCGGACTGACATCAGTTTTATCATCATCCAAATGCAGGCTGTCCAATTGCTCAAACAGGCGACTGCGACTCGCGGACAATTCCTCATCCTCATCCCCATTTTCATCTCTGTTGCCAACTTCATTACCATCCTGTTTTGGCGTTGCCACCCCGTTGAAGGAAATGCGACGCGTGACGCTGACCAGCGGCGAGTAGAAGGACGAGTTGCCCACACGGCGTATGACTGTTGGGGGCGTGGCCACCGAACGTAATGATGTGGGCGTGGCACTGGGCGTGTCTGTTGTGGGCGACGCAGCTGTCACCACAGTTGAGGTCTGACTATTATGCTGCTCCTCGTTGTCCGAGAAGCCCGAATCCTGTGGATTGGAAAACAAACAAAAATAAATTAAATTAATTAAGGTATGAAATGGAATGGAACAAATTTGAAGGGATAAAATGAATGTCAATTGAGAAAATCAAACATCAAATGAGTTAAAATGAAAAAGTAATAATAAAATTGAAAATAATTGGAAATGGAATAAATTGGAATTGAAATAAAGGATTAAGTGACAATGGAACATAATTGTCAAAATGGAATAGAGTGAAAAAATATTTTAAAAGGCGAAATTTAAATGCGGAAAAATAAACTAAATGAAATCTTGGAGTACTAAAAATTTCTCCTAGCGATTTCACTAGCGAAAACTCTTCTTCATTCCACATAAATTTTATGGAATACAAATAAATGTTATACGATTCAAATTATTCAATAAAAAATCTATTAAGAAAAACAAAATAAATGCATTTTTAGAGTACTAAAAATGTATCCTAACGATTTCACTACCGAAAAATTTTCTTCCAACTAAAGTTAAATTAACTGATGGAGTAAGTAGAATACAAATTTAATTGTCATCAATTTTAAATAATTTTTTTAATAAAATCCATTAAGAAAAACAAACTAAATAAAGTTTTGTATTATTAGAAATGTCCCCTAACGATTTTACTAACGAAAGCTCTCGTTCAACCACATAACACATTTCACTTGAAAAAGATCTATTCAGAAAAACAAAATAAATGCAAGTTTTGTAGTATTAAAAATGTCTCCTAACGATTTCACTAACGAAAACTCTCATTTAGCCGTAAAATGGAACAGAATCCAAATGAATTGCAAATTGTTGATAAAAATATATATATGTACCTATATATCTTGATAACTCACCTGACTGCGCAAACTGCCGGGACTGTCGTGTTTGTGCCAGGATATTTTGGAGCAGTTCTGTTCATCGTCGACCTCCTGAATGCTGGACAAATTGCCAGCGTTGTTGTGGCTGAGATGACGTTGCAAGGCGCTGTCCAAAGATGCGGGTTGCTGCTGCTGATTCAGCAGCTGATTCTGCTGCAGCTGATGCTGTGGTTGCTGGCAACCGTAATTGTAATTGTAATTGTAATGCGAGTAGAAGCCGCCGCTGGTGAAGCTGCTGCCCGTTGTCTGTTGTTGACCCTCCGAGCCCCACCAGACTTTACTGTAGCTGCGTTGAAAGGACATGCCTACAAACAGAAAGAGAGAAAGAGAGAGAGATAGAGTGTGAGTGAGTGAGAGCAATGCAAATCAGTTGTGTCAATCATTTAATAAATTGCCTCATTTGTTTAACCGCTTTAAATTCATTAAGTTTAATGCAATTGACGCCTGCTTAATTTATTTTCAACACGCCCCCAAGGGTCCAATGACATCGGGCCAAATGTCAACAACTACCAGCCGAAAAGTTTTCAAGTGTATTCCCACACACACACGCATACACACACACACAGACAGACAGCCTTAAATATAAATAAACAACCGCACAGACAGACTTCGATTTAATATCCGTTACAGAAAAAATTAAATTTCCGCCGAGCGACGCAACAAATCATTATTTTAATCGATACACAGTGGCTTCAGTAATTGTTTGGACACAGAAAAAATTAAATATGTGTGATTTATTTTTTTAAATAATTAAAATCAATAGTTTTCATTATTTTTATATTTTACCAAGAACTATAATAAAATAGGACAAGAAAAAAGACGAAGAAAATATTATTTTTCGGCATATAAAATAATTATTTTAATCAATATAAAGTATAAATAGTAATTATTTTGTCAAAGAAAACAATTGAATATTTATATATATTTTTAAATATATTTAATATTTATATTTATTTATTTTTTTGGGTAGATTCTAATAACTTCAATACGTTTTTGTTTTCATGTATGTTTTTATATATGTTTCTACTTCCTAAAAAATATTATGATTTTTTAATATACAGTATAGCTAGTAATTATTTTTACAAAGAAAAATGCTTGTATTTTTTTTATCTTTAAAAATAACTACATAAAATATTAAAAATAATAAAAATTTATTTATTTTTTTCAATTTTTTTTTTCTTGACAAAACAATTACCTGACATACTGTACACACATATAAAATTTCATCTGTGTGTCTTTGTGCTCCACAACTTGACCCCAACGAGATGTCAGGCACAGTGAACACCCAAGAAAGAAGACAGAGACAGAGGGAGAGAGAGAGAGAGTGAAACAGAGACAGCAACAACTTCAACTTTGATTCTGGTTGTGAGCCTAATGCAAAGTTGCTGTTATTAAAATGACATTTGACATGTGGCAGGGACATAATTAGAATGCAGCCTGCTTGCAGCATGTGGCATGAGAATGTGGCAAGCTCTGTGCTTTTCTCTATGCTCTCTATCTGCACTTACATATATAATTGTGTTATAATTTCAAAGTAATTGATGTGATGCCAAATTTTGTGGCCAGATATTTATGCAGATTTTGCACACCCCCCACCCACTTTTCCCTTTCCCCGCTCCATTGAAATTTGCGCACCTGTCCAGCTTTCAACTTCAACTGAAAGTCCCATCTACAGTTTATACAGGTGGGCGGGGGGAGTGGCAAATGCAAATGTTTTGGCCAAAAGCATTTGCGCTATATTATGCAAATGAAATAAAGTAATTATGCCGCACATTTTCTGTACCGAGTGCTTTACAATATTTGTTGCTACCGCTTTTGCCCCTCTTCCCCTCTTCACATTTCTCCTCTTCTCTCCTCTTTTCATTCACTTTTTGGTGGTTTTACGACTCTCAAATATACAATTTTTGGGTTGACAACAAATAAATGTACATTTTGTGGCTTTCACTTGTAGCAACATATTTATTACTGTTTATTTATTTATTTTTCTTCTTTATTTTTTGTTTTTGCTGTTGGTTTTAGCATAATTATGCAAAACGCAGTTGACCGAAAGCGTTTTGCGTAATTTTCATTTACAGCCAAAAAGTATGCAATGGCTTTGGTTTTACAGTTTTACATGAACTGCGCCAATATTGACTGCACATACATTAATTTTATTTAAATTTTAATATGTATGTAAGTATAGAAATAAAGTATTTTCCATTCTATTTATATAAAAACAGGTTTTAAAATAAATGCCAAATTTAATTTCTTTTAGGCCACACAGAAATTAAAATGAAAACTATATGTAAACATACTTATAAAGGCAAAAAACCTTGTGTAACCATTTAAGTCTTTACATTGTAAGCCATAAAAATAAATAGAGACAATACTATAAAGTTATAGCCCCGGAGAATACATTCAACAATTTGTTAATTTCACATTTACAATTGTATTTAAATTAAGCTTTATTAACGCAACCCTTTTTTACAGAGCATATTTCAGCATAAATTTAAATTTTTTTAAATTTTGAAATTTCACAACTATTAAAGTTTCATTTAAGAACTTTTTGTACACTTAACTTGATAACACGAAGGTTGCAAAGAGTTAAATGTTATTTAAATGTTAAAAGCTTTTTTTGTCGTTTATTATTGATTGCCATAAATAAATATTGATATCATTTTTTGTGCTTTTGTTTATGCATTTATTATTGTTAATTGTTGCTGTGCGTTTTCTAATTAAAATGTAAACAAAAGAATTTATACTTGTTTAATATTAAATTTCAATTTTAAATAGATGAACTCCAAGTCTGCATTTTATTTGCATTTATTTAACTTTATTTATTTTGCGCCGTTCCAGATGCCCTATTCAAGCAACATCAAAACTAGCTGATCATCTTGTGGAAGTGGAGAAATGGCTTTCAGACTGGCGTATTAAAATAAACGAACAAAAGTGCAAACACGTAACGTTTACCCTCAACAGGCAAACCTGCCCTCCGCTAACTTTGTATAACACTCAACTCCCCCAAGCTGATGTAGTAACGTACCTTGGCGTCCATCTTGACAGGCGGCTCACTTGGAATGAACATATTAAAGCTAAGAAAACGCACTTAGCTCTGAAGTCCATTAACCTTCATTGGCTTTTAAATGCTCGATCTCCCCTTTGCTTGGACTACAAGGTCCTATTGTACAGTTCTACTCTAAAACCAATCTGGACCTACGGCTCGCAGCTATGGGGAAATGCGAGCAACAGCAGCATTGATATCATTGAGCGAGCACAATCCAAGATCCTGAGAACTATCACTGGGGCACCATGGTATGTTCGGAACGAGAACATCATTAGAGATCTTAACATTGTAACCGCGAAGGATGAAATAGCAAAACAGAAGGCGAACTACAACATCAAGCTATCTTCACATCCAAATCTTCTTGCAAGGCGTCTAACTCGGGTTTGCAATCGAACCCGCCTCCACCGCAACGACCTCCCAGCTCAGCAGTAATATATCGGGGCCCCCAGACCTTAATCAGTCGTCAAGACTGTAAATAAGTTATAATTATAAGATTTTTAAACTTGCTGTTAGTCCCGATAAGGAGAAGATCCAGCAAATAAAAGCAAAAGTATAATAAAAAAAAAAAAATTTATTTTGCGCATTTCTTGCAAACAAATTCATTGTGATATTCATCGTGCGCTTAAAAGTATGCAATGTAAATTTTCATTTAACGATGCGCGGCATAAAAAAAAGATGGCGGCTAATTAATGAAGAGCTTTGCAAGCAGCAGCCGAAGGGGAGGGGGATGAGTAAGGGAAGGGGAGTGAAAGGGGAAGGGACTTTTTGTTAAGGCTTGCACAATAAATATTGCGCAATTCTCGGTTGCTGCAAGGCGATAAAAATTAACGGTGCTTAATACCAATATGGAAAATCATTAAGTGATTTATGGCCGAGAAAAAACAGACAGAGAGAGAGAGAGAGGGAGATAGAGCGAGTGAGAGAGAGAGAGGAACATAATTCCGGCGATTAATATTTGTCAGCGCATTTAAAGCTCTTCAGAGAGACACAAAAATCAGCGAAGCGAATGAAAGCATATTAAATGTTGCAGCCCTGGCTTAAGCTTATTAATTATGAATCTCATTGAAGCCTGTGTAACGCTCATTAATTGGGAATTGCATTAAAAGCCTGGTTTCAAGCAGATTTTTAATGTGACAACACGATTTTATGCTCATTTAATGAGAACTGTCTTAAAGTTGCAGCCCTGGCTTATTCATTTTGATTCTCATTAATTGGGAATTTCATTAAACTTGCATTAATAGTGTAAAATTAATAAAAATTTCTTTTTCTTTAAAAGTGCACAACTCTTTAATGCTTTTATTTTGTTTGTTAATAATTTGTTGATTTTTTTAAATCTATAAATTATGAATCTCATTGAAACGCTCTCAATTATAACGCTCATTGATTGAGAGTTTCATCAAAAACTTGGTTTTAAAATGACTTTTACTGCCTTAAAGTTTCAGTCCTAGCTTGCTAATTGTGAATCTTAATAATAGAGAATTCCATTAAACTTGCATTAAAAGTTTAAATTAATGCAATTTCTTTCCCTCAATAAATTCCCAACACTTTTCTCGTTTGTTAATAATTTGTTTATTTATTTAATCTGTTAAGTATATACAATATATTTGAACCTAAGCATACAGATAAACGCATTTTATAATACAAAATACACAGATAAACAATGTCAAAAGTTTTCGCACATCGTATTTTCTAAGGCTAGCGAAAACTTCAAGTACGAGTAATACACATGTATAGATAATATCAAGAATTAATTTCCATTAAAGGCCACGGACAAATTACAAGTTACAACAAAACAAAAAAATGATGGGAAAAGTAAATTAAACAAATGAAAGAAAAAAATAATGTTGAATTTTAATAGAAGGAAACAAAAAAAAATATATCAAATTGTGTTGAATTTTTGCTTGGATTTTCTTTTACATTTTGTTGGGGTGTGTGTTGGGTGTGTGTGTGTGTGTTTGGGGTGTGTGTGAGTGTGTGTTGTGTGTGTGTTGTGTGTGTGGCAGTCAATTAAGAAACGCGCCACATAAATTTTCATATCGAATACATATTCGCTATGTTTTTTCTGCTTTTCGGGTATTTGTTTAATCAAGATAAACGAGCTGTGCGAATATGAGAGTTGCACACACACACGCACACTTGCCACATGCCCCATGCCACATGTGGCAGCTAGTGAAAGCCAGCACCAATCTGTTTGTTGTTGTTGCAGCAGAGGTAAACAGGGATATATATTTTAGCCCCTTTTTATGCCACTCTCTCTTCCTTTTCCTCTCTCTCTCTCTCTCTGTTTGCTGCCCCTCAATGTGGCACATCGTTGAGCAGCAGCGTCGTCGTATAGCTGGGCGCCTTTGTTGTGGCATGCAACACCATTGGCTGCGTTTCTCCATTCACATTCACATTCAAATCGGGCTTGTCCTCCACGTTCACATCCACATAGCCCACCGTTGTCACCTGGACACTTGTTTTGGTCAATTGCAAGCTGCGTTGCAAGCTCAGCGACCTTGCCTCCAGATGTGGCAAGTTGCCATTGCTTTGAGTTTGCATTTGATTTGGTTGTTGATTTAAATGTGGTTGACTGTTGTGGTTTCCTTTATGGGATTCCACATCATCATCGTCGCTATAATCGCTGGTCATTGAACTGTTGTAGCTGTACGGCGATTGCAAACGCCTTGCCACGCCCACTACTTGACTGTTGTTGCTCGATCTTTGTTGCAGCGTTGTCGTCGAGGCATCCGCCGTGATATCCTCCTCCGAGATATCATCAAACGCCGGCGGTGGCGTTGAATTGCCCGACAACATGGTCAGACCCATTGACCGCGAGCCCGTCGATGATCCACCTGCCACGCCCACCCCGGCTGGATTGGCATTGGGCGTGCGTAAGAGAGGCGTTCGCAGCTGTGTCGCCGATGTTTTGCGCTTCGAGGGGGAATGTTTCAGTGGAAATGTCGGTGTCTTTTTGAACACCTGTTTGGCCATCGCATCCTGGAAACGCTTCGCATAGAACGACGGCCGACAGACGGACACCGTGTCCCCGTTGTACAGTATACTCTTGAATGTGTGCTCCAGCTTCTTCTCCAATCGATACGACTGCAATATATCGATAATGCCAATGTACAACATTAAACGCTCGTCATTCTCCGATCTGGCTGGAATGCCGCCCTTCGGCTCGTCGACTCCCTCCTCCAGAGTCGCGTCCAGATCGGCGGTGATCGACTCCATGGCCGTGGAATGTGCCACAAGGCGTTGGCGGTTCATGCTGCGTGTGCGATTCAAACCGGATGCGGAAGTGCCTGCAATTTTCAATGGTTTTTATTTGATTTGTTTTTTAATCGACATAAATTTGGAATTTTTGGTTGCATTGTTGTTGGCTGAACATTTGATTGTAGTTTCTAATTTCTTTGTCAGTTTTCTTTATAAACCAATGCATTTCATAATAAGAATTTTATTATTCATTTATGGTAACTTCCACTAAATCAAATTACTTTTATAATGCCCTATTTTAAACCTTTTCAGTTTCTATTTAATCATCAAATTACTATCAAAATATGAGCAAAAGCCAAAATAAATATTAGTACATTTCATTGATAATATATTTTGAAAAAAATATTTCTGCTTTCGTCTTTTTTTTAGCATTTGTCAACTAATTTGTTTTTAAACTTTTGACTACACAATTTTGTTCCACATTTTAGTTATCCTAGTTTTATTCATAAATTTTTCCTTTCCAATTTGTTTCCCTAATTCTGCGTTGTCAATTTTTTAATTACCAAATTTTTTATTTTTCAATATACATTTGAACTTCCATAACTCATAAGAAAAACATCTCTATAACTCTAATATTTCCATAACTTTTCTTGTATCGAACTGTATCTAATTTTCTTATTTTTGACTTTTCAATTTTCCTGTTTGCCAATTTTAGTTTTCTGTATTTATCAATCAATTTATATTTCTAATTTAAAGTTTCTAATATAATTTATTTTTAATTTTTATTTTCTAATTTTTAATTCCTTATCAAATATCTTCGAGTGTTGTATTCCTTTTTTTTCAAATTTCATATTCTGCTTTTTCACTTTTTTAAATCCAAATATTTGCCTTTTTATTATTTTTTATTTTCTAAAATTTGTCCTTTAATTTTTCCCCCTATTTCTGAATTCAATTTTATAACTTCCTAGTTTTTATCCTATATTTTTTCGTAATTTTTGCAGCCCATTTTGTTTCTAAATTTTTGCCTTAGCAAATTGTATTTCATATATTTTCCTCTAATTATTTTTACCTAATTTGAAATTTCTAATATGTATAATTTTTTCTAATTTTGGTTTTCGAACTATTTATTCCTGATTAACTGTCATATTTATTAATTTCCCTAATTCTTTTCGAGCAACAATCGATGCAACATATTCCAAAAATACATGAATGTATTTTGTATTATTTTCTCTACCTGGAATGGAGGCAGTGGAAGCCACGGCGTGTAGTTGATGCATCTGATCCGCCTCGGGCGCATCATCATCATGTACACCTCCTCCTCCTCCTCCACCTACTCCCCCACCGCCTTCCCGTTTCTGCAGCTTGGCACGCGCATTTCGTATTCGCTCCTCGCGTTTCTCCTTCGCCGCAATATCCAGATTATGAATGCCCACCAACAAAGAGTAATCCATAATCTGAAAGCTCTCCAGCACCATGCAATCCCGTTTGATAGTGTTCATTAGCGCCGTATAAGTGTCCGCTTCGAGAAAAATGCCATTGGGATGATGCTCGGCAAAGTCGAGATCCTTGAATGTTGGACTCGCCTTTTGTCGCTCCGCTTTCGAGGCTTTGCGTCGAAATGTCGAACCCTTTAAATCGTACTTGGAGTGCATTTTAATGTCCGACGGCAGCAGATTATTCATGGCCACCAGACGCACATTCTTCGAGTTGTAGTGGAAACAGTAGAGACCAAAGAACTTGGGCAGCAAGGTGCGTGGATTCTGCGAGAGATTCATATAGTAGCCAGGCAACAGTTTCTGCAGAAATTCACACTCCTTTTTCTGCACCGTCTTGATGATGAACTCATCGTCGTCCGTCAGATAGAAGATGGAGCCCGACGCTCCCGGATTCGACAATTCTCGCATGGGCGACGCACACATGGACATCAGAAAATCGTCGGGTTCAATGTTGAACAGATCGCGAAAGTAGCGAAAAGCAATCGGAGCATAGACCTTGAAACGAAAGTCGCTGTAATGATGCGCCGGGGTCAAAGAGGATCCGTCCGGGGGAAATGCGATGGTCTCCATCTCCCAGAAATCGTTCATCAGCAAATCCCGCTTTGGTTTCGATGCCAGACTTCCCACCGTGTGTTGAATGCCCAATTGTATCGATCCCATTATCTGCTTGGACTGGATCTTCTTGTAGGTCACTTCGCCTCCCTCGGCGACCCTTCGATGTCCCAGCTTCTTTTCGTGTCCTCGACCGCCGCCCGTTGTCGAGGGATTTCTCGAGACTGTGGCATCCAAATGATGCATGGAATTGTCGCTATTCACCTTGGGCATCGGCAGCTGAGTCGTGGCAATGCTGTTGAGTTCGTGCTGCATCAATGCCATCGACTCCAGCCCGCCGTGTGCATTGGCCGCATCCCTAAACAGTTGACGGGATGTTCCCGCTGTTGGAGATGTTCCCGATGTTGCTGATGTTCCCGATGTGGTTGCCACTGTTGGTGTTGCTGGTGTGCTGGGCGTGCTACAGGCTGCTATCGATATAACAGGCGTCTGTGTCACATAATTATCTTCCTGTTGTTCTTGCACTGCATCCTCCTCCTTCTCCTCTTTCTTCTCCTTCTCCTCTTCCTTATCGCTTCTTCTGCCGTTCAACTCTTGCTTCTGCAGCGGTTGCAGCTCCAGTTGTATGTGCTCCTCCATGCTGACACTGTTCCAACAACAACAACAACAAATTCAATTAGGCGAGAGAAAGAGATGACAATATGCATTGGACAGTAGCTCACAAACTGGAAAGCTGTAACAAAGGCAACGCGCGTTTTTATAAATTGCAGCTAAAAAATGTGTTTATTTATGTGTATTTTATTTTTACTTTAATTTTTTTTTTAATTTCATTTTTAATTTAATTTTATTTTAATTGTATTTTATTTTAATTTATTTACTTTTTTTTATTATTTTAATTTTTATTTTATTTTATTTAATTTTTAATTATTTTTTTTTCATTTAATTTAATTTAATTTAATTTTTTTTTTTTATTGTAAATTTGTTTTATTTTTGTTTTCATTGTTTTTTAATTTAGTTTTTAAATTTATTTTATTTTAATTTATTTTTTTTTTTTTATTTTAATTTTTATTTTTTTTTATTTTAATTTTTATTTTTTTTTATTTTAATTTTTATTTTTTTTTATTTTAATTTTTTTTTTATTTTTTTATTTTCATTTAATTTAATTAAATTTTTTTTTTATTGTTAAAATGCAAAACTTATTAAGTGCAAAGTATTAAAATTGTTTTCCATTTTAAATGGTTTTTTTGTTTTTTATTTTTAAATATTTTATTTGACTTGATTATTAATTAAAATCATACTTTTAAACCATATTTCAAATGTTTATTAACCTTTTTCTCAGCTCATTCTAGTTGAAATTAAAACAGTATATATAAAATGTGAATGACTGTCTTCACATTTCTTGATGATTAAGCTTCAAGTCTTAACAAAAATTGTCACGTTTGCACAATCAACTCAAGGTACAGTGCACACCCTATATGACGCATTGTTAAACAACCTATAGTAGTTGCCTGTGCAGCATAGCGAATGTGCACTGTAAGCAAGTATAAATCAACTGCAGCCAGTCGGAGTTGCATTCAATTTCAATTTTTATATGTATTTCAATTGTTGACATTTTCCATGATATTATTTCTGCCCACTTGGAGATTACTCAGCAGGCAGCTGGTGGCACAGACTCGACACCAAATACGCTGCTTATCATTGTTTACAACAACAACAACAACAATTGGAACAACAACAGCAATTGCAAACAGTTTTATCTTACGCATAGAGCAAATAATAAGAGCGAGCAATGCCTCTCAAACTGTAGCTATTTAAAACAAAATGTAAAATAACTTTAAAATTTAAAATAAAAAAAAAACCTAAAGTACTAAAACACATTTATTGGTATTATTTGGAATTTATTATATGCGAAAATAATTTTATTTTAATAATTTTTAAGATACAAAAATTTTAAATTGCTGCTAAAGATTGACAAATATTTTGCATTTTAGAAATTACATTTAAAAAGTAATAATCATTAATATACCCACTTATTAAACAACAATTTGCAAAATAAAATCTTTAAGCTGAAACAAAACAGCATTGAAATTATTGAAAATTTTTGCAATAATTTATAAGCCATTTGCAAAATAGAAAAACAAATGAGAAAAGAGAAAAGAATTATTTGCACTTTGGGGGCAAAAGTCAAAACAATTATGATAGAAAAAACATTGATTTCGATTTTCGAAATGGAAAGCTAAAATAAAAGCAACAAATAACCACACACACACACATACACACATAAGTAAAAGTGTATGTATTTATTTCATTTTATTTTATTTTTGTGCCTGTCAAACGTTCTCTTGGTTAGAGATACAGATTCAGATACGGATGCGAAATTATGTATAATATAATATACATATATAAATATAAATATGTATATTTATATGTATTTATTTATTCTATGAGCAAAAATGACAAACGGAAAATTTTCATAATTCATTTGCTGAATGAAAAACTGAAATCATGTGTGTTTGTGTGTGTATATATAATGTTTATTCATTATTGGTTAAGCAATTGCCAAACTGTGGGCGTTGGAATTTTATCTTATCAGCAAACAGAAAAGCAAAAAAAAATGCCAGACGTCATTGACAAGCCAAAAGTATTATTAGCTACTAAAATATAGCTAATTAATTGAATTACTTAACTTGGCCGTAGTTAAATAACCGTTAACAGCGCTGTGCTAACGCTTAACAGTCGTTAAAATGAAGGCGAAAAGAGTTGAGCAATATAGTTAACAGTGCCTTAAGAGTCGCTAAAATTAAGCTCCCTTTATTTGCATTGGAGTAAAGAGTTGGGGTTTAGTTAACAATGGTTTAACAGCGGATTTAACAGTCGTTAAAAGTGAAGCTGCGCTGCCACTGTTATTGGCAGTTTAGCTTTTTAAAATCGAAAACTAGCATATTTTTAGCTACCTAACGTTTTTTTAATTTAGGAAAAATATTAAACTTATATTTAAATATTTTTGCTGCACTTAAACTTTGGTTTTTTTATATATTTATATTTGATATTTATATTTATTTTAATTTTATTTGTTATTTTTCTTTGAAATTCAGCTTTTATAACTGCCAAAGTTCTGGCATCGCTGACTTATTAATGTTATTGCTGCTTCAAGGAAGCTCGACAAAAAAATCATTAGCTCATATTTTGTAAACGTTTTGTGGTTGCGTATGTTTGCAAACATTTATGAGCTTGCAATTAAATCGCGTTGCCTTTTGTTTCAGCCATTTTGCTGCCATTTGAATAAATTTATTAGCGTACTTACACACAAAAATGCTCTGGGGGGAAAAACGCCGCCAAAGGTCACACGCACACACACAACGGACGTTTATAAAGCTGTCGGTATGTGTATGTGTGTGTGTCCGCAACAAGTTGTGCTTGTTGTTGTTGTTGTTGCTGGTTTCGTTTAGCACTCCAGCTGAGTGCTGAGAAACTTGCGCCGCTCTCTTTACTCTTGCTGCTGCCGCTGCTGCTGCTTCTGCCGCTGCCTCTGCCTCTGCTGCTGCTGCTCTTCTCTTCTCTTACTGCACTTTGCTGCGCTGTTGTTTTTGTTTTCGCATGCGATCAATGAGCGTTGTTGTTGTTGCCTTTTGCTGTTTCTTGTCGTTGTTCGATATCCAGTTGATAAATTGCTTTCATAATTTACAAATTCAACAATAATATCAATGAATGCCTGTGTGCATGTGTGTGTGTATCCGCGTGTGTGTTTGTGTGTGTGGTCGATGACGTCGGCGTTCAAAGAGCAGCAACAAAATTTCTTTTATGTTTCGCGTAGCAGCGACTGCGGCAGCCGCCTTAAAAACCCGAACATCACTTGAAACTCGCGCGAGCAACACAAACGAAACGAATACAGCAACAAAACTGTGTGTGTTTCAACTGTCAAGTTTTCTACTATTGTTTTAACAATGTTTGAAAAACAAAGTGAAATCTTCTTTTTCGTTTTTTTCCGTTTTTCTTCTTTTTATTTGCAAGCGCACAGCACAGCTGTCCAAGTCATACGCGCAGTGTGAGTCAACTTCGTAGAATGAAGGTGCGACGAAGCAAACAGCTACCGATAGCCAGGCAACACATGCGCTAAAGCGGTGCAGCTATATGTGTGCGGCGTAAGTGAGAATGAGTCAACTGGCTGTTACTTTAGCGCTGTTTATTTACAGTGCTGCAAAGCGCTGTCAACACACTTGCTAGCGCCATCTATCAGGCGATAGACAAACGATCACGAGCTATTGATAGAAAGCGAACGTTACATTTTGAATGGCAAAATGTAATTAGAAATTATAACAAGTGATGAGCGCGCTACTGTCGCGCTCTCTGTGTGGATTAACTAATTAGATTAGGCCTGCCCGCAAAAAGTTTGCGCCCCGAAGCCAGCTAAAGGCACAAAGAGCGAAGTCGACTCACACTTTTGTGGTGTTAATTTACAGCAACAAATTTAATGCGCCTCATTAGCACCACCACCATGAACAACGACAATAACAGCCACTGTAATTTACAATTGATTAAAAAATAGAAATGGAATCGATATTAATGCCAGCGATGAGTAATTTTAATTTTAATAAATGCTGCGCTCATTAAATTTACAACAACAAAGAAGAAGCTCGTTAAAATACAACAACAACAGTCACGTTTTCTATTTTTTTAATTTGCATTTAACAATTGACTGCGCCTTGAGCTGTGTTTAATAGTCTACAAATTGTTGTAAGCTTCGATTACGATTTCGATTACAATTTCAATGCGCGCTGAGCTGTCAATTACCACCCACAGGGGGGCGTTTTATTTCAAGGGGATATAATTATGTCACATTTTGTGGTTTTTACTTGTACTTCCCCCTCTCTCTTTCTCTCTCTCACTGTATCACCATCTCCTTCTCCTTTTTAATTAAAAGATCGATAAGCAAATCGACTAATCAAATTCATATGCAAATTGTAAAATTGTAAAAAGAATCTTAATAAAGTTGTCTTGAACAGGTTTTGGGTTATCATTCACATCGAGTATTATTCATATGACTATTTGTATTCGCTTTTGTATTCATAGCCGGCAGCATTCTCGATATGTGATGAGTCGTTGAGGGGGGTTAAATTAATTGCGCTTTATCGAAATGCTTAGAAAGGCGATAAAGTGAATTCCTTAATTTATTTACAGACTAAAGGATACCCTGTAAATTGTAAAATATGCTATTTAAATTACCGTATAATATTAGAGATAGTCTCTCTTTTAAATAATTCATTTTTAGAAAATATTTGATTCAGTTTTACTGAGTTTTTAAACTATAAAAGAATATAACGATTATAACATTAAAAATATATATTGTTAAATTTGTTATTTTTTTTATAGATCTTAGTATATGCACTAAATTTTTTGGTATAGAAATGAAAAATGTCAGTATTCCTATGATTTTTAAATAAAAACTAAAATTACAATGTTATTATTATTTCAATATTTGTATAATTTCGATAAAAAAGAAATAAGAGCTTCAAAAATAAATTTTTTTTTTAAAATAAAAGTTTATCCTGTTTTCTTCTAACCAATCTAATAATATTATTTTATATAAGATATTATTAAACTCAGCTTTTTTACAGTAGTTTCTTTATAAATTGGCTTATAATTCTCTGCTTTCCTCAGTTAATTCTTGTCACCAACTAATCCTCTTTTTATAGGGTATTCTTAGGCCTTACTAATAATAAGCTCATAATTTATGCAACACGCGACGCAACAAAAGCGGCGACAGTTAACGGCACTTTGGCTTTAAGCCATATACAATGAGCCAGCATACAATTGGGCCCATACCATTAACGACTTTGCATAACGTTGAAAACTTTCAAGAAATGCCGATAACAAAAGCGATCATCAATAACAAGTGCTGATAAAGTAGAGATAAGGAATACCCATAATGTGCACAAAACTGACATTTAAAGTTTGTAGCGTTCGTTTCATTTTATGTAAATTTATATGAAACAAGTACATTTATGAATTAAATAAGCTAAAATTTATTTTAAAAGCAGAACTTTTCCATTGAAAAGCAGGGAAAATAATGAATAAAGGTTGAGCTCATTAAAAATAACATTTCATGTAATAAATTAACAAGTAGGACAACGGGTTAAATAATATAAATAAATATGTCAATGTCTGAATGATTCGCTATGAATTTCGGCTTAATTAAAGCAGGTTACAGATTAAACTCAGATCAAACAGATAGAACATAAAAATCGATTTAAAAATATACATTTAAAATAAAATTATTTAAGGACTATAAAAAAAAAACGTGTCGAAATTGGAAATGAGAAAACTTGTTCTCCCCGTTTCAATTGTTATCATTCATTAATTAGTTGTAGTTGTGCAATTAATTTTACTGTTCATTTAATTTTTAATTTAATAAGCATTTTTTTGGGGGGTTTTTGCGGCAATTGTTGCGGAGATTTACTTAATTAAGCAACACTTTAATTATTAATAATAATAATAATAAAAACAGCGGTCGCATTTTAATAGTTGTGACATTCAAGTGACAAATAATAAATTGATAAATTGAATAAATGTGAAATGTGAAATGCGGAATAAGCGCAATAAATTTTAATCGCTGTGTTAAGCATTTCCCATTTGTTTATACCACATTTTGCCAATTTGTATTGATTATTATTATTATTGCGCGTAATAATATTAATGTTGAGGGCAACTTCCACCTACTTTTGGTTTAAATACATGCATATTTTGTCGTCTGGCAGCTGTTGCATTGATTATAATGCAAATTATTTATATATTCATCTTTAAACGGGGGGTATTATTATTTATTCATTACATTTGTGACAGAGGAGAAAGGTTTCAAGGCATGTTCCCAGTTGCAATTTCGCCTAAAATTTGTGGGGAAATTAAATTGAGAAATTCTATTAAAAATGTGGAGATTTAAAAAAAAGAGAAAAAAACATTAACTGAATTCAAAGCGATTAAGGTTGTTCCGCTTTCCACTTTCGCCTTAATATCGATTAAATCAATTTTTCTTGATCATAAAACAATCTTAAATTCTTAAGTTCTCGCCAAATTCTGCGATTATGTAATTTGTAAACAGCCCTGCACTAACTGTTTAAATTCAAAAAGAGTATTTAAACTTCTGCATTTCATTTCTTTTGTTTCTTTCTCTTATTATATATTTTTTTTAATCTTTATACATTATTTTTCAGTCTTTTTGTAGTGCATAATTAATTGTTGTCATTCAAGTGACAAACAATTAAATAATAAATCAGTTTTTAAATAATTGTTCAATTGTTAAATGCGGTCTTTTCGCTTTATTTTCTCGTTCCTTTTTTTCGCTTTTCCAATAGGAAAATAAAGAAAATTCTAGTCGAGTGTGTTCCGTGTGTGAATCATGTGCCACACATAAAAAAATACAACAAATAAATTGTTAACAACAATTGCGACAATAAACAATTGCCAAATGGCCCTTAAATAGAATTTCGCATTGTCAAATGGTGAAATTTATGACACATTGCACAACACTGTAACAGTGTAACAGTGCAACAATGCAACACTAGAGCTTAGATTACAATAGATTGCGCTTTGTTTGAAAGTCGCTCCATATTTGGCATCGCGATTGGCATTTTCAGTTGAAAATCAATTGAATGCAGCATTAATTCGCTTTAATTACGGCTTTAAGAGCGGTATTCCCATTCGATTACTAACGGTAGCTAATGTTATCGACACCATTGTCATTGATAAACATCTCATCATCATCAGTTCAGAATGTGAATGTGCATCGAAATTGGAATCTGAATGTGAATGTGGCTCGCCCAGTTGTTTGATCTGCCCAGTAACGATAGAGTAAAAAGGGTTTATAAGTTTGTGAGAGTCTCTATCGATCATATTAAATAAACTAGATCTCTGAGATTATAAGAGCTAAAGCTAAACTAATTAAGATTGATTTAGAGCACAGAAAAAATATAATTCTTTCCAAGATTCAAGTTTAAATTCTTATTTATTTGGTTGTATTTTTTTTCAAGTATTTATTTAGGATATGATTGTTAAATTAACATAATATTCGGTTAAAATTACGATTACTTAGTATTGAAATAGTGACATAAGCAGATAACATTTGATTTCACTGAACAAGTCCTTATAAAGTCTTGATAACTTTAATTTTGAGGAAAAAAAGAGTTTTTAAATGAAGTATTTCACACTTGGTTTAAAAAAATCCGGGATAACCGAACTTCTGACACCGCATTGGATTGATTTTATCCCGGAATCCTTGATTATTTTTCTGTATAGCTACTAGTTTTAGTTTTTTTTTATTTTAATATAATTTTTTCATTCAATTTTTCATCACGTACTGGGCATCTTAAGGTCGATCAGCGCGTCTGTAGCATTTCAAGTTGTTTTTAACTGGAACTTGGACTTGGACTGAGACTGGTTTAGTGGCTCTCGTGTTCAGTCGATTGTTGCATGCCGCATTTCTTTCGTTGCCGCCTTGTAATCAAGTCGAATAACGCCTTGACATGGTCAGTTACTCAGTTACTAACTTACTCGGTTACTTAGTTACTCTGTCGTTAACCAAGTAACTGATCTCTAATGACTCCTCTTTACACTCGCCGTGTGTGGCACGTTGCATGCAACTTGTGGCACGGAATCGTGTTCTATTCATTTAATTTCATTTCAATTCATTTCAATTGCAAGTGCCATAATCAAAGTTATCAACAAATTGTTTGTAAACAAATCGTGCACGCTAAGCTTGACAAATTGATTTATAACAATTAAATATAATTACTCTCAACGAGGGTCGTTCGAGCAGTTGTCTAAAGTTATTTAAAGATGCACTTCATTTAAGCAACTCAACTTTAATTATGCACAATGCTCTTTTGTCAAGTGATTAATTAAGGCAAACTTTTTCATCAACTTTGAAAAGTGAGAAAGTTACGGAAAGTTCGGAATATAATTTAATGGAACTGAAAATAATTGTATAAAATGAAGTATAAAAGTTTTTTTAACTTTAAATTTAGTCAGGAAATATAAAAATATATTTTTAGTTTTTAATTTTAATTGCATTCTTATTTTCTATTTAATTTCTATCATTAACATTTCCTGGTTTCTCCAAGCGCCAAATCTTTGTCTGATGAGTAGACAATTTACGACTCTTATTCACTGAGTCATTCGTTCATTTATTCATTCATTCAACACATCCAAAGACGTCACAAAAGGTAATTTGTTTGTATACGTAATTAAAAAAAAGATATTATTTTAAATTCTAATTTAAACAGATTCCGAGAATGTTGATGTTTCAGATTCTTTTAAAAGATTTTAATAATTTGTCGAAGATAAAAAGTATAGGGATAAAAAATACCTGCATTAAACATAAAAATTACATTTAAAGTTTGTAGCGTTCGTCACATTTAATGTAAATTTATAAGAATCAAGTAAATGTTACTTTTTCAATAAGTAAATAGAATTAGAATTTAGTTAAAACTTAACTAATAATTATTATAATTAGTTTTCAATTAAAAGATCATCTTTAAGAAATTCTATAAATGAAGAACTAAAAGATTAGTCACTGCGTTTTTTTTTTATTATTTATTCTATATTCATATTGCTTTTTAAGCAAATAATAATAATTTTTAAGGTCTTTAACATTCCTCATATCTTATCAGTTCCCCAAACAGTTAATAAATTAAGACTGGCATAAGTGTGTCATTGATAAGATGGGGACAGTTGTCAAAAATCGTTTCGATTGGCAACAATCGTTATCGATATTTGCACTTTCCCACACATAAATAGATGATTAATCAGCTCAGCTTATGATCAGTCATACACTCAGGTGGGGGTGGGGGTAAAGCTCCCATTAAAAGCTTCTCAGGTTGTCCCTGTTTCTCAGAGCTGCAATGACTCATGTGAGAGACAGGGAGAGAGAGAGAGAGAGAGAGAGAGAGAGAGAGTGTGAGCGAGAACATTAAGATGTAGGAATAACAAACAAAGACGCTTAAAATCCCTGAGTCATAAATGGCGCTTGGGATTTTAGGGCTGGGTTGGGTTGGTAGGAATTTCGGGGCGTGGCACAGCCCAAAAGTGAGTGCTCTCGTAATTACATGTAGTTAAACGGGGCCTTTTAATAAGGGGCGTAGCATTAAAGAAATGTTTAATAATTTTATTATCACTTTTTTTATATTTGTTTTTGTTGCTTTTATCGATAAGCTACCATAATATTTGTTGTTTTTTGGGGTCAACATAGACATAAAAGCCGAATATAGTATACGAGTGTACTTATGAATATGGTCATGAATATGGCCCAAATAGTATTCACTTTTATGGCCAACTTACCGTTTGTGTTGCGGTATCAATAAACAAAAGTCGCGGTAATCCCAGTTTAGTATTAATATTGTTGTTTTTATATTTTAAGCACGTGTCATTTGATTATGTTTTGTATTTATTTAAACAAGCACAACACACACACAAATACACACAGTCTGTCAAAGGGCGGGGTGGGGGTGAAGTTAGTTACGCCCGCTATAATTGTTTTACACAAAACACCGCTTAAATGCGTAAACACGTAAAAACGAAAATGTGACAAATTAATTGACGCGACGATCGCGACGTTGAGTCTGCGTTGTTTGAATGCTCGCAGCCGAATGACAATCGTGCTGCCATCAACTCTGCCGTGAAGCCCAGAAGAGAGCATAACTCACGAAGAGAGTGCGTCGGTGAGAGAGCGCGCGTGAGAGTGTGAGAGAGTGTGGTAGGTGACGTGCCTTACCTGAGAGCGCAATCAGCTTAGCAGCTGCCGCTGTCGCCCAGTTTTGAGTCTCTCCCCTGTCTCGGTTGGTTCGTTTATTGCTGCTGCTGTTGTTTTTGCTGTTGTTGTTTGCTTAATCATATTGTACACAAGCTTCGCATAATGCAGCCGCATTGTTCGCTCCATTGCTTGTTGTCGTTGTTCGTGGTGGTTTCTGGTTCTGCTGCTGCCGCTGCTGCTTCTGCTTTCTTACTATTTCTTATCACACACAGCGCCGTGACGTTATTGCACAGCTGTTCAGCTGCTCACCCAAACCGGTAGCAACGCTCTCTAACGGTGTGACTGGAAGCGAGAGCGAGAGCGACTGCAACTGAAGCTGAGTTGTGATCGTTTTTCTCTCGCTCTCACTCTTTCGTTTTGGGCATGCGCGGCATTCCATTCATTTGAGCTGCTCAGCTGCCGTGATTTTCTTACGCCTTGCTTTCGTGTTGTTCTTGTTGCTTATTGCTTATTATTGTGTTCTGTCTTGCATAATTACACACATTTTTGGCGCTGACTTTTTTGCATAGCAGATGAACACCATAATTGAGATAGCGAGGTGAGTTCAATGAGTTGTAGCTGGAGCTTGAGAAGCAACGAATTTTTTGACTGGTTTGGTTAAAAAATAATTTTATATTCGCAATAAATAAATTTATTTATTTATATTTTATATATTTTTTTATTAAATTTAAAAAAAAAACCTTAAAATAAGTTAAGTGAACTAATTTTTTAAATATACAATTTAATTAAAGTATTATTTAAATTGAATAAATTCGCAATAAATAAATTTATTTATTTTTTATATGTTTTTACTTATTTAAAATAAAAACCTTAAAATAAATTAAGTGAAGTAATTTATTTTTATACAATTGAATTAAAGTATTATTTAAATTGAATAAATTCGCAATAAATCAATTGAATTATTTATTTCTTATATGTTTTTACTAAATCAAAAAAAAAAAACCTTTAAATAAATTTGCAGTTTTCACCTTCCCAAGTGTATTTCCGTTTCGTAATTTCAACATATTAGTAAAATTTACAGCCCAAAGCACAAGTGCTGATAAGATTGAAAATACGCGTAGTTTATGACCAGCTGAAATTGTGTAAACTTTGAGGTAGCTTGTTAAATTGTTAGATTGATCAGTCTGATAAACAAACGCTCCAATTTCATCGCATTCACATTGCCATCCGAAAGTTTTATTGTAAACAATTTAATGTCAATTATATTTGTCAATTGAAAAGACGCAATAAATGTTATTAATGCCGCCCACCTTAATACAGCAAACAACAATTAAAGCAACCCACGCTCCACTGTTAAATAATTTGCCAATTTTATAACAATTTACAGCTGACAAAACTAAGCACAAGTCATGTTACAAAGCTCGACTCTTCGAGTGTGTGTGAAAGTAGTGCGAAAGCAACATACGAGAGTGAGAGATGGAGCGAGATGAAGCGACTGTGGGGAGAGAGCATATGTACATATGTGGGGGAGAGCAAAAACGTGAGAATGCATCGTAAGGAAATTAAAATTGAAAACAAAAGGGCATGCAAAACAAAAAGAGACTGAGAGAGAGAGAGAGGGTGAATGCACGGCTAATGGATATCCTCTAAGCAGCAAATAAGAATTCAAAATAAGTAAAAATAAAAAGCTATTATTTTATTTATTTAATAAATATTAAAAATATAAATAATTTATACAAGACATAAAAATAAACAAATTTATAAAAATATGTTTCGCAGTTTACAAAATATACAGGGTATTTCAATTGTTGTAAGGGAAATGAAATTTGCGTCGGGAATGTCGAACTATTCGCAAAGAAGAAAGTCGTACAGGAAAAACATACATACATATGTACAGCAGTAACTGAATGAGCGTGTGTGTGTGTGTGTGTGTGTGTGAGGGAGAGGCACATAAAGAAAGTTCAGAGTGCACACGTTGAAAGGAATTTCGTTGAGCGAGCAATGTAATTTGTCAGTTCAAAGACCTTTGCACGTAAGAGCAACAACAACAACAATAAGAGAGAGCCTGAAGCAGAGGGAGAGGCAATAAAAGCAGAAGAAGAAGAAGCTGTAACAACAACATCAACAACAACAGGAAGAGGATGCAAGGATCTACGTGCATATTTTGCTCGAGATGTTTACACAGTCGACGCCGCCGCCGCCGTCGCTGACGTCAGCGCCAACGCCAACGCAGACGATGACGTTGAAGCAGCGCGAGCGAGAGCAAGAGAGCGTAAGTAAGAGACAAATGTGCCAAGTGTGCAGACGTGTGCTGCTTCCCCCACCCTCGCTCCACACTCTGCCAATGTAAGAAAAAAAATGTAATCAATGTATTTTTGTCACGTTAACGAAATTTAGACTGTTGAGACAGCAACAACAACAAGAAGGAGAAGGAGACGGAAAAGAGGAAGAAGTAGGTGATGTAGTTGAACAAGAAGTAGAAGAAGAAGAAATAGTAGTAGTTGAAGTGCAGCTGCCTTTGGATTTGTTTTGGTGCCTGGAAATAAACATAAATTCAGTTGCAGTTGCCGAATTTGCAGCGTTGTGGAAATCCGAGCAGCACAAAGGATTCAACACACGCACACACACACACACACACACACACACACATGCATAGTAATTATCCCGAGTCACAAACAGAAACTCAACTAAAATTGTCGCAGCTGCCTTTGGCGCGAGCTCACCTCTCTTCCTCTCTCTCTCTCTCTCTTCCCGTGCAATTGCTCAATTGCATGTTTGTTAGTTTCCCCCTACTCTCAAACAATTGCAGTGATGTGTGCCTTATGCCACGACTTCCGAGCATACACTGAAAAAAACAAAATTTATAAAAAATAAAGATTTTATTTTTCTTTTACAACTTTCGGTTTTTAGACGAAATTCCGACTTTTGTGAAAAAAATATTGTAAATGTGTCGAGAGCAAACATTTTTGTTTATCAGTGCACGCATTTTTTAAAAAGAACTCTTAGTTTTGTAAGAAAAATACAAATTTGTGAAGCTTTTGACTAAAAAATGCGTTGAGCGACACAAATTCTGAAAATAAGCCATTATTAAACTGTGATTTTTTATTATTTTTTTTTGTTAAAGTGGTCTTTTTTCAACAATAAAACAAATTTGTATACAAAATGTTCTCGTTTTTTTTAGTTTTTTGAGAAAAATATGTATACATCTAAAAAATGCGTTGATCTCTACAAATTGTAATTATTTAATTGAGTTTTTTGTAATTTTCTCTTAAAAATTTCAAGTTTACGAAAATAAAAACCAATTTACTTGATTTCAGAAGCCTTTGCTTGTTTTTATCAGTGTAGCATTGTAGTATATTCACCCCCCGAAATTTTAAACTGAAGAAAACTTAAGTGCATTATGCGCCATCGTCTGCCAGCTGTCTGCACCCCTATTGCCAGCTCCCTCGCACACACTCGCCCTCTCTCTCTCTCACTCTCTTCCACGTCAAGTAATTGAGTTCAACGTTATCGCAACTATTTCGATATGCCGTTGCATTGGTAAATTTATGAGCAGCGCATTTGCTCGACTATTTATAGGCCAACTAATTGCACAACTTTACCAAAAAACAATCGAGTGGACATTAAGCGATCTACGTGTATCGATAAGTCGACTATCTAACAACAGTTTTTACTTACTTATGGGGAAGTTTTTTGAAAGCTTCTGAATAAGTTTGAAAAGTCTCGGGGTTATTAACTTTAACTTAAAAGAAATTCGGTTGAGAAGCTTTTTGAAATTTAGATGTAACTTTTAAGTAGAAATATTAAAGAAATTGAGAAAAGAACGTAAATATTAGAAAAACCGTTCAACATCTTGTATATAAGGGAACTGTTGAATTATATGATAAGTCAGTCAAAACTTGACCTATTCATAACTTGACTATCCAACTAAATTTGTTATGTTATTTTTTAATAAAGTGTCTTGTAAGTTTCTAAATTTAGTTCGGGAATTATCAAGGGTATTGAATTTAAAAATGAATGTGTGTATGTTATTGTAAGAAAAATTATTAAAAATTGTAATTATATCTTAATAATAAGTAAATGTTAAAAATATATTATTGGGATTTTGGGTAAGCTTTCCAGTATAGTTAACTAAGAAATCTTCTTAGAAATTCCATTTTCGCAAATAATAATAAATTTGGTATAGGGATTCTTAAAAAATGTCTTTATTGCTTAGTATAATATTTTTTCTGAAAGGAAACTTAATAAAATCTTCATTACAAATCAAATTCTGGTATTTTTTTTTTAAATATTTTGTTGATAAGCATTTTTTTAAAACAAAATTTATTGATAAATTTGTTATAATTACTGCCTTATGTAATAAGTCTGTGGAAACTTGACCTATCCATAACTCGACTTTCCCACCAAATATTTTGCTGAAATTTGCAAAAACAGCTAAGCAAACTCTGATTTTAAAATAAAACAAAAATCAGCAAAGTTAAGCAAGACATTTGTTTAAATTTCAATTTTTAATCATTTGTCAAAAAATCATTCAGATAAATTTGTCTTAAATCGAATGAATCATGCGATTTACAAATGTGTCAGCAAAATGAATAAAAAGAGGGAAAGAGAGAGAAGGAGAGAAAGAGAGAGCGAGATGGCACTCATTGAATGAAGCACCTTCCAGTCAACACTTTTTTGCCGCGTTGGCAAAACACAAACATAAACCGTTTATAATCCTAGGGTATCAATATCAACATCAACATCGCAACGTAACTTGACTCCTCGAAAGGCGCCTTTAATTGCATATTATTATTTATACTTATTTCTTGGCTTATTTTCTTCATTTTTAGCGCTGCTTCAGCATTTTCCGCTTATCGACGGCGCAGCTCTGTGTCATCATAAAGTAATATAAAAAAAAAAATATATGAAGAATAATAAATATGCCATGCAGTAAAGAAAAATAATTTAACGATGCGTCGCCGTCGCCGTCGTTGTCGCAGCGCCAATCAAAGCAAGCGCGACAGCAGCGACGTCGACTGCAACAAGTCAGCATACAGTGTCGACGTCGCAGCTAATGCCGGCGTCGCTGTCAGCGTTGTCGCTGTCGCTTGCTGTTTACCTTGTGTCAGTTGTCAATGCGGCGTGAAAAAAAAAACCGGCGTCTAAAGTTCCACAGACTTGTAACTGTTATCAGCAAGTGTCGCCCCCGCCTCCTCTCACTCTCACACTCTCTTAGCGCTCACTCTGTCATTCTCACTCTCCGCGGTGCATTGACATTTTGTTGCAGTTTGCTTTTAAGCTCTTTAAAGCACTCTCTTTGCATTTCTTTTGATTTAAAAGTAAATCGAGAAGATTGCTAATTAAGCAAATTAAAGCAAGTTTAAATCTTATTGCTAAATATGCTGTTAACAGGCACTTGACCATGTGCCTTGTACATTGTCTTTGTCTTTGTTGAATGTGCTCAAGTGTCGCTTATTAAGTCATAGCCAAAGCTTAAACTAAAGCAAAGTTCACAAGCACTTGATGCACTCACACACACACACACACACACATAAGTATGCTGCATGCTGCGCTGCTGCGCTTCCTCTCTCACTGCCGCTCTCTCTCTGGTCTCCTTGTTGTAGTTGTTTGTGGCTGCGTCTTTGCTTTGTAGTAATTTACTATTTTAGTAGCTTACACACACACACACACAAGCACACGCTTTTGTTTTAAAAGAGAGCAAGTGTAAGAGAGTGGGAGTGTGGAAGTGAGCTAGCGTGTGAATTGTGCGTGGGTGTGAGCGAGCGCGCACGCTTCACTTGATCCGCATTGTTGCTTAAACTTGTGCGCTGAAAAATCACACAATTTACAAGTGTTGGTAACAACAACAACAATAGCAACAACCGCAAGTGCGCTGTGGCCTATCTGACTCAACAACAACAAAGACAACGGCAACAAGTTAACAATGCAGCGGCTTTTATATATTAACAAGGCGTGAGCGAGACGGCAACAACAAAGGCAGCTGCGAAAAAGGCGAAAAATAATACTGTTGACAATGACGCAAAACAAGCGAAAACATTGCATAAACTTGAGCGCACACCCACGCAAACTTGTCAGAGTGTATGTGTGTGTGTCTGTGTGAATGTGTTGAAATTTATGCTGTGGAAAATAATGCGATGGCAACGCTGAGAGCTGTAAGCTTTAAAACTCTTTTCGCTCTTTGCCATTATGGCTGCTTATCGGCATGTCTTTTTTGTATATAGTATGTGTGTGTGTGTGCAATAACATATGTAGTAGATATGTGTGCGTGTGTGTGTGTGTGTTACAGCGGCCTGTGCGTGGATTATATAACAACTCGCTGCATTTGAACAATGCGACGCTTTATTGTTGTTGTTGTTGTCCTTGTCGTCGTTTTGTCCTCTGGCCAAAAGCGAACGAAGCAGACAACACAAATTTTTCTTTCTATTCCTTGCTATACCCAGTGATCGCCTTGTAGAAAGGGTATATGATTATAATCGCTGCTAAATATTTTTATTTATAAATTTTTCTAAAATTAGTTGACAAAAAACTAATTTTAAATAAATTAAAACTACTGAAATTGATTTGAATTTAAAAATGTAAATATAAATTTTATTTTAGATTTTATTTGTATATACTTAAAATTAAAACTAAATACATTTTTATCCAATCAATAGAAATTATATAATATATTTAAAAGCTTAAAACATTTTCATATGCATATATTTTTGATCCACATTAAAAGTGTTATTCCGTAATTTAAAAGAAAACGAGAATTTTTTTTAAGAAATATAGATACAGTAGAATTCCCCTAACTCGAATCACCATTATCCACAGAAAATGTTCGAGTTATAGAGATATTCGACTTATAGAGTTATTTTTCTTAAGTTTATTAATTTTACTGCCACTCATTTGGCTCGAGTTAGAGAGAAATTCGAGTTATAGAAGTTCGAGTTATGAAAATTCAACTATATTTTTATTATTATTACTATTATTATACTACTACATTATTATTATTTTTTAATTGGATATTTGTATTTTTTGAAATTATAATTTTAAGCGATTATTATCTTAAAGAGCTTTACAGTGGTTTTCAAAAGTTAACAACGCTTCTTTCGCTGGCGCATATGATTAAAAACTTCATCACTCTCACAATTTTTAAGATACAACTTTTATTCTTATGCTAAACACACTCTTTTATAATTATATATTATTTCACTTAATCACATTGAAATCGGTCAAATATTGCTAAAGTTATAACCGTTTTAAGTTTTTAAAAAGCTCGAATAACCTGTTTTTTGCAGTAATTTTCATACCTTATGATTTAAAACTGTTTAATAAATTTTTTATCATAATATTTTACAATTTGAAAATCTGAATTCGGGAGCACTACAAAAAAACAACAACAACCCTATTAGAGTCTAACTACTTTGTCGATCACCCAAATATGCAGAAATAAAGTTGGGAGCAGCCGTTTGCTCCCGGAGCCCATGCGTGCCCACCACTGATTTAAAGTATCTAAATTTAGTAACTGGTATCTTCAAGTCGAACATTTGACTAGCATTTAAGTATTTTTTTTTTTGGCTACACTTTTAAGTTTAGCAAGTTGCCTGTGTGTGTGTGTGGAAAAGCCAAAATATTTGAACAATTTGCGCTGCAGATTTCCGTTGTTGGCAGCGGCAGCCGCAAAGCGACTCTCGCTAACGGCCTTTTGCTTTACGGCAATTTCTATCTCTCTCTCTCTCTCTCTCTCCCTCTGTTGCCATCTCTGTCGTGTGTCGCTTCTGCATATGGCAAACTCGAACTTCCTGCTTGCCCGTCTCTGTCTCTGTCTCTTTCTATTCATGGTGCTGCACTCGTTTAGCATCGTTAAGCTTTCCACTTTCCGCTTTTGTGTGTCGGCCACATTTTTCGTGCTAATATCGTTAAAATGTTATTACAACGTAGTTTTTGCTTTAAATTTCGTTGCATTTGCTTTCGCTCTCTCTCTCCCTCTCTCTCCCTCTCTCTCCCTCTCTCTCCGCACTCGCTCTTTTCAGCTCAGCTCTTTTTTTGTGAAAATTATCGTTAGTTTTGTTTTTGTAGTTACTGTTAGCTGGATTTTCGCTACATCGTGTAAAATTAATTGAATGTAGCTGCCTGCAGAGCAGATGTTGGCCAGGCCAACACGAGCTGGCCAAGAAAATTGTAGCTTATAGAAGCTGTGTAGGGTGTAGGGCGTACAGTGGGCCATATAATTTAGCAGCTCGCCATGCTGTCAGGCTACTTATTCCCACTTCCTACTCTTTCCCTTCCCTGGGTAAGTACTTAGTTCAACTGCTGCTCGTTATTAAATATTTATAGACCCGTGTCGAAGCATTTAAAATATGGCTATAATCCAAATTGAGCTGCTAAGAATATGCTTTAACTCTGCTCCAAAAATTTCTATTGTAATTTTGCTACAGAATTTCTGGATTGAATTTCAAAATGTGAGCTTAATTTTGTGTTTAATAGCATTTAAGTAATACCTCTAATGAAACTGTTAAGATTGATTTCTTGAGTTTAGAAAATATTCTTTAATTTTTAATGTTGCTTCAATATTTACTGGTGAGGTTTCTAAATTCAAAAACAAAATTAGTCATCGAATATTATAGCTCGAAACTCAAATAGATTTTTATCTTGAATACCATTTTAACTAATCATAGTTTAATTGTGATACTATGATTTAAAAATCATGAACATTTTTTTTTTAAATTTCAGAATATTCTAACTTTTTCAAAACTTAAGTTAGCGAAAAAAAAATTATCTTAAAATTCTTGAAATTATTTTTCTTAATTTTCGACTATCATAACTTTGTCAAAAGTTTGATTAGCTTTAAAAACTAATGATTAAATTTTGAAATATAATTTTTGATTGTTGTTCGTTGGTCATTTAAATTCAAATCCTTACCTTAATTATAAAAATGTAAAACTATCTTTCTAAATTTTCAAATATCATAACTTTGTCCCTTATTTCTATGGATTTTTCCTAAATTTTCGTATGTCAAACTGAATTTTTTGAATATTTTCTCTTTATATTCTCTGAATAAACTAAGAAAATAATATAAAAACTCAATTTCTATATATACAAGAATATTTTTTGACTACTCGTACATTTTTAGTTAACACAAAAATAACATTTGAAATTTTCTAGACCAAAAACTATTTTCCCGTAAAATTTTTTTTTAACCTTGTTTGCTCTTCAAAATTGATTTTGTCTTTCAGTTTTAATTTACTTACTTTAAAATTTATTTTGTCATTTATCTTCCCTTTACAATTTTCTTATAATTTTTTGCAGTGCAATCATTTATTATTTCTGACAGACGCGTATATTTAAATAATATTAAATGCCTTGACAGTGTGAAAAAATGAAATTAAATATAAATTAATATTAATTAATAACTGAAAATCAAATGGAAATGATCAGAAATTAACCGATTGTCAGACAGGAAATTTATGAAAATGCAGCTGCTTTAAAATATGAAATATATTGTATAATCGTAGATTGAAATGTGATTATCGTTTGTCCACATTTGACTTCAATATTTGCTTAAAGCAAACACAGGAAAAAAAGTAACTTCAAGAGTCGCGTTTTGTTGAATCAACACGGCAACACTTGAAGTTGCTTAATCTTATCAGAACAGTGCCTCATGCGATTAAATGCCGCTGCAACATGTTGAAAAAAGAGTTTTCTATATATTTCAGAGTGTAAAAAGGGGAAGTAAAGAAAATGTGATAAATAAATATTTGTTTATGCTTTAAGCTTTGACTTTTTAAATGTGGGCAGCGATAAGCGTAAATGTGTTTTTGTTATTTGCTTGACTGAGTTGAAAGTTTTGTGCCCCCTTTGCCACACACACACACACAGACACATACACTATGCAACCACAACTAAAAGTCCACTCGGCCAAAGGCATAATAAATATAAAAGTATGAGAATGACAGTGTTGGAAAAAATACTAGAAACGAAAGTCATTTTGATATTTCAAACCATTTATTTAAAAATAATATAAAAATATTTAAAAGAAACCCAAAGTTTTGTTAAATTTTAAAGCATGAATTACAATTTATTATTGTTTCTATTAGTTGTTCCAGCACTGTATAAAGTGAGTTGTGGCTCAGTTTAATAATGTTTTGCAAATATTTGCACGAATCAAGCAAAGGCAAGCATATTTTATTTTAGTTGGCAAATGAGCCAAGTTTATGCCACAGAAAAGGGAGGGGGTTGTTAAGGGTTAAGGGTAGAAGTGGGGTTAAAGTTAGAAGTAGGAAAAATCAACTCAGTTTCCTCATTTTCGACCTTGTGAAAGGACCTCGCAAAGTGTAAATTTTGATCCTTGAGGCCTACTTTATCTGTATCTAAAGTGTTTGTATCTAAAGATACAAAGGTATATCAACAATTTAATAGAAAAGTAGACAATAAAGTAGTACTTAAGTATGAAGTGTTGTTTTATACAAATTATGAATGAAAAAATTGATTAAAATTTAAAAAAATAGTTTCAAAATTTTTATTTTTTTGAAAAACACAACAAAGTCGTATTTTTCAAACAAAATAACAGGAAAATTTAATTAATAATTATTTTTTTTTTACTTAATTCAGATATTTATACAATATTTTTCTTTTTAAATTCACTTTAGTTTCATTCATGCTGTAAAATTGAATTAATTGTTTCGTTTACATTTTTAAAAATTTTTTATGAATGTAAAAATTTTACTAAATTAGTTATGCTTAACAATACTAATATTTATTTGCACAATATAATTTGTATTGTATTTACATAAATTTAAATTCATTTTCGATAATATCTCTGCCACAAAACTAAATTTGCCATTGAAACCGATTGTATCCTTCTTTTATTCAAGTTGTAAAAATATTGAATTCTGTTTCTTACAGTACACTGCACTACATGGTGCAGCAATGTGTTGTGCACAACAGCATCAAGAATAAAGCCAATATTTTGCACATAAAAAACATTTTGGCAAAAACCTGCAAAAGGAACAAACAAGCAAAAAGAGAAAATAAAAAACAAAGCGAAGCCAAAACCATGAAGTGTGCTAAAATGGATATGCTTGACTAAAAGATACTCTGCAATAAGCTTTATATATATTTTATATAAACTAATACAAATTTTAATCTTTTAGTGTTTTTTTAAATATTTAATTTTATGCCTTAGAGTTAATCTAATTTAAAATCTTTAAAAAAAGATTTTAAAAATATATATATATGAAATATGTTTAATATAAAAAAAATATTTCTTAACAAACTTAACCAACATTTTTATCGTTTCATTTAAAAATTTTAAATTGCAAATAATATTTAATTGTAAATTTTATAATATGATTTTCTAATTTTTTGTTTTTTATTCAAAATATATTCTTTTTATCGACTGATTTTAGTTTACTTTAAATAAATATATTAGTAAATAAATATAAAATTGATAAATCAATTAACTTATAGTAAATATGCCCATATGCACGCTTCATTTTCAGGGTATTGCAACCAAATTTATGCAAACACTTTAAAGTTTCATCAAGGATATCCGTAGCATATGAAACATGTAAACATGAAGCAGCAACAACTTTATGATCAACTTGTGCCTGTACCAAAAAAACTACAATAACAACAACTACAGTTCAAACAAGAAGCAGAACAACAACAACAACAGTATTGTGTTTTTATATTATTTTTTTTCGGAAATGATTACAATATGCATTTTTGGGTGGAAGGACGAATGGAAGAATAATTAAACAACAAGCATAATTTGCTCTAGGGTTGATCTGCAGCTAGAAAGAGGAAGAGTGAGCGAGAGAGAGAGAAGGAACTGGGAGGGGGGAACGCGTCCCGCATGCGACATGACACACACAGTGATGGAAAAAATAATAGAAACGAAAGTCATTGCTAATTAGTTGTTAAGGTAAAATTATGAAAGTAAAAAAAATGATTTTTTCCGATGCAATTTTGAAAAAAAAAATAAAATAATAATGTTCCTATAAATTCTTCCTCCACTGTATGTCCTGGCACGTATCCTGCCGCTGCTGCTGCGCTGTCGAGCGTGTCCTGCGCCGTCGCGGCGTCCTTTGCACATCTGCCGCGACGCGACGTTGATTTCCAATTCCGAGGGGTTGGAAAATAAACTGTGGCAACTCTACTGCCATACATAAAAAGCCGTTACTATTGTTGTTAACCCGGCTTATCAATGCGCACATACTTGAGTGCTGAGTTGGAGAGTAGGGAGGAGGGGGAGTGTGGAAAGGGGAGTGGGAAAAGAGGCATGAATGAGGCATGAATTTATGCTGTCCATGACATGCGCCACAAGAACGCCTGGGAATATGACCATGTGGCTGCCCAGGTGATGTACACTTTTCAGCACACCCACACACACATTGGGATAGAGAGTGGGAGATAGAGAGAGAGAGAGAGGGAGAGAGCCTATGTGACCCACTTGGCCACTGGACGCTTGCCACATTCAAATCAACTTCAAGCTCATGCAATTTTAATGCCAGACAAAGCTGGAACCGCAGGGATGCGGAGGTGAAAGTAGGGAAAAGTAGGCGAAAGGAGGAGGAGGGGCAAGTGAATGTGTTATATGCTCGCTTGTGGCATGCAACTGACTTGTGGCCAGAGTACAGTCTCAAGTCTCAAGGTGCGTGGTTAACACACACGCCGACCCACAATTCTATTTGCAGCTGAGAATGTTTCATGTGTCGAAAGTAAAAAAGAACTATGCATTTAAAAAATGAAACCAATAAAAAATGATATTGAGAAATGAATAAATTTTATTTATAATAAGCATGTAATAAAAATAAAGCCAAATTGTAATAAAGTTTTAATGTTATAAAATATACAACAAATTTAAAATTGAACAAATGAAAATATTTTATTTCGTATATTTTTAATTCACTAATTTATAATAATAAAAATGGTATTTATAATGATTTTAACCAAAAATGTTTTCATATTAATATTTTCATTTTTTCTTCTTAACAATAACAATTTTGTGTATAAAATATTTTTAAAATACTTATTAATTTTTTTTAAAAAGATCTGAAACTGTAATACTAAATTAAATTGAAACTAAAATTTAATACGAAAACATAATGTTGAAATTTATAAGAAATATTTATTAAATAAAAAAATTTTATATTTTTTTAATAATAATTGATTTAGATAAAAAAAAATATGAAATATTTATAAAGAAAATTATAAGAAGAGTATTAATTTCAATTCTTTATATAAAATATTTATAAAATTCTTTCAATTTGAATACAAAAATCTGAAATTCAAATACTAATTTAAATTGGAACTAAAATTTCATACCAAAAAATAATGTTGAAGCTTTATTTTAATTTTTTTATTTTATATTTTTTAATTAATAAAATTGGATATTTTATAATAATAATTTATTTAGATCATATATATGAAATATTTATTAAAAAATGATAAGAAGAGTCTTAATTTCAATTTTGTACATAAAATATTTATAAAATTCTTACAATTTGATTAAAAAAATCTGAAATTCAAATACTTATTTAAATCGAAACTAAAATTTAATACGAAAACATAATGTTGAAATGTATAAGAAATATTTATTAAATAATAAAAGTTGATCTTTTATAATAATAATTTATTTAGATAAAAAATATTAAATATTTATTAATTTACCGATTAATATCAACAAATTTTTATTTTTTTATTTTTATTTATTCATTAAGAAGCTGCCTCGTATTGAATTAATTAACAATTTAGATAATTATAAGAGTTTTAAAAAAACAAATTATACAATAACTTCAGATATGCTCGCACGTATTTTTATTTACAACGGAAGCTGTTTTCTTGGCAGTATCTTTTGTGTTTGTTGGTTAATCAAATGCATATTTTTGTTTACTTGTCACATCCTTTTTCCGCACACTTTACTATTATATCAATTTACAAGATATTATTGTGCTATTTGAAAGTGTTTTTGCCACTTCCACTTTGTTGACCGCATAACTGCGACTGATGCCTGATTCCTTTGGTTGAGTTGCGGTTTTTATCAGTCGCCTGATTTCCTGAAACGCTTTAGGTAACCACTGAAGCTGAACAACTGCCAAATGAGGCATAGATTTTAGATTTTTGATTTCACGCACTTTTGATTGATGAAAACGTAGTCAAATTCCTGAGGAATTGTTACGCCAAAAAGCTGCGGGTGCCCAAAAAAGATAAATACAACAATAGACAGCAAAAGTGTGTGTTCAAGTGTGTGTGTGTGTGTGTGATAACTGATAACAAGTGGCAAACATTTGCATCTTTGTCAGTGCAACTGTCAAAGCGAAAAGCGAAAAGCGTCCTCATTTCCGGCCCAAATGATAAGCCAAGGAAAAGAAAGGAAAATAAAATAAATAAATACAACCACAATTGAATAGTTTTCGGTTTCTTTTTCGGCTTTTCCTTTATTCAACTCCAGGCAGGCAGCTGCTGTGCGTCTTTTAATTTCCTTTAACTTTAAGCCCGGCCCAGGAAAACTGACACAAAAGCAGTCGAATGAAACGCCTACTCTTGCCTTTTTTTCCTTCTTCCTCTCATCCTCTTTTCTTTCTACTTTATCATAATATACTCAAAGGACGCGTGTCCCGACGTCGACGCGACGTTGCCACATGCCACATGACGTCGCTTGCCTCGTGCCCCTTTTGGCCACGTTTCGCTTCACGGCGCCCACACGAGCCAAGAATGTTGATAGATACCCGCAACGTGTTGCTGCCTCTTTCTCTTGCCTCTTTCGTCCTTCCTCTTCCCTCTCTCGTCTTGCCACACGCCACGTCTCAGTTGAGCGCCTTCTGGCCATGGCCCACTGACTAATAGTTCACTTTTCATCGCTGATAAGCAAACGACACAAATAAAATATCGCTTAAATGTATAAAAAACTGAGAGAAGACTGTACTGTCCGCATTTTGTGGCAATTTCAGAATGAAATTAAATTCCTTTGAGTGAAATATAACTGAGAGAGTTTGTTTATATTTTATGTTTATTTATTAAATACTTAGTATACATTAGAGTGGGTCAATTTGTATGGACTAAAAAAAGTGCACCAAGCGGTTGTCAAAATCGAAATCTACGACGAATTCTAAGAAGAAACCATGGCTCTAAAATCAAAATCGAGCTTCCGATTTTTAACGAGAAACTTTTTGTATCTTTTTGTCATTTTAAACACGCATAGATACCACTTAACATTTTTTTTAAGAAATTTAGAAAATTTTAAAAATGTAAAACTAAAATAAAAAAATTAAAATTTATTTTTAAAATTTTTCTTAAGTTTAAAAAAAAAATTTTGAATATAAAATAAATAAATAATTTGCATTTGACCGTCAATTTACGTCCTTTTTAGTGCCACGACCATTCTATTTTTTTTTTTCAAAAATCCTTTGAAGTATTCAGAATTTATAGTTCAAGTTTCAACCCGAAATCTTACCTAGTTCAAAAGTTACAGATTTTTGCCACCAACATCGGCGAAACGAACATATATATAAAATGGTTCATAATTTGTATGTATTTTGTACCTATTTTCGGTTAGTTACATATTAATAATTCTAAATTAAATAATTGTATAATTTCAAAACAATTCTTTTGACTTTAGAACACAAATGCTGACTTGACCAAAGATCTAACAACTATATAATCAAGCTGCAAACTTTCTATATGTTTATTAAATTTCCCAAATTTAATTGTTTTTTTTTTGACAAAACTTAAATTTTTTTATACCTACTTAAATTACATAAATTCCATCTTTTATAACTTTATCAAAGCTAAACAGATTTTTATGTCGAATATCAATTTTAACGATATTATCAATGAAGTTACCTTGAAATTGAATTTATTAATTAAACGGAAACAATTTAAAAAGTATTTATACTGTGAAAATAACAGAATAAAACAAAATTCAATTATTTAAGATTAAAAATTCAATTTAATACCTTTCATTTTTATAATTTAAAAAACAATGTAAACTATTATATTTGTCTATTTATGTTGTCATTGAATTTTCTTGCTCCACTGTAATTCTCTATAAATTTGATATGCATATCAAAAATGACATTGTCAATGGAATCACCTTGAAATTGTATGAATCATTGAATTTATTGCATAGTTATAGTTATTTTTATGTCTCTAAAAAAAGATGCAAATTGCCAATTTACCAATTGCACAACAGTTTTATTTGTGGAAAATCACTTTAGGTATTTGCTTTTATCTTACAATCAAACTTGAAACTCGAGAAATTGTGCAGCAAACACAGAAAAATCGTTTTCAACCGTAGACTAAATAAAAGGAATTTTCTCTCTGTAGATTTGCTTTTTTTTATATTGAGTGAAAGGGTGAGAAATAAAAATCTGTGTGTGTATCAACAGCTTAAACTGTTGCGAGTTCTTTGGAAAGTGTTAAGAAAGTGCAAAGTAAAAAGGGAATATAGAAAAGTGTAAGGTTGCTACTGGCACATTCATGCACTCATTCAGGCAGTTATTCATTCAACAATTCACTTCATTCATTCATTGGTCATGCAAATCCAGCTCAGGCACAGAGACAGAAATTTACACCTTGGGTTGTAGTTGGCAAAGTCCGCAGATAATCCGCATTAGTTGCACAATGGCCAGAGTAGCATATGGCCAGGACTTTAGTTTAGTTTAGGTTTCGGTTTAGGTTTAGGAATCGAAAGCGAGTTGCACTTGTCGCCAGGACAATGAGACAAGGACAACGCTATGTAAATTGAATCGTGTTTTCTAGCATTTGTCAATTGTTCAGAAATGTTCGGAAATGTCCAAATGTTAACCTCAATGGAAAAGCTCAACGCCCGGTAGAAATTTGCAATAAAATATGTATTGCATATTGCAATTTTAATTTCTCAATTCATTTTATTTTTACATACACATACATATACACATTTACTGTCCTTGTTGTTTTTTCTTCTACCAATCGAAGGCAAAAGGTGGAAGTGGCAGCCACAGGAGTGCCACAAATAACAAATTGCTTGTCATTGGCATCCCAAATAGACCCATAGACCAATCGACCGATAGACCCATTCAGCAATTTCCAGTCAGTTGACAGTTGACTCGGTTTACGGGTTTACAACATACAACATACAACATTCAACCCACGAGTACGGGCACAAGTATTCCCAGCTGCAGGACATTGCATTTACAATTTCAATCTCTATTAAAATTCATTGAATCCCTTTGCATTAGTTGCCCGCACTGTCTTTTCATCGCACAGTGTCTCAAGGTATATGCAAATTCATTGAATTTAGTTGAGAGTTGAACTGACAATAGGATCTAATAAAAATTTGATCAACTAATTAATGTTACTATCTTTAAACTTGCAGACTCCCCCCTATTAATAATCTATAAACTTGATCTTTAAATTAACAGATCAGTTTCTGGATTTTGATCACAGATCGATAAATAAATGTGATCTATGAAACAAATTTTCGGATTCATAAATAAAATATGTAAATATTATAAACGATCTATATAATAAATAATATGAAATGATCTACAATTTAGGGCATTTATATATAATATAAAAAAAATCTACGGCTCACTTTTCATATCGCTATTTAAATCATTTAATTTGTATATTAACTAATCAATTAGTATGATTCAAAAGGCTTAAATAACCATTGGTCTGATGAGATTATTAGTTTAACTGATCAGAGAATGTAAAATTCAAAAGAGTTTATTTAAATGTACTTAAAAACATTTATCTATTCATTATTATTTATTTTATTAATTTACAAATTTAATTTGTCTGATCGTGAAATGCTTTATTAACAGATCATTAAAATTATATTTAATCAGGATCAACGAACTCTTAAAAACAAGTCTTATCAATCGCATTAAAAAGCGTTGACTGATCGCTTGTGATCTTTACTTGCACTGATCAACAGAATGAATTAAATTTGGGTTTTCCATAAAATCGTTTTACTGATACTTTGAGTGGTTTAAGTTAATTGATCACTTAACTTTCGCTCATAATAAGATAAAATAATTTAATATCAATAATTTAATCCAGCCTCTACTGATCTCCAGTAATCTTTACTTTTATCGATAGTCGTAATCAACAATTTACCACAAACATTTTCCATCGATCGCTGCCATAAATGTTTTCCGATCTCTTGTGATCTTAATCTTCTGATCTCTTTTTTTTCTAGATCAACAATTAAACAAATCCACTCGATCCTTTTCATAGGCGATCTTCAATTTTCTTGATCGTATACCATTTAAATGTTAAATAAATACAAAAATAAATTTATTTATCAAATTCTTTTCCTATTCAGCGACCAGTTTTAAGGACTTGATCAAGTCGGGAACCCTGCGCCTCTGCAGCTTATCATTTGAGGTCTTGGGCAAGGCCTCGACGAAGTAAACTCCGCCACGAATGTGATAGGCACCACTCAAGTGTCGCTCCACAATGTTTCTCACTCGCTCACCCATCAGTTCTCGTCCCTCTTTGTCGGGTGTACGAACCACAGCACAGGCCGTGAGATTGCTGGAGATTTGATCGGGAATTCCAAAGACACAGGCCTCGCTCACACCCGGCAGACGAAGGATAAACTCCTCGATTTGCTCGGGATAGATTTGGAAGTTGTTGTACTTGAAGACATCCGTGTCGCGTGTCTGAATGTACAGGTAACCCTCGCTATCGAGGTAACCAATGTCGCCGGTTCTCAGCCATTGTCCGTCCGGACTCAGGGCCCGTTTTGTGGCCTCCGGATTGCGATAGTATCCGGCCCATTTGTAGCGCAGATGGGCGTAGATGATGCCCACCTCATTGATGCCCAGGGGCATCCTTAATTTATCCAACACTCGCAGTTCCACATTTCGCATTACTTTCCCCTCGCTGCCAAGGGGACCGCCCAGATTTTTGCTGACTCCCCCGACCTCTGAGAGTCCGTAACCCACAACGAATCTCATATTTCCAATTAATTCATACATTCTTCTAGATACAGTTCTGCAGACCTTTGAACCAGCGCCAATTAATACCCGAACCGAGTCCAAGTGAGCTCTGATCTGGGGCAGATCACTCTGACACTTGGAGAGCAAGGCGATCTGATGTGAGGCCAGAAAGAGGAAGGTCGCCTGATGTCGCTGGACAACCTGCAGTAGATACTCCACGGTGTAGACTCGGTTCGTGATGATTCGCTTGCAGCCATTGAGCAGAGAGGCCAAGAGCATAAAGGTGCCGGAGATCCAGTACAAAGGACTAAAGGACAGCACCACAGTGTCCCGGGTGTAGGTGTTGGGACTGTCAAAAAAGGTAGGAGCATGAGAAAATTAATATATTAAAATATATTATTAAAATTAATTTTACTTTAGAATTTAGCTAACTAAGAAACTTTGAAACATAAATAAGAGAAAATGTAATAAGTTTTTGAAACAATTAAAAAATAATTATAATTTTTTTAGATTTGTTAAAAACATTTTTAAATAATAATTTAATAAAAAAGTTTATATAAAGAATATATAAAAAAGAACAAATGTATTTTGGTAATTTTTCTATTTTTTTTGGTATTTTTTTAGTATTTTTATACTAGATTATATTTAAAGCGGGGAACGAGTAATAATACTTTTTAAAACATAAATTGGAGAAAATATTTTTTTTTCATCAAATAACTTAAAAACAACAGTTATTTTTTAATGTAGAAAAAAACCTTTTCTTAAATAATAATTTAATCAAGAAAATTAAAAAAAAATACTCTTTTCATTGAGTTGAAATGCACATACCAAAAATTACAAAAAAGGACACAGTATGTTATTTAGTACAACTTAGTAATTTTGGTTTTTTTTTATATTTTTTAGAATTTCTGGTATTTTTTTAGTAGCATTTTTTTTTTAAATTGGTTAAGACTCGTGAAAATTTAAAGGGCTGTAAAAAATGTAAAGAAATAAGTACGAAAAAAAGCTTTAAGAATTAAATAATTAAATTAAATATTTAATTAATTCAATAATTTTTTTCCTATAGTCACTCTAAAAATCTGCACTTACTTTTTGCAATTACAAATCAGACTGCGATGTGAGCGAGTTACGCCCTTCGGCATTCCCGTGGTGCCCGAGGAACAGACAATGAAGGCGGTGTGATCTCCGTTCAGCTTTGGACAGGGCACATAGCTATCAAAAGAAGAAGAAAGAAGAGTTGCAGTTAGAGAGATGCCCCTTAATTTCCTATACAGGAACTTACTCAGCTGGTGCAATACCCTCGTTCTCTTTAAGTAGTTCGCTGACACTGGGAACACCTTCAATTTGACCATTTACCAGGTAGATCAAAGCTGGATTGAGCAATTTTTCATTTACTGCTTTGATAGTTGAATAGTTTTCCACATCGCAGAAGATTAATTTGGGCTCTGTGATGTCGTACATGTACTTGACGGTCTCTGTGGGTGAAAGATAGAAAGATTGTAAACAAAGTCAGCATATGAAGATTTTCTGTTTATCTAAACAGCAATAATTAAAATCGGCTTACTTTAAAAGTGTCTGAGCAGTAACAACTCAGCATATTACTTTTCTTCAAGCTCAAAAATGCGTTAGAATATTTTATTTTTTTTAAAACTACTCATCAAAAAATATAGAACAACCAAAAAGCGCTTGTATCGCCTGAGCAATAATAGCAAAAAGTGTACGAAAATAAACTTTATGACAGTAACATACCTGTTATATAATGATTAGTAATAATAATCATCAGTAATTAGATTATTTTTGTTTAAAAGTCAAACTAATGATTAAATTACAATTATTTTCGGTACTGCCCAATTATTTAATGACTGCGATTACAAAAAATTAAAAATAATCTAAAATTATTACAATTATTCAAAAATAATCAGAAAAAATAAAAAATTATCAAAAATAATCTTTTTGGGTATTCGGATTATTTTTCATTTTTTTCTGATAATTTCTGATTATATTTAAATATTTCTGGTTATTTATGGCTATTTAGTAAAAATCAAATTATTTTAAACTTTAAAAGTCAAAGTACCCAAAATAATCAGAAAAAATCAGAAATAATCCGAAATAATCAAAAAGATTATTTTCGAATATTTTTGTTTTTTTCTGATTATTTTTTAATAATTGTAAAAATTTTAGATTATTTCTGTTTTTTTGTAATCGTAATCATTATATAATCACAGCTTTTTCAACAGTGAATTATATAGTCACTACGATTGTTTCCAAAAATAATCTAGTTGATTCGTAATTCTAATCGAAATTTAACAGGTATGCTGAGCAATAACAGCAGCAAAAAAAATTAAATTAAATGCCAAATTTTTTTTCAGATACAGAATTGAATGTTAAATGTTGTTGCGCTCAGTTCATTATTTAACTTAGGCAACATTTAAAACAATTTCGCAAGTGATCTCACCCTGATCGAAGTCCGGATGCAGTGGATTGATGGGCGTGCCCGAGAGCAGGGCGGCGATGGTGACACCTGTCAGATAGGTTGTGTTATTAGCCGAGATGCCGATGACGTCGCCACAGTGCAATCCCAGTCTTTTCAGTCCTTGGGCAATTACTAAACCCTGCTGGGCCAGTTGAGAGCCCGTCAATTCCATGCCCGTGATATCACAATGCTGCAGAACCTTGTCGGCATTCAGATTCAAAACACGCATCGTGACCTCGCCGAGTGTCATTTCGGGTCCGTAGAACTCCTTGCCCCTTGGCCCCTCCCAGGTGCGTGTGGCAGCATCGTAGTGCACCTCACAGGAGGCGATCATCTTGATGATCTTTCGGATCTCAAGTTTGTCTCTCAACTAAGTGTTTTACTGCGTCGCCAAATGTTTTTATACATGTCAAGTCGTCAATAAATAGGAAACAAAAGCGTTTGTTGTTAATTGTTTTGTCACGTTGCCAGACATCGAGTTCGAGTTTGACAGCAGAGTTAATGTTTTGGTTTTCTTCACATTCGGTTCTTTGTCATCGAAATTGGTCTAAATAGATGCTTATTTAGTGGACTCATGATGCCGCTAGACAAATTAGAGCCAAGCATCAATTAGACTTCATTACATGGAAGAATCTGTCGCCTGACTTGCCAATTTAGGCAATTAACTCGATCGACTGTAAGATGATGTAATTAATTTGCTTTGCTTACCGTGGATTATAAATATTCAGCTCTTAATAAATAGGGATACTCGATTTTCCTTTAATCCCTAGATCGAAAAATTGCTTTTTTCCTTAAGCGCAATCCATTTTAATCTTTGGGAATCTTTAATATGTATAAGAAATCCTTGACATCGCAATTTCTTTCCTCTGTTAACTCTATCAAGTGTTAGATTATGAAATCATATTTCCTGAAATCGAAAGTCTTCTTTTAAAACTTCCTCTCTTTTATTTTATTTTATTTTATGTTAATTTATTTAATGTCAACTAAAAGAAGTTGACCAATTAAGTAAAATTAAAGTATAAGTTAAATAATTTAAAAAATTAAATTAAATATTTATAGTTATATTTAAATATAAACTGAAAAGTAAAAAAGTTAATTTAAAAAAATTTCTATTACTTCAGAGGGAACCTCTGTTTTTAGAAAGAAATTTTCGTTTACTTGATCAAGGTTAAATTTCCCTTCTTTCAAATTATAGTTAATATCCTTTCTTACTTCAGAAAATTTCTTTGACTCTAAGAAAGTACCTCGATTAAATTAGATAGTTTTCCTTAGGGCGTATTATATTTTATTTAATCGGATTTCTCGTTCTCGTAGCAGAATTCTTTTAAAATATTATCACCTTCCTCTAAACCGAAATGCCTTCCGCTTGAATAAATTTCCTCTCTTTCTGCTTTTTAATATAAAAAATTTCCTGTCAGTAAAAATATGACATTCTTTTCACATAAAAAAATTATGACTTTATGCATTTTTATTAAAAGTTTTCTTTATAAATGTGTAGAGCTGAGTTGTGTCTTGAGTTCAGCCAAAATACGACGTCTTTGGATCTTTTTGTTCGTGGTCTTGGGCAGCTCGTCGACGAAGTAGACGCCTCCTCTCAAATGGAAGGACTCGCTCAGATGCTGCTCGACAATCGCCGTGATTTTCTGCGCCGTCAGCTGTTTGCCCAACTCGTTCTGATCGCGGACCACAGCACAGGCTACGAGATGGGTGGATATATCATCGGGAATGCCAAAGATGCCCACCTCATGGACACCCGGCAGATGGAGTATGACATCCTCGATCTGCTTGGGATAGATCTGAAAGTGATTGTAGCGAAAAACGTCCGAGTCGCGGGTCTGGAAGTGCAGACAGCCCTCGTCATCGAAGTAACCATGATCGCCAGTCAGCAGCCATTTGCCGTCCGGGCTCAAGGTCGTCTGTGTGTCCTGCGGATTGCGATAATATCCGCCCCATCGCCGATTGAGGCGAATGTGAATGTGGCCCGTCTGATTGGGACCCAAGGCATTTCCCTGCTCGTCCAGCAGACGCACTTGCACATTGCGCAACAGTTTCCCCTCGCTGCCCAGCGGACCGCCCACATTTTTGCTCACGCCCCCAATTTCCGAGAGGCCATAGAGCACGGCGAATCGATCGCTGCCCAGCAGCTCGTAAAGCCGCCGCCAAATCGCCAGGGGCAACTTGGAGCCACTGCAGACAAATGATTGCACCGATTGCAGTTGTTGCACGAGTTGCGGTTCCTCGGACTTGGCGAGCAGCGCCATGTGGTGCGGCACGGTCAGCACGAAGTTCACCTCGTGTCGTGCCACCAGCTCGGCAAAGTACGCGGCACTGAAGGGTCGGTTGGTGATCACGCGCTTGCAGCCGTTGACCAGCGAGGCGAAGAGCGTGAAAATGCAGGAGATCCAGTAGAGAGGGCTGAAGCAGAAGAGCACCGTCTTGGCCGTAAACAGCTGCGGGCTGAGGGGGGGAGACGGAACAAGAGGAAATAGATGTTGAAATAAAGTGACACTCAGAAAAATATTATGATCATTTTTGAGATTCATCTTTGGTGTTGAAATTGTAATGATTATTAAAAATGTGAAATTATCGTATATGTTTTTCTTAACATCGGAAAAAATTAATCTCATAAGAAATTTTTTTAGATATTGCTTTGTGTTCAAGAATTTCAAGAAAGGATAGAGGTACACTTAAAAAAAAAAGGTTTTTCCTATTATATAGTTTAGTTTTTCGTTTCAAAATTCGTAAAACTGTTGGAAAACTACCTAAAAAGCAGAAACATAATTTTTTTAAAAAAAAAAAAAAATTTTTTTTAGATATATCGTTTGGCGTTCTACTATTTTAGCTTTCAGAAAAGTTAAAGGTACACTCAGATCAAATTATTATACTCAACCTAGAGATTTTCTTTGGTTTTTCAATCATCATAAATACAAGATAAATATTCGAAAGCTCAAAAATATTACAAAAATTTCTGTCATCAGTTTTTAAAATATTGTTTCTAATATGTGCAAGAAATCCATTTGTTTATTAATATATGGGTTGACTTAGCGTTTCAATGATATTCTTAGTTTTTCGCATTCTTAGAAAAAATCTTCAAGGTTAAAAATAATGGTTTAAAAAATAATATCCATATAAAAGGAGAAAACCTTTCTGTTTTTAGAAAATGTTTTCTTTTTAATGAAATTTTTGTAAGAAAAATTTGAAAATTGATTTAATAATAATAATAATTTAATTGGGTAAGATTCTTAAGCTTTAGAAAAGAAAAATCAAATTGAATGAAATTGAATTTCTAAGAAAGTCATATCGTTTTCAAAAACGTTTAATTTATGACTCTTATGACGAAATAGAGCCCCTGTTTTTTCAGAGTGTAAAGAGTTAAGGCGAAGCACAAGGTACAGTGCGGTCACTTACATTTTGGTGTTGTTCAAGAGACTGCGATGCGAGCGGGTGACGCCCTTCGGCAAACCGGTTACCCCCGAGGAGCTGATGATGAAGGCCGTGTCGTCGCCGCTCAAATGCGGGCAGGCAAAGCTGCAAGTACACACAACTTGAATTGAGTAAAAAATTCAATTAAGAAAACTAGAAACACTTACAGTGTCTTGGGATCGTAGCCAACCGAGCCGTCTCTGAGCAAATCCTGAATATTGCGCACACCCGGAAGACTTCCGCTGAGCAGAATAAGTTCCGTTTTGAATTTGAGACTCTGTTTGACGGCATCCAAGGTCTGATAGTTGTTCACGTCACAGAAAATGACCTTCGGCTTGGTAATCTCATACATATAAGCCACAGTCTCTATAAAATAAGCAGAGTGCATGAGTTTGCGAGTTAGAACTGCTGAAAAGTCTGCTTACCTTGGTCGAACTCGGGATGTAGTGGATTAATGGGCATGCCATTCAATAGGGCTGCAATTACCACCTCCGTGAGGTAAGTGGTGTTTGTGGCAGAAATGCCAATCACATCACCACGATGCAGTTTTAGTTGCTGAAAGGCATGGGCCAAGAGACGACTCTGCTCATAGAGCTGAGCTCCGGTTAGACTCTCTCCGGTTGGATCAAAGACCTGCATTACTTTATCCGCGTGCAGTTTCAAGATCAGCAATGCCACCTCGCCGAGCGTCATATCGGGTCCATAATATTCCTTGCTCTTCGGTCCCGACCAAATCTTTTCAATGCTATCGTAACTGGTGGTGGTCATATAGTCCATTATAGTTTCTTTTTTTTTTTTAACACTCAGTCAACACTCGAAATCAAGCAACTGAATAGTCGACTTAATGTTTGCACTCTATATATAGGCAACCAGCTGCTTCCAACTTCCAACTCTGATCTGCTAATTGCGTCAACACGTTCAGTACAACACCATTTAAGCTGTGGTTCTAGTCACAACAATTCAGTTGACAGTTTAAAAATTTGTTAAATTCTCTACAAATTGACACTGTCTTTGAGTTGGTTTTATTAGCTACATTTTCATAAAGTCTTTTTTCTGATATTACATCTTGAAATATTTGTTTTTACTTAATTTGTACTTTTGTCATTTAATTTCTAAGAAAATTAGCTGAAATTTTATTAAAATCTTTTCTTTATTCTTTCAACTTTTATTTTATTTATATATTCGGGGGTGCCACAGAATTCGCTTTCGCTTGAATTTCACTCAAATTTCATACAAATTTAAGTGAAATTCAAGCGAAAGCGATTTCTGTGACACCCCAAATTATTTTCTAGTATTTTATGGATTTACCTTTAAAAACGGTCTATACCTCTGAGCTCTACTTTATCTGATCTCGATTGTTATCTTTGAATCGCCCGATTGGATTGTCAGGAAGAAAAACTCACTTATTGATATTATTGTTTGAGTTTTAATTCGTTTTTTCTCCGGCAATTGCTTAGCTTTAATCGAAGTACCTTATTCTTATATTTCTTATAATGTTTTTAATCTCTGATAAATCGCTGAAGACTGAAGTATTATTCTGAAAAGATTTCCACTTTACTCTACTTTACACTGCTTCTATAGCGGATTGTCTATAAAGAGCTCTAACTTATTCAATGATTATCTTTAAATTTTCCTTCTTATTATAATTAATTCTTTATTTTTTTTTCTTAAAAATTTCAACCTTTTACTTTAGTTTATTATATAGTAAAAATATTTATATTGAACTTATTTTTTAATTAAATATTCTACTCAAACTCTTCTTTTACTCGATAATTTTTTAAAAATGCAGTCCCTCATCCATTAATATTCTGCTTTAATTTTACACTTTAAACAATATGTTGGACTAACTAGTTATCTATCTAGTCATTTTTCGACTCTTTTATTGATTAATTTCTTAAATTGCTACAATTCCCTTTTAATAATTCACTTGAAAATATTTATTTCTGCTTAGCATTTTTCTTGGCATCTTGCACCACTGTGCAACAGCAGCGATTGCATAATTTTAACGATTAAACACAGTTTGATCTCATGGCTCTGTTTCTGTCTCTGTGTCTGTTTCTGTCTCTATCACTGTTCCAGCTTTGTGGTTGCAGCACGCGCAGTTTTCTTCCCTCCCTCTCCCTCTTTCTCCCCCTTCATCTTCATCTTCTTCTCCTGGTTACTTTGTGGTGCATCGAGGATAAGGGCACAGATGGCGATAGAGTGGCGCATCCTTGATGCGTACACGCTTCATTTGCGTGCTTAGTTAGGAAATCAAGCGTGTGCTCCAGGACATGACACAGTCAGGAGCAGAGTCAGGAGTAAAGAAAGAGACAGACACAGAGTCGATAGCAGAATCAGAAACAGACTCGCAGTCTCAGTTCTGGTTGCAACTTAACATGCAAGGTGCAACTGCCACACCCTCCCCCTTTTCACCCCCTTTCCTCCCTACTCCCTTTTCTCCATCCCATTTCAGGGCAAACTTCAACGGAGGCCGCAAAGTTGTTCAGCGAATGCTGCAGATGAATGGACTTCTGTTTCTTCTTCTTCTTCTCTTACCTGTCGTTAGCTACTTTCAAGGATGTATTTTCCATGTACCTGTGTGTGTGTGGGAGTAAAGTGAGAAATGAATTTGCCTCTAAGCTGCACAAAGTTCATTTATTGATTTTCAGGGCAGCGAAGGGACAAGACTTAAGCTCTCCTTATAGCCTAGTATACAAAAGTTAAACAGGCTTATGAGTTTCTCTTCTTTAATTTTTTTATTTTCAAAAATTTATATTTTTTAGTACAGTATGTAAATTCTTAATGATACTATTTCAATGTCCATCTGTCATAGACTTAAAGAGCTAGAGCTACTAAAATTGGTGTTAGAATTGTGTATCCCGAAAATATGAAAATTAAATAAATATACAAAACTCAAAATTATTGCCTTGCTATTTGACTAAAGAATTGTGTGATTTGTTTTCAAAATTAAGCTTTAAATTTCATTTTGATTGGTTAATAAACAGAGAATGAGATATGATTATAAATTATTCACCACAATTTATTTCTTATCTCAGCTTATTTCAACCAGCACAAAAAGCAACTTTAATCAAAAGCTTCAATTACAACTAACTAAGAAACAAACCTAATCAAAAGTATTTACAGAAAACTAAAGTTATATCAACTCATAACTTGAAAATATTAAAAATTACTTGAAAATTTTTAAATTATTGAAAAAATCATTTTTCTTTACTTTTATACCCGATTTAAAAAAAGTTAAAAAAAATTTAAAATTGTTTTAGCTAGTATTTTTTTATTGTTTTTTGTATGGGATGAGTCTAGAAAAATGTTGTATGAAAAGGAGATAAACTTGGCTAATATAGTCACTTTTAGCAATTTTCAAAATATCATAAAAAAAATACTAGCGAAGAGATTTTTGAATATTTTTTTTCCAGTCAGCAAAGCTGGTTTAATTACTTTTTTTTTATCAAAACATGTAATTAGCATAATAGATATGTTCGACCAACTGACATATTTAATTGCACTTTAATCATAAATAAGCACCCACAAATAGTTAATTGCCAATAGTTTATAAATGATCTCATAATGACTGAATAATGTTTAAAGAGTTTAAAAACAGCTGTGATGTGTGCCAGAAGTCGACTTTAGAGTTTTTTAAAATAATTTATTCATACTCTCAAATTGTTTCATCAACCTTCACGTAGAGATTTGTATAGAATTGTCGTGTATTATTTTCTAAAAAATCCAATTCCACTAAATATTGACCAGACGGCACCGGAAGTCGCAATAGTTCATACTGTGCATGATATCCTTTAACAATTAATGGGCCCTTGAATTAAATAAATGATTTTAAAAATGTTTATTTTCTCTATTGCGACTTACCACATAAGGACATGTATGGTTCATGTTGGTATATTTCCGCATCATTTTATAAAATATATTAAGAAGCGGATTATAAGGCTTCTGAAGGAATCGACAACCGTCAACCTCGAATTTGTAGAGCCACGGCTTATAGCCATTTTCCCTCTTAAACAATCTTAGCGCCATGCGAAAATTATGAACAGGATGCAAAAGTGTTGCATTAAAGTTGAGAGTTGTCTTGTTACGACTAATGGCCCGTAGTCGACATTCATGAATAACGATAAGGGATTCATTTAAAGAGTGGCACACAAAATTTGTGAACTTCACCTCCGTAGCATTCTGGAGTTGTAATCAAATTTATACTTAAATTAGACAAGGATCAATTAAACAACTTACATTGTAAAAGAACAGGCAACTAGCGAGAAATAAAACAACAGTCACTTTAAAATCCATAACGACACTTTTTCACTGGTTTTGCAGAACTGAAAGCTGGTTTAATCAAAACGTCTCTTTTTATCAAAAAATGTAATTGGCATTATCGATATGTTCGATTGACTGACATATTTAATTGCATTTTAACTATTAATAAATAGCCACAAAAAGTTAATTGCCAGTAGTTTAGAAATTATCTAAAAATGACTGAATTATGTATAATGAGTTAAAAGAAGCAATTATGTGTGCTAGAATACGACTTTAGAGTTTATAAAAATTATTTATTCATCAACCTTCACGTAGAGATTTGTAGACATTTGACGTATATTATTATCAATCCAATCCACTTCCAGTAAATATTGACCAGACGGCCACGGAAGTCGCAAAAGTTCATATTGTACATGATATCCTTTGACAATCATTGGGCCCTTGAATTAAATAAAGATTTTTAAGAACTATTTATTTATTTTCTCAAATGCGACTTACCACATAAGGACATGTATGGTTAAAGTTGGTATATTTCCGCATTAATTTGAATAAGATGATAGCAAACGGATTGAAAGGTTTCTCCAGAAATCGACAAAAATTAATATCAAATTTGTAGAGCCACGGCTTATAGCCATTTTCCCGCTTAAACAATCTTAAGGCCACGCGAATATTGTGAACAGGATGCAAAAGTGTTGCATTAAAGTTGAGAATTGTCTTGTTACGACTAATCGCCCGAAGTCGACACTCATGAATAACAGATAAGGATTCATTATAAGAGTGGCACACAAAATTTGTGAACTTCACTTCCGAAGCATTCTAAAGTTGTATTAAAATTTTTATTAATAAGACTAGGATCAATTAAATTACTTACATTGTAGAAGAACAGGCAAATAGCGAGAAATAAAACAACAGTCACTTTAAAATCCATAACGACACTTTTTCATTGGCTTTGCAGAACTGAAAGCTGGTTTTATCAAAACGTCTCTTTTTATCAAAAAATGTAATTAGCATAAAAGATATGTTCGATTGACTGACTTATTTAATTGCATTTTAACTATTAATAAATAGCCACAAATAGTTAATTGCCAGTAGCTTAGAAATTATCCAAAAATGACTGAATTATGTATAATGACTTTAGAGTTTATTAAAATTATTTATTCATATTCTCATATTGTTTCATCAACCTTTATGTAGATATTCTTATACATTTGTGGCATATTATCATAAATCCAATCAAATTCCAATAAAAAACTATATTTAGAAATATTGCAAATTGTTAAGTTTTGGTATTTTTTTAAGATATAATTATATAATTTTTTTAAACTAATTTATGCTTTATTAATTTTTTTAAATTTATGTTGATTGAATCAAAAGAGTGCAAAAATATGGCTACTGGGTAACCAACAGTCCATCATCTTAACTTTAGCGCTCTTACGTGTTATTGTTGTTATATTGGGCTTCAACTTGGCTAATAACACGGCCCGCTAAATGTGCATACAACAAGAACAAAAACAACAACAACTTAAGTATCTGTCGGGTTGAGTGATGAACTGCAACGTGGCTAATAAAACTTTTGGCCAACAACTTTGATATTGGCTTTTGATGAGGTCATTAAACAGTCAAGCAACAAAATGACAAAACCACAACAACAACAAAAAAACAAGACAACAGCAACAACACACAAATACACAGAAGAATATTTTGTGTGGAAATCTCAGCAATTAAGTGCGAGAAACTGACACAAAACGAGCTGAAAATGCGACACAGCGCCAAAAAGTTGGTGAAAAGCTTCAGCTCTCTCACTCTAACTCTTACTTACACCCTCTCTTTCTCTGTCTCTTTTACTCTCTCTTCTTCTTCTGCTTTGCTGTCCAAATGTAATCAGGCTCAACATTATAATTAACCGCAAATGCAGTTAGAGCCGCGAGTTCTTTTCCCGTGCTGAAATGCGACCCGCTTTTAGGTCCAGCCGCGGGGCAATATGTTGTCGTCACCCTTCCTTATCACCCCTTATCATTCAGCCCCTCCCTCTGCCTTCACTCACACCCACTCTGTGCCCTGTGCTCTGGCCAGTCTCAGCTGCTATTAAAACTTTTACGACAAGTAGGCGAAAAAATTACTTAATTAAAATGATTGACTAACAGAAAAGTTTGTGCGAAATCATTTTTACTTTTTGCATACCCATTAGCAAAGTGCGCAAAAGGGTAGTTTAGCTCGGAACAAATTTTTGTAAAAGTCAGTAAAAATTTTTTAGATTATTATTATTTATTATGTACTTATTTATTTATATATTTATAAATATCAACTAAGAAAACTTGACCAAAAATACATTTCAAAGTTATAATTTAATTAAAAGCTTAATATGATATTAATTTATAAATTTTGTAAATTTTAACTTTAATTGAAAGAACAACAAAAAGATTTAATAATACAAATGTAAATCATGTTATTTGGATATAAATTAAAGGATTTCCAACTTGAAAATAAGTTTATTGGGCAACTAAAGTTGCGAAGAAAATATATTGGAAATTAAAAATAAAGAAAACTACGAAAATTTAGATATTTGGTATATTTAATTTTATAATTATTGTAATTAATTCTTATACTAATTTTATATTATTTTGTTTAACTATACCTACACTTTCATTATGATTGAAATTTTTACCAAAAACTATTCGCAAAAAAAAAAGATTTGTATGATAAGCGTATGATTTATAGTGTGTCAAATTGTTTTGATTAAGATACCAAATTTTAAATAATTGCTCCTATTTTAAGAATTTAATTTTACAATATCTTTTTTTAACTTGTTCTAAGACCATAAAATCAGTATGACTTTGATTTTTATTTTAAAATTAATTGAATCCAGTTTAGTTTACAATTTCCCTTTTTTAAAATTTTTATAACTAAATTGAAGTAAAAATCATAAAAAAATATATATAGAAAATATTTTTTGTGTTTGTCAAATTAATAAACGTATATAATTTATTTTATTAATTAAGTTTAAATGTGAAGGCAACTGTAAACTATTTACAGAGTATCTCCCAGTCTCAACTGCATTTTATCCAATTTTTGTTCTTTTTTTGCAGTTCGCTGCGGATGCTCGTAACTAGCTAGGAATACTTTTCCGGAACAATAGTTCTTTCCGGTTTGCGGTTAGCATGCCTTCTCTCTCACACACACACACACACACACTCTCTCTCTCACTCTATACACTGACTCTTTCTCGCTCTTGCAGCCGCACGTATTTATTATTTGTCTTTGGGCCGCCGGCAGTGAAAATTTGTAGAAAAAGCAGCGCGGCTTTTGGCCTGGCTTGAATCGTGGCCGCAACTGGGCTTAGATACGAATGCGAATACGGCTAAAAATAAAAATAAAAATGAAAATCCACAGACGGCATCTTGTTGTTCGGCTAACAAATTAACGAGCGCCTCAAGTGTTGTTGTTGTGGTTTCCTTCATTTTCTTCGTTTTTTTCTCGCTTGACTTTCTATGCAGTGAAAAACTTTGAAGTGTTAATGAATTGCAATGAGTGAGAAAGAGAGAGAGAGCGAGAAAGAGAGAGATGAAGAAAGGGGAGTCAGTGGGCATGGTCATGTCCTGACTGCCGGGCATTTGCGGTGTAATGACCGTTAGTTTCTGTGGTTAATTTGCCAGCTTGTAATTGAAATTATGATTTAATTGAATTTGCTGCGTTTTTTTCCTGCTCAAGAGACTAAAGTGTAATGCCAAGTTGTAAAGTGGTTCAGGTAAAGCTAAAGCGATTTAGTTAGACAGTCAAGTGCACATCAAGTACATCATCATCATCATCATCAACATCTTCAACATCATCATATTTATCCCACTGACTGAACTTTAACCATTTACTCATCATTTGAAAACGATTTAATCTCCCAAGTGCATCTCTTTAATTAATGTCTAAATTTGAGCTGCTTGCAAATGCATTTAAATGCATTTAAAGGGCACTTGCATTAAGAATAAAGCCTTTTGCCTTTATACATATTAATTTTGTTATAATTAATACTTGGCAAAGCATTTAAACTGTGTGCGTATTGAGTTTAAAGCTCCCTGTAGTTCAATATTGATGAATTTGTGGTCGAAAATCATTTAATTGCCTGTTAGACTATTTTGTACTCTAACAACAATTGAAGTTAAATATATTAATAATATTTATAAATGATTATTTTAAATTTATATATCAATTTTTTTATATTTTGGAGACTTAAATTTAAATGTTGAAAAACTAGATACAATCTTTAAGCTTCTTCTTCTCAACGTCGAAAAATTTGAAATTTTTGTTAGTTTTTGTAAGCAAAATATTTAAATATATTTAATAAATTTATTTAACAACAAAAATTTTTTATTGCATTTCAAAATAGAATTTATGAGAATAAAATGAAGTTTAAATTATGAATTTATTTAGCTTAGAAGTGTTAAATTAATTTAAAAGTATTTAACTAGTGATAATATTTGATGAAATATAAAAGACTTGTTTAATTTTAAACAAAATTCAATTTGTATTTAAATAAATTAATTTATTGTCTATTGAAAACAAAGAGTGTTTCACATTTCCAGCACATAATTTGGTTAACACTGAAACTTCCGCTGAGAATAAGTACCTGAGAATGTCTTGTCTGTCAAAATTAGTTTGGCATTCAAATGAGCCTCTTTTCTGTGCAATTTTGAAGGCACTGTAAGTGCTGCATGCCACATTGACTATTGTCAATATTTGTGGCAAGCACTTGAGTTGAATTCAGTTAAGTTGGCCAAGAACAACTACAATTGAGGTGTGATTATGCAACTGAATTTAATAATTCATTGCAATTATGTGTTTTAGGCGTGATTACAAATCGCAACAAGACTAATAATCCGTTCAAATGAGCAATTAACAATTAATTAGAACGCCTTAGAGGCAAGTGTTTGTGTACAATACTCACACACATACACTCACACTCACACATGTGCATAATTGATGCCTGCGTAGAGACATAAAGTGAACAGAGAGTCCTTGGTCCTTTGGTCCTGGGCAATCGGCAATTGAGTGGGAGCCACAAACCAATTACATATTTGATTTCGAGTCTGAAACCCCTTGGAAACTAGTACGAAACTGTTAATGGAGTAACCACACAACTAGAAAGAGATGGAAAAAGTTGTACACTGAGCGCAAAATCAAGTGCGTTCGAAGAATTTCGGTTGTCAAAAGTCAACGGAAGCCAGAACCATTTGGGAATTCTAAGCAAGCAAACTCAAAAAAAGATATAAGAGTAAAATAACAGGATTTATGATTTTATGAACTTGTTTTCTGAGTAGAATCTGAGTTCCAAGCGAACTTTTTGAATATTTTTGACAGTCTTATTTTAATAAATATATTTCTTGATTTAAGAATTTGGCTCTATTCGCTTTTAAAATATGAAAATCAAAGATCAAATTAATTTAAGAATAATTTTTTGTAGAACAAACCGTTCGGCATTTCTCTGAGTGTAGAGAAAGAGAGACAAAGAGAGAGAGAAATCCCTGTCGGCATATAAAAAGCATTTAATTTAAATGTTCTTGATATGCCTTCAAGTTTTGGCTTTGGCATTCGGCAAAGCCGGAAAAGCCGGAAAAGCCAATGGGCGCAAATTTTAATTGCAAAATTCGCACATATGTCCGTTATGTGATCAAGTTAACTGCAAAGAAAACGAAATGACAGCGCAACGGGAAACTGGAAAACTGGAATGGCAACGATAAGGAATATGAGTTGAAGATGGAGAAGGAGCAGGAGATGGAAAAGGAAAAGGAGATGGAGACGGAGAATGACACGGAGAAACGGTAATTGGAACTTTCATCGCCAAAACTGCGCACTTTGCAGAAACCAGAATCGCAATCAAACGCAAAAGTTGCCAACTAGCCTACACCTATATACAGTGATGGAAAACATAGTAGAAACGATAGACATTTTAACATTTTAAACGAATTATTTTAAAGTATGATCAATTCCGTTGTTTTGTGTAATTTTAAAACATTGCTAGATATTAAGTGAATATTATGAAACAAAAATAATTATTTGAACAATTTAAATAAAAAACTTGTCGTTTCTATTATTTTTTCCACCACCGTATACCTATAACCTAAAACAGACACACAGAGAAAGAGAGAGAGAGACAGAAAGAGACACACATGGGAATGTACATTCTATGGCATTGCACAGTGGAGCAAAGCTCAAGCACTGCTTGTAAAAATATTAAGAGTATCAATATCATACAATCTCTTATTTTCTGAGGAAAAGAAAATGTATAAAAGTTTTTTACTTTAGTCATTTTTTTTATATACTCTTTCTTTCACTTTCATATTCCAATTTTGATGGATTTTTCATATTAATTCTATTTAAATATTTTATTTTAAATGTTTCTTGTCGACTTCTTTATTTAATGTATATATACAGAGTACATTTTGAAGATGACAGCCAATATTAATATTAATCATGTACCACAGTAAGATCTGTCTTGAAAAGAACATTTAATTGTAAATTGATTTTTGTGCCACTGTTGGCATAGGCAATTGTCGAAAGCAATTTACAGTGTCACACGGTTGTTTCCGTCCTGTTCCCTTAACTGACAATTAAAATGTTCATTTAGCGAATTTTCTTTGTTTTCCCGACAGCTTTTCACATACATACATATGTGTACATTTAATATGTAGAAACAGGGCGAGAGGGTAGAGTGAAAAGTACTTACAATATTGAGTATGTCTGCGTGTTTTTTCCCTTTCAATTTTTATTAGCATGTGTGTGTGTGTGTATGTGCGGGTGTGTAAGTGTGTGTAGCTAGTGTTTGCCTTTGTGTTTTATTGACATAATTGCTCATTACATGATGGGAAAAACCTACAAACACACTCGCACACACATACACTCAAATGTTTTTGTGTGAGCGCAAAATTGAAATTTAATTAATCGTTGCCTACTTTGCGGCGCTTTGAGTGCTGGTACTTTTATTCGAGTATTCGAGTGCTTTTTTGATTACATTTGTTGGCCAGTTTAGTATTAACAAAAGTTGCCCTGACAGACGCTCCGCTTATTTAATTTATTAGCGTTGTTTTGTTTCAATTCTTAAATTAAAAAACTATTGCGAAATTTAAAAGAAAAAGTCAGACTTATTTCCCTTGAAATATTTTGCTGAACATCAACAATTTATTTTTTTGTTGATTAATTAATTTACATATTTATTTACAGTCGAACTTCCCTAACTCGAACTTCCCTAACTCGAATTTTCTCTAACTCGAACAAAATTGAGTGGCAATAGCGAACAAATTTCATACAATTCTGCTTCCCTAACTCGAAGTCTCCCTAACTCGAACTGTTTTCTCGGATAATGGTGATTCGAGTTAGGGAAGTTCGACTGTATTTAATTTTTTATTTATTATATTATTTATTTATTTAAAGGAACTTTTAAAAATTACGAATAAACAATGAGTTACTTAAAGCGATAATAAATTAATATGAATTATATAATAAATAAGGCTTAAACTAAATAAGATTTAAATGACAAAAATTTTAAATTTTGCTTGCATACATTTTTATTTTTGCTGTTGTGTTGTTCAAGTCTAAAAACTGTATTAAAAATCTTTAAACTTAAATTTTTTTTGGCAAAAACTGACAAAGTATTTATTATTCGGTTACCAAAAACTTGTAATGCCTTCAGCCTCTTATATATGTTTGTATTTTATTTATTGGGATCTATTCAGACAGCTGATGGACAGAAATCCAGTTCCCAGAACAATGTTTAAGCAGGTATTTAACCTAGCATAAACTAAAGTTATCTTCAATTGCACTCGATGTGCAGCAAAAGCAAATATAGCATAAGAGAGACAAAGAGAGACAGAGAGAGAGAGAGAGCGATGAAGAGAGAAAGAGTGAAGGCATATATGAAAAAATTAATTTTGCTTTGGCTGGGCAAGTATAAAATTTATGCTCTGACTGCATAAACAAAAGCAACAAAAAAAAAAAAAAATAAGATGAAAAAAAATGTTGAAAGAAGAAACAATTCAATTCATTGGCAGTAGATGGTCTGGTGTGGTCTGGTCAGACTTGGCCTGGTCAACGTCGCTGACCAGAAGACAAACTTTGTGCTAACTTGTCCCAGAGAAGGAAGAGCGAGAGAGAGAGAGATATAGAGCGAAATAGAACTAGGAGAAAATGCTGAAAGCAATTCTTAGATATTGTCTGAGCTGTGTAACAAAAACGCTTTAGAAATAACAATTACCCTTATTAGCACAACTAGCAGATACCCTGTAAAATTAACAATTTTGCAGAAAAGTATGCTGCACAAAAAAAAAGTTTTTACGAGACAGAAGCAGCAATAAAGAACATGTAAAATAAGTAGAGAAATAAGTAAATAAATGTATAAATAGATCAATAAATAAATCAATAAATAAATAAATAAATAAATAAATAAATAAATAAATAAATAAATAAATAAATAAATAAATAAATAAATAAATAAATAAATAAATAAATAAATAAATAAATAAATAAATAAATAAATAAATAAATAAATAAATAAATAAATAAATAAATAAATAAATAAATAAAAAAATAAATAAATAAACAAATAAATAAATAAATTAATAATGATGTGAACAATTATAAGTGAAATAAAAGGCTGTTAAATAGTTAAAAACTGTGATATTTAGGAAAGTTTATAAATGAAATCATAAGTTTAATTAAGAGTCCTCAAAAAAAGACACAACTAAAAGATACCCTGTAGAGTGATTAAATGCAGTGAAAACTGTGGTATGTGAAATATAATATCAATTTTTAGAAGAATGTTTTAACTATATAACTAACAAATTTATAACTAACAAATCTTTTAAAGAATATAATTTAATCAAAAGTAACGCCTAAGCGATACTCTGTAAACTTAATAATCTTAACTTAGCTTTTAAATATTTTTGATTTTCAAATTATTTGCTGCATTTACAGGGTATTTGAATAGCTGATCAGGCAGCTGACCGCAGTTATTCAATTCAACTAGAAAATACAACTCTGTGTTGCAGTTTCTGTTGCTGTTGCCGTTTCTCTTTCTGTTTGTTTGTTTGTATGGTTGTTTGTTTGTTTATGTGGCAAGCACTGTCCCCCTCCCTTCCCCTGCCCTGCTCCTTTCCCCACCCCCGGACTTAGCTGCTGCGTTTTTATTAGCCTCAACGCTGGCACAATGCAAAAAGCTGCCTTCTTCCAGCTTCACTCTCTTTTTGCTCTCTCCTTTCTCTCACTCTCTTCCCTTTCTCTACTCTCATCTGCACTGTGGTAAAAAGAACCAAAATTTTGATATAAACTCTAAATATGAAGCTAGGAACTGGAAATGCGACAAGAACATTAGGTAAACTAATTCAGAATTTTGTATAAAATATTCTCGAATTTTAATTCAATCAAAGTAAAATTTATATTTTTCTTATAATTTTTTTTAAGTTGACTTTATTCCAAAATTTCTGTCTCTTTTTCCCATGGTGCTCTGCGCTGACTGTGCGTATAAATAATGAAAACACAGCGGCAACATTCACTGTGGCAGCCTTGCAACTTGCAACGTTCGTCGCGCCAAGAAACATTAACAGCAACTCACAAGCACAGTAAAAAAAACCAGAAAAAAAATATAAATAAAAACGAAAAGAGCAAAAAGAGCACGGGGCAAAAATAGAGAAGGAAAACTCAACTCTAGTTGAGTAATTTCGTGCAAAAAACCGCATTTAAAGTTTTTAACAGCGATGGCAATTGGAGCGCAGCAGCGGCAAAAAACTTTTAACTCTCACTCTTTCTCTCTCTCTCTTTGGCTGTCAGTGTGTTAAGTGCACCCACACACACACACACACATTCAGACAGCATTCAATGCATTGCAATGATCATTAATCAGCAGCTCTACAAATAAAAAAAAAATAAATACAACAAAATAAATAAGCACCAAAAAGCGCAACTCGCAACTTGCAACTTGCAACGCGTGGCACGAATGAACTTTTGCTTGGCTTTGCTGTCATTTCAATTCATTAGTAGCTAAAATTTAATAAATTATGCTAATGCAAATGCAAATACATTCAACGAGTACGCGAGCTGCGAACTTTGCCAATGAAATAACGAATCAAATAGCTAACATTTCCATGATTTCCATTTTCCATTCATTAATTTAAAATTCTACCTTTCTATCTATCTAACTATTTATTTCGCTCGCTTTCAGTCTCTTGTTGTATCTCTCTTTCTCTCACTCTGTTTTACCACATTCAATGATAGTCGAACAGTTATTAAAGTTTTTAATGCATGTTTCCTTTCGTATTGTGTTTAGCTTTTCTATATTCTGTAATTAAAAGCTACTTGAAATTGGGTATACTTTGATGAAAAGTTGTCCATTTACTTACAATAAAAATACCTATAAGAAAATTATTGATTTATTTGTCTCGTTTCTTGATTTATTTAAAAATTAAATGCCAGTTTATATTTGAAAACTATTAAATTACTATTAAATAAATATTTAAATTCATTAGTTGATTTTTCTTTTCATCCAGACTACTTTTTTTTAAAACTATTCTGTAAATTGTTTTATATTTTTTGTTCTTATTGCAAATTAAATGATAAAATTTTTCGTTTGAATTTTGCATTCATTTTATAACTTTCTATATAGACTCATAAAAATTTTTAATATCTATAATTAAATTATTATATTTGAGTGTTGAATAGTTCTTAATCTGATTTCAATTTTTGGTAATTTTTTATAATATATCTTACGGATTCTATCTTAATTATTTCTGTGTATTCATTGTTGCATTTCTCTAGGGTATCGCATAGTTTAATACACTGCCTACTTCCTTTCCTAATAATCTCTTGGACAGCTTAAGACTTAATGCCTCATGTTTTCCCCTTCTCTGTGGCCAAAGTTATTTTTAAAGATTTTTAGAGATATCTTCTAAAGAGCTGCGACAGGTTTTGCATTAGCTCAGGGATAATCTTAATGCCCAGCCCATTATTAACATAACAATGCATATTCAAATTCAAGGCTATTTGGCCAGGCGATAATTGTGTTAGCAGTCGAGGGTAGCACAAAAGGTTTCTACTAACAAAATAAGTAGTCAAAAAAATTTAAGAAATTATGACAGTTTAAAAAAAAATAATAATAATAAATTTAGAAAGTACACAAATATATTAAAATATTTTTATTTACGGAATTTAGTATTATTAGAGTGAAATTAAAAGTCGAAAACTCAATTTTATTTAGTTTTCGAAATTCTTTAAGTTGATCTATGAAAATAATTTTATACTTTTTTTTGTTCAATATAAATATTTTGTATGTAAGTTTTGCAAGTTTTTAGAGAAATTTTATATCTTTTAATGTAAATATTTTTGTAAGCTTGTTTTGAAAATTCAAACTATAAGAGATACTTTTATAAATTGGTTTGCAGAGCTTCTTAAGTTAAAATTGTTAATATTTTTTTTATGCATGAATATTTATACATTATTTATTACACTCTTTGGTTAAATTCATAAATTTTTCAGGGACAAAAATAAAATTATACCACTTTTAAGAAATCGTAAATTAAATCTAATAATTGTAAATTTTAATTTGTGGCATATCTTTGAGATGGCCCTGGACCAAAATGGGCATGAATGTCACAGGCTCTCGGGGTCGCAGGTCAACGTTGAGCTTTGTGTCCTTGTATGTGTGTGTGTGTGTGTGTGTGTGTGAGTGTGTGTGTTGCGCATATGTGCGGTGTGAAATGTCCTTGTCCGCAAACACGAATTATAACTTGCACTCTCATAGCTGAGCTCAGTTAACAGCTACAATATATGTATGTCTGAACAGGTATATATTTATATATATATATATGATATATTTAAGTATCTATGTATATATTTTATTTATTTATTTATTTTATTTAATGTCAACTAAGAGCAGTTGACCAATTAAGTAAAAATTAAAGTATAGAGTATAGAATATAGTATAAAAATTATAGTATTTAGATTTAAACTGAAAAGATAAAAAGTTAGTTAAAAATAATTAAAAATGTATTTACAGTGATGGAAAACTTAATAGAAACGACAGTCATGTTGACATTTAAAAACAATAGTTTAATAATACTTATTTTAAATAATTGCGCATGAATATGAAACTCCGTGCTTTGTTAAATTTCAAAACATTACTAAATAGATATTAAGCAAAAGTTATGAAACTAAAAACAAACTATAAACAAAATTATTGTTTCTATAATTTGTGCCATTAACGTAAATATAAATCGTGTATGAGTTGTGGCAATTTATTTCATGCCTTGATGCTCGACTCGATTTAATTCGACAAGGTTATTCTCGATGTAATTAGCGAAGTTTACTGTTATTTTTATGTGCCACATCAGCGTACAAATTGAGTGGTTGGCTGGGTGGTTTGGGTGGTTATTTGGGTGGTTGAGTGGCTGCGAAGTTCGCTTAGTGAATTTACTTTGATTAGCGTTTGATTAACGCTTGCAGTTTCACTTTGAGTTTGTTTTTCCTATATTTTTTTTTTGTTTTTTGCTCGATACGCCATGAATATGCATGTCAGGGTAAGGAAATAAATCAGTTAGTGCAATAAAGTTGGTAAGAGAGGGGGAAAATGCTGAGTGGAAAATTGTATGTCAATTGAATGCCCAGAAATCACTGTTTAAATTTGCATGCAAATTTGCAAGGCAATCGGAGTCAAAGGACAAAAGCGGAAGCAGGTCAACGAGAGATAACAATATCAGAAGCAGCAGCAGCAGCAGGAGACAGAGACAGGGAAAGAGACAGAAAGAGACAGAGCTAACAGGTAACGGTTAACGGTAATGCCAACGTTAACGGTTAACGCGCTAACGTGGCCAAGAGTGCGACAGGAACACAGAACATGCATAAAACATAAGGATAACGAATGCTTAAGGACATAAACTGAGACTAAAATACGCCGTGCTACAGAAAGAGAGAGCGAGGGAGAGAGAGAGCGAGGGAGACAGCGATAGATAAAGACAGGAAATGTAGCATTGTATAATTAAAATTGCATTCAAATGCAAATGCAAATCCGAATACGAATCCAAATACGAATACGAAAGCGTTAGGAAAACGCTTAGACAACGAAGGTGGAAGATAAAGTGGGAGAGGGACAGAGAGAGAGAGAGAAAAAAGAGAGATTAAAAAAGGGTCCATGTTGCAGTTGAACTGCATTCATAACTGTGAAACTCATTGATAAAGTCCCTTTGGCTTTAAATCCTATTAGCTGAAAACTGAACACACATTAAGACAACGAAAGAGTTTAAAGATCAAGTCGAAGCATAACTACACTGAGAAAAAATTAGCAGGTTTACATATCAAAAACATTCGATTAAAATATATTATTGTTATAAGAAGTCATAATTAAGTAAAGGAAATAGGAATATGAAAGAATTGTGTTGGTCTTTAATATTGAATGTAAATTTTACGTTTTTTTGGTAATTTTTAAAATGAAACACAAAATGTATATTATTTTTGTAGCTGTACTTAATTTTAAAACTTGTATGGTAGCTAACAGGACACAAGATACACAAATTATGAAAGCAAAGGATAAAAAAAAAAAACACAAAAATGATATTACTTGAGAAAACAGAACACAGAATTTTGTTCAATTTAATTTGCATTTACATTTTTCAATCAAAATTAAAATTGTTTAATTTTTTATAGCAATCAAAAAAAAACTTTAAACTAAAATTAAAAATGATTCTCTGTTTCCGGTTCTTAGTTTCGCCACAAAAAACTTCGCATTCGACTCTTAATTTTTTCGATCAGTGTAGCAACAAGTTGTGGGCCAGGCTAATTTGTGCAGTGCAGTCAAAACAATGGCACATCCTGCTTAAGGAGAGCTCGACAAATACATATCTCAGCTGGAATTATCACAGCATAAGGTTTGTCCACGACACACAGCACAATACGCATCCTTTTTAGTGCCGCCAGCGAGCGAGAAACTGAAGCCAGAGAAACGCGTCCTTTTTGCAATTTATGCGCAAAAATTCCATGCATTCTGGGCCAGGTGCGTATCGAGATGGGAAGAGGTGAGAGTTGAGAGTTGAGAGCTGAGAGCTGAGAGCTGAGAGCTGAGAGCTGAGAGCTGAGGGAGGCGTATGAAATATTGTGAAATGCGACAAGCATATTGAATTTTTATTGAGCTCTCGCTGGCAGGCAGGCAGGCAGCAAGGATATATGCAAGGATACAAATATGCAAACGGGGCAAAGCATGCGAAATGTGCGCAAATATGTGCGGATTGTAAAAGAGTTTTGCATATTTTGGTTCATTGCATTTTCACACCTCTTGGCCGTGGCTTAGAGCCGGGTAGCCGGGTAAGAAGGGGTGTGGCGGATTAAGCCAAAGGCGCGCGCGCGTTGCATGCCACACGATTTAACGAGTGTGCCTCAGCTGCACGTGACCATCGAGTCAAGTCAGAGGCAACAGGTTGCATTAGAGGACGGAGAAGGCGACGGAGGCGGAGATGGAGAGTGAGGCTGTCAACTGCCCGCCAGTGTTGACGATTTAGCTATTTACAAAATAGACTTCAATTATTTTGTATTTATTTAATAAGTTTTCCTTTGTTTAATAAATGTCTTTTAAAACTAAGAATATTGTATTGAACATTTAAACAAACATTCGAAGAATATTGTTTAAAAAGAAGTTTTTTTTTTTTAAATTTAAACTCATTTAAGCTAAAATTTTTTTAGCTAATTCTAGCTACTTTTTTCATTACCTAAGCTCATTCAATTATGAGTTTAACTCAAAATTAGACGTTCCAAAAATTAGAATTAATTACCTAATTCTAGCTTCTATTTTGAATAAAATTAGCCACATAAAGCGATTTCAGAAATTTTAATTTTAATAAATTTGTTTAGCTACTTCTAGCTAATATTATAATTAAAATAAAATGTTTAATTATAAGCTTAACACAAAATAGTTCTAAAAATTATTGTGCCAATGCTAAAAATATTTGTAGCATTTATAGCTTTTTCCTCAGTAAAAATAGCTATTTTATTCTAGCTTTTTTTAAGCAACTTAGCTATAATAATTATAAATAGTCAGTTAAAAAATGATAGCTTGTTACTTAAAACTAGCTAGTAGTTTGAATAAAATTATTAGATAAAAATTTTAATTTTGTTAAATATATTTTAGCTATTTCAATAGCCAATATTTTTAAATAAAACTAGCTATTTTTAGCTTAACATAAAACGGTATTAAAGATTAAAATTTGCTTTTAAGCAAGTTAAATAAATTTTTAGCTTTTTCTAACTCTTTTTCCGAATGAAATTAGCTATTTCTGGCCACGCGAGCCAACACTGCCGCCCGCAGGTCGCGTGGCAGACGTTTGTCACTTGTGGGCAGGTGACTCTTCTATTTTCCATCCATTTGCCCATCTGTTGCTGCCACACATAGGGGCACAGACTAGTTTCACATGTGGCACACGTGCCTGGAAGATGCGGCAAGTTCAGCTTGCAGCCCATTCAGCTGTACTTGAACTCGCCACTCGTTATTCGTATTCCAAACTGCGGGTCAGTTTCTAATTGATATGCATTGTTCGGCCTGCTTGGCCTGCTTGCCACATGGGGGCAGCCACAACTATCAAGTTACAATCTGTCAATCATAATGCGATTAGTGCAACAATCTCCAATTTTGATGACACCAGACACACAACTTAATGAGCTGCAAATAAGTATTTGCATTTGTTAGCTGCCTCAGCTCAGCTCCTTGTGGCACGTGGCACGTGGCTGGCGTTTCAATATTTGCCGCATGCAAATTTACCCAGCGAGCAGAGCAGAGCAGAGCAGAAAGCAGAGATTCGCAATGGAGCGCAACAAATCGCAGCTCAACTGCAGCTGCATATCATACTTTGCATATTAATGTCCAAATCCAATTGCAATCGCAATCGCAATTGCAACTTGCAACAACCACGGTTTCTGGCTGTGGCAAGGACGAAGGACGAAGGACGCATGTCAAGCGTCACGCGCAGAATTCCTTCACACAGATCTCTGCTGCAAATGAAAAGGGAAAAAATTATTTGTTTGCTTTCGTCGCCTGCAAACGAAAGCTCAACAGAAGTTTTCCTTTTTTTATTTTACATTTCTTTCATTTTATTTTCTTTTCTTTATTTTTTTTATTTTTTTTTTCTTTCAATTTTTCCATTCGGTTTCTTTTTCTGTCACAAAATTGCAATATCAAAGCAAATGTTGAATAAAATGCAAATGAATCACAGTAAATTGAGAAAATGTTACTAAAATGTTTGACGGCAATGGGCAGGGAAATTGAGGAGATTGAGTTGCACTTTGAAGGGCATTTAAAACGATTGCAGTTATGGAATTGTAATACTTCGAAATGGACTTGAACTTGCATTTATTATAAATGTTGTTATTCTAAGAATTTATGAACAAACTTCAAATCAAATCAAATCAAATTTTGTTTGTAAATGAAAAAAATGAAAAGGTCGTTTTTTTGAAAAAAGGTTTAAAACTATAGAAATTTAAACTTTATAAACTTTATAAATTTTAGGAAGAAATTACGCTTCAGTTATGCTGAAAACTACATAAAGATTTTTTTTTTAATAAACTATCTTTGAACAAGGCCTTTCCTATGTAACAGTTTTTCATACAGGAATAAGGAACTTTTCTTAATTGAACTTCTCTGTAAATGTCTTCAGCTTCTCTATGAATAACTTCTCTTTTACAAAAGCAACGTCCACATAATGCATATTAGTATAAAAAACTTATCTTTGACATACATTACTGGCCAAATTAATAAGTACCCTCTTTTTTTTACTAAACAAGCTATTGTAAGTCAAGTCTTCACAGTAAATATGTTTGGAAAGGTCCTTAAAGTGATGCAAATCTTTCCTTAACCCATTATTTACAATTTTTCAAACAATTTTAGGAGTGACTGCATAACAAAATTTTGAAAAATCTGTTCGCTTGCATTTTTTTATAATATTTTGAAAATTGATTAAAAGGCACTTATTGTATGAAAATGATGAATAAATGCCTTTTAAGAGATTTTCAAAAAAATTAAACAAAAAATATAAGCGAAGAGAATTCTGAAAAAAATTGTTGGAATTGTTTGAAAAATTGTCTGCATCAAAACATTTTTTGTAAAAAATCGAGGAAAAAAGTTAAAAAATAGACTGTTTTAAAAATTAGAAATTTTCAATGAGTACCTAATAGGTTAAGGAAAGTTTTGCATCATTCAAACGGAATTTAAACGACCTTTCCAAATATATTTAATTCACTGTGAAGACATAACTTACAATAGCATGTATAGTAAAAAGAAAGAGTATACTTATTAATTTGGCCAGTAGTATATATAAAAATAATAAACCTATTAAACCTATATATTAACCTATTAAAAACTCACTCAACACCTTATGATAAACCATGTTTAACCAACTTTAAATGAAATAGCAGAATTTTGTCCATCGATTTCCTCAACTGTTTTAATTGGCGAGTCTTTCACACGTTTTCAACTGAACTAATCTTGTCAAAGCTGAAAAGAGTTTAGCTCAGAATATTGATTAGCACATCCTGAGTGCTTTACCAAGCAAGAAAAAATAACGAAAGAGTTTTTGTCAAATGCTCTCCATTACGAATTGACATATAATTTTGAGTTGACCCCCTAGGGGGCAAAATCCACTTAAAAAAGTGGCTGTCCGAGGGAAAAGGGAAATGGGAAAAGGCTTCAAAGGTGTATTAAGACCCATTACCATTAGACAAGGACACTTTGCTTTGGGGCTAAGGCCGCTCGTCAAGAGAGAGAGCTGCATGAAATGCCATCAAACTTTGCGACCAGGACATTTGTATGACTTTTTTTTCACGAGTAATAAACGTGGAAGCAACAACAACAATAACAACAACAGAAACAACAACAAGAAGAAAAATAAAGGCAATGCCAATACTTAATGTCAGTCACGTAGCATGGACACTTTGCGTGCATTCACATTGCACTTGCCACTTGCCTCCTACACAGTGCGTAAAAATCAAGTACATATTTCTACTTAAAACGATACTTTTCTAACGTGATTTCTCACTGAGATTAAAATTATTAAAGTCAAGTAGGTTGATCTTATTTCATGTACAATATTTATTTATATATTTCAATATTACAAATTTAATTATATTAGTATTTCAAAATTTAAAATTACTTTAAATAAATTGTTTTTAAGTACAAAATAGCAAGAACTCGATTTAAGATTTTATGAACTTAATTTGTGAGTTAAACCTGAGAATTTTGGTACTCATTTCTAGTAACTTTCCAGCTAAACTTGATTCAAGGTACGTTTGTCTTATAACAAGATTGTATGTACTTGTTTAAAGAATATATAAAGCTCATTTTCTGCAATTCGGACTGATAACAAGCATAAATTTGTGTTATTGAAATTACTTACTTCGAGCTAATTCAAACTTAATTTCAACACGCCTTTGCTTTTCTCTGTGTACCACTTGCCTCTTACCACTTGCCAATTGCCACAGCTGCCCCATCATCAACAGAAAATGTGCTCAGCTGTAGTCTCTATGTCCTGTCCGTGTCCATGTCCGTGTCCATGTCCGTGTCCTGGCATAACGGTCAGTAGTTGGTTAGTATGCAAAATGCTTCATCTTCATCCTTTGCACAGCTTTGTGTTCGCTTTTTTATCGTTTTTTTATTTAATTTTTTGTTTTTTTTTTTTTTTCCTTCAGCTACTCGCCATTGATTTGCCTTTCACTTTGCACCAACTGATGGCAGCGCAAACTAAAGTTATTAGATAGCGAGCAGAGCAAATGAAAAACTCAACCAAACAAAATTACTGATAAAATCAACAAGTCGCATGATCGACTAGCTGTTACTCCGTAATCAAATTGAATAGCTTGAGGGTGAATTATTTTAACCTTTTGAAATGCTTAAAGATATTATCAGATTTTTTTCGAGCTTAATTCTTAATTTAATTTAAATTAATTTAAACTATTTTAATTTAATTAAATTAATTAAATAAGTCAAAATTGTGGATTCATTGTAATTGAGTTTTGCTATACGTTGATGGAAAAAATAATAGAAACGATTATTTTCTTGTACTTTTAAAATTGCATCGGAATAAATACCTTAGCTTAGTTCCATATTTTTTACTTAATAATTATTTAGTAAATTTATTTATTTAACAAAACAACGGGATTTTATATTCATGACCGCATTTTATCATATTATTAAATAATTGTTTTTAAATGTAAAAATTACTGTTTATTATATGAAAATTATTTATAAAAATATTTCTAAGTCTTAAAAGCAGAACTTAAGTATATAAACTGAGCTTTTTCATGAGTATTTAAATATTTAATTAAAATAGTAAATGTAGCAAAAGCAAGAATGCAGCTTAAAATTTAACACTTAAGTGCTTTCCTTTGACTGTTACATTTCGTATATATAATTTGTGCATACCCCTTGTTACCCTAGGCATGGCTGCATGGTATACAAATTGAATATTAAATTCGTCTACCATTTTGAAAACTTGCTTTTTTATGCGCTCGCTTTGCTTTTTGCTGTAATTTGATAAGCTTGCCAAAAAATATCCCTGGCACAAATGAGTCGATACACTTTTAATAGTTTTTGTGCTCGGCTTCTGATGCACTGAAAAACTTTTGAGCAACTTCTTCACAAAACTTTTGCAGCTCAGATAAACAACAACAACAAGAACAAAAAGAAAAAGAGCAAGAAAAAAGTACTACAATAATAGCCAAGTATAATAACAAGAAGTGTAGCAGAATTCAAGCTAGAAAGTCAAAGCGAAGTGTTGACAGCTTGATATTACGCACACACACACATGGCAGTCACACACTGACACACACATATATGTGTTAAAAGTTTTGGACAGCTCAAATGTATTGTATACAAATGCACTTTCAACGACTAGGACTAAAACTCGAAGCACTTTCTCCGCTCTTTCAGTCTCTCTTTATATGGCCAAGTCCTTGGCCGAAATAGCCAAGTTTTCCTTTTCAATTTGAACTTCTGACAAAAGGCACAAGTAGACAAAAAAATGAAAGCAAAAAAGAAAAAGCAAATCAAAAGTCAACGTGCAAAAGTTTAGCACAAAGCAAAAAAGCATTGCCAGAGTTATGCTCGGGCATTATTAGAGATTGAATTAGATTGCATTTGGGCGATCAGAGCAGGCCCTATGCAAATTTAGTTGCCTTTTTCTCTCTCTCTCTCTATTACTCTTTTTACCTCTCTTTTTGGCCAATTTTAAGTCATAAGCTGCAGCTGACAGCTTCAACTTCGACTCTGACTTTAGTCTAACATGTTAACTTTAGTCTATGAAAATTTAACTGTACACCCTGTAACTGATGCTGCCAGTAAATCGAATGCTGCTAGTAAAAAAAATTCTTAGCATTGTCTAAAAAAACTAAATCTTTTATAAATTATAACTTTTATTATTAAATTTGATTTATCTCTTTTTCTTGATATAAATAAAAAGTTTTTTTTAAATATAGTAAAAAAAAGTGTTATTTAAAAATGCTGTAAAATAAAAAAAAAAAAAAATCATTTTATATCAATAAACCCAAAAATGCAAAACAATTTTTTTTTAATTTTATAATATTCAATCCTTATAATACAAATTTCAAATTATTGTTATACTACTGTGTTTTTTAGTTTGATTCAAATTGCAAAATTTTTTTAAAAAAGTACAAAAATAAAATTTTTGTCGTACTTTTTACTTACTTATATTTTTTTATTTATATTTTAAAAACAAGAAACCCTTAGAACTTTAATTATTAGCCATGTTAACAACATGTGCATACCTCTAAATTAAAAGCATAATTTTTTTAATTATGCATATTATTGCTTTTATAAAAAAAGGGTTTTTTTAAGTATAATAAAAAAAAATTTGAAGCTAAAACTGGTGTGAAATAATAAAAAATATATACCAATAAGCCCAAAAATGCTATATAATTGTCTTTAAATTTTATTATTTTCAATCCTTATAAAAAAGTTTCAAATAATTGCTATACAACTGTGTTTTTTAGTTTTATTCAAATTACAACAATTTTTTATTGAAGTACAAAAATAAAATATGTGTCGTATTTTTTTAATTACATATATTTTATTATTTATATTTTAAAAATAAAAATTCCTTAGAACTTTGATAATTTGCCATGATAACAACATTTTCATATCTCTAAATTTAATGCAACATTTTTTTAATTTGCACATTATTACATTTAAAACGCTGGAAAATGCTTTGTCTATTGAAAACTCTATTAAACTATAAAACGCTTATCTCTCTAATAACAACTTAAGCTTTGATCCTTGGTAAGAACCAAAGTCAGCTCGACTTGCACTTAATAATGTTGAGAATTTTAAATGAAAATCGCATCAAGTGTTATTTAGCTAGAAAATAAGCTGTAACTACGTTTGGTATTCCCATTACCCTTATTTTAATTTACTTATGGATATTTGTTTTCATATTCAGTTTAATAAAAATAGTTTAAAAATAATATGCAACAAGCTATATTTATTGCAATTTAAACTTTGAATTATTCGACACATTTTTCATCATTTGATTTTTGGCAGATAGACAACAACAAATGCCGCAAAGTTGACAGTGTCCCATTTGGCAGCGTGTAATTCATCAAAAGTTTCAATCAAAAAGTTTCACAGTAAACACAAAATTTACCTGACTATTTGTATACAAAGTAGCTGCATTAATCCTTTTTAATTTTAAAAGTTTGCGCACAAAAATAAAATTTATAGAAAATAAAAAGGGGCAAACATGCGACTTTTCAAAAGTTTTTTAATAACAAAAACCTCTAAGAAAATAAAAAATAAAAGAAGAAAAAGACAGCGCGACGTCAACTTGAAGTTATAAATATTTTTGGGAATAAATTTCAACATTTCCGCACGTAGTCTGCATACATTTCTGCACTTGGTCATGCCCTGGACAACAACAACAGCAACAACAACAGCAGTTTCACTAACAACTACGAGTAACTGAAACTAGAGTGACTTCTTGGCTAAAAAGCTGAGCTGAAAGTTTAGCATCAACTGTGCCTCGGGGGCATTTGGCCACTCAGACCCGGACGGACTCGGCAAATACAAGTTATAATAATTTCTTTTCAATTTCCTCAAAGCAAATAGCAGAGGATAAGGCAGGATAGAGACAGGGACAGAGAGAGGGAGCAACAGAGTGACAGAGTTGATTTAAGGCCAAAAGCAGGAGGATTAGAAGCAGGACTACAACTCATAGCTGAAGTCCTTGAATCATCTTTGAATGTCCTGTGATTCAAATTTAACTCATTTTCTATGGCCGTCGTCGTTGTCGTCGTTGTAATTTTTCGAAAATCTCCAGTGAAATTTACATAATTCCAAGCAAACAAGCAATTTGTAGACATTTCAGCCATTTCAGTGACGTCTGTCAAGTGCAGGACACTCGACAGCTACTTGCAACTTGCAGCTTGCAACTCGTACTTGCAACTTGCCGCACAATACCCGTAATAACTCTTGATAGTATCGTCGAGGCATTTACAACTTGCCCCCATTTAATTTGATTAAATTTTGAAATGAAAAACAAGCCTTACAAACGACAACATCTCTGAACACAATTGCTGAGCATTCATCTCAGCATTCCGAAAATATAAATTAGTATTTATATATTTTTGACTTAAGAAACGCAGCAAGCAAAAACGTAATTAATAAAACGAAATTCTTAATTATTATTTCAGAGATTGAAAATAAATGTCGTTTGTATTTCCATAACAAATCCATTACAATTAAAATAAAGCAAACAAGTTGTGTTTATTGTACGGAGAATGATATTCTTTTGATTACTTTTATTAATTTTGAAGAACAAAAATATAGGGAAGAAGGTACATTTTAATTTTGTATTATTTAAATCAAAAATAAAAGTAAATATTAATTTCTATAATAAAGAAAATTGTATATAATTCAGATAATATGTTCAAATCAAAAATAAAATTTATTTTCCATTCTTAAAGTTAAAATCAGAAAAAATTAAATAAAAATCAAAAATTAAGTTTATTTAAAAAAATCGGCAAAAAGTTTTATTTAATTCTAAATGTTGAGCTCTAAAATTTATAATATAATTTAATCTCCTGTAAGTTACAGTAAAATGTATTGAAATCACAAACAATAATTAAAAAGCTTAAAATTATATACTCACAACAATTCTTTCTGTCAATGAAAACAAATTCATTTGTAACTAAGCAGCTCTGAAAATCTTTTCAAAATTTGCTGCTTGTTTGAGTTTTCAAACTGAATTTCGTATAAGTAAATAGAGTGTGAAATTAACACTGAAAACAAACCATCGATTACCGCTTAAACCTGTTATCGATTAAGCAATTGGACGGTTATCACTGGCAGAATTCACATAAAAGTACAACCGTGAGTACACAAGTATTTATGTATATTTATGAAATGATAAAGGGTGCAGCATAAATTACAACTTTATAAAGTTAGATGTGTATAAAGTGCAGCTGTTAACTTGGCTAAGAGAAGAGTTTTGGTTTGCGATAAAAGTCATTGCCAGCTTTTTTGGCCAGAAATAATTTGCTTGTTGCAAATGCAAAATAATGTGCAAGGACTTGGCCAACAAATATAATAAATTCAATATTAAGTTGTGCCTAAGTCAACACAGGAGAGACAGTTAGAGAGGGAGGAAGAGAGAGAGAGAGAGGTAGATATTAAGCACACACACACGGAAATATTTGTGCTTTGCAAGTGAAAAGTTATCGCTCGACAAACAGGCTAAGAGAGAGAGAGAGAGAGAGAGAGAGAGAGAGAGAGAGAGAGAGAGAGACGGGGCGAGTGGGTGAAAAGAGCGAAAGAATTTTTGTTTTGTTAGCTGAAAACTTGATATTTAACCTTAGAGGCAGAACAGCCAAAAATAAGCGGCTGCACTATGGTAAAATATGATTAAATATTGGCTTTAAGTAACATTTTTTGTTGTTCAGCATCTTGAAAATTTGTTGAATTTCTAAATCTGAATACTCAAGAGAGAATATTTAATAATAAAAATTTAATAAAAAATTTAATATAATAAATTTAATATAAAATATTTTTTTTAAGAATTTTGAAGAATTATCCTAATGTTCGAAACTGCAATAAATTAACCTTTTTCTCTGAGCCCAATTTAAAATCAAAAATAAATATAATTTCTACTTTAGCCTAACTAAAATGCACACCAAATATAAATATAAATATATTACGATTTTATTGCATAGTCGGATGGAAAGAGGGAGATGAAGGCGTGATCCAAATCCAAAAAATAAAAAATACAAAATTCTAAATTTGTCTAACTAAGGTTCATGCCAAAATTCAATTTGCATAGGCCAAAAATGTTAGGCTTTTTTACCATAGTAGACTACAGCTTCCATCTCCCTTTTTTTCTCTCCTCTCTCCTCGCCCATCTTCCTTCTCTTCTCTTCTCTTTTCCTTCTCCTCTTTGCGTGTGCTGCTGTTTATGACTTGCTTTGCCAGCCATAAATAAACTTACACTGGCAGGTAATCATTTTCCGCCTAACGCCCCCGCTTTGCCAGCCCCCTTGCCCCTCTCTTTCTCTCTCCCTACCCCGCGTCTACACTCTTTGTGTGTGCTGTGTTTAATTTTTTCCCTTTTCTCTGTGTGTGTGTGTGTGTGTGTTACACGCTGTGGTTTCAATTTAATTACTGTTGCACAGTAATATTGATGTTGGCCCGCAGCAACAAAAACAAAAAAAGCCACCTGTTCGAACTTTAAACCTTTTTGCCTGTCAATTGCATGAGACGTGAGGCGACTGCGGCTCCTTTTACTTTATGCTATGCAGCTCGTGTGGAATTCTCTGCAATTAGGCCAAGTCCGGCCAAAAAGGATTTCATTACAGGCTGAAACTAAATTAAATAAACACATAATATATGTACATAGCCTAGCGATTTTTGTTGAGATTTTTCAAATAAACTTTACAAGTTTGTTAAGCAAATTTTATTAATTTTAATTTAGTTAAACTTTCTAAAATGTTTCCTTGCGAATAATATAAAATTTGCATTTGTCTAGATTTCATTTTTTTTTTTTTTTTTTTTTCGTAAAAAATTTGTATATTTTATTTAAACAGGTTTTCTGCTACCTTTAGTGGCAACTTAATCTAGTTTTACATTTAAGGGAAGGAACAATTAATCACAGGTGAAACATATGTACATATATAGAATTATATTATTTACAGATTATTATTTACAAGTCAATGAAGAAATCTAGTAGGGAGATCCAATGGATGGCACCTTTTGAGTCTTCTCTTTCTGGGTTTGGTAGTTAGTCGTCTGGCTAGCGCGTTAGGATGACCACCAAGTCGTTGAAGGTACTTCGATGCCTGAAGTTGCATAACATCGCCCACTTTAGGAACCTTTAAGTCTCTTTCGATGTCCCTATTTCGGATGTACCATGGTGCGTTGCATATTCGCCTTAACATTTTTGATTGAGCAACCCTAATTTTATTTAAATTAGTTTTTGCCGCAATGCCGTAAATTTGTAGCGCGTATCTCCATATAGGGCTTAAGATGGACTTGTAAATGGTGACTTTGCTGTACAATGACAGTTTGTTTCTCGGAGCAAGTAACCACGCCATCTTTCTGGCTTTTGCCATCACGGACTGTCGAACCATTGTTGTATGGGCTTGGAAATTCAGTTCCCTGTCCAGTACAACACCTAAATATTTGTGGGAGCTCTTGTGCGTAAGGGTGGAGCCCAGCATTGTTATGCCACTGCACGACATTGTCCTTGTTGCAAAGGTAACATTTGCACATTTGCTGCTGTTGATGCCTATGTTCCATTTCGCAGCCCATTTCTCAAAGCTGCACACGTATTGCTGCAAGGCTTCCGTAGCTTGACGAATGCTTGGATTTCTGGTCAACACAGCAGTGTCATCCGCGTAGGTTGCTATCAGCACGTCGTCCTCGTCTAGTCCAGGTATAACTCTTGAGGTAGGCATATCCGCTGTAAATAGGGTGTATAGCGTAGGGCCAAGAACGCTGCCTTGAGGGACGCCTGCCAAGATTGGACGCTCCGAGGATTTTGCGCCATCGACAACTACTTTGAAGCTTCTGTCCTTAAGAAAACTACATACAAGTTGGAAAAGCTGCGGCGTTAGGATATTCTTGATTTTAAAGAGGAGGCCATCATGCCACACCCTGTCAAAAGCTTGCTGAATGTCCATGAACACAGCTACTGAGTACATTTTTTGCTCCATTGCATCTAGGGCAAAATTGACTACACGATGAAGTTGCTCCGGCGTGCCGTGACCTTGTCTGAATCCAAACTGCCACTTTGGAATTCTTTGAATCACGGGATCGAGCTGCAGAATACGGTTGAGGATTACCCTTTCCGTCATTTTCCCTAGCGCTGAGAGCAGGCTAATTGGTCTGTATCCATCAACTTCTGTGTGTTGTTTCTCTGGTTTTGGTACCATAGTTATCAGTGCGGTTTTCCAGCTGTTTGGGAAGTGACCCAGCCTGAGTATACTGTTGAGGAGCAAAACTATAAACAGCAGGGCTTTTTTGGGAATAAGTTTTAAGGTCCTGTTATCCAAAAGATCCTCACCCGGTGATTTTTTGGCCTTCAGATTCTTGATTTGTTGCACCACCTCTTGCAGTGTGACTGGCTTTGCAGGCAAGGACATTTGAAACGGCTCATCCAGACGTAGCTCAACCGCCCTTCGAATAACCGCAGATGATAATCTAAAAGGCTTAAACCTTTCCTCTAAGCTGTCTGCAAAGATTTCGGCCTTCTGCTGACTTGAGTAACACCAACCGCCTGCTGGGTCTTTAATAGGAGTTTTCGGAATGACAACTCGTTTAAAGCGGCTCGTTAGCTTCCAGAGAGTATAGTTAAAGGATGCATCTGGACCAGCACTCTCTAAAATGTCATCAATTTTTCTTTGCTTGACTTTTGCAAGAACCTTTTGCAAACGGTTTGATAATCTTAAGTAGATTTGATGTATACGAATATCACCCGTTCTTGCATATTCTTTTCTCACTCTTCTTTTCAGTCGTAAGAGGGCATCGGCACTTGGTGGAAGAGTAACTTGTCGACGGTGACTTGGAAAGCATTGATTAACCGGAGTAGCGTAAGATGCAGCCAATATTATGTTTCTCATAAAGGTTGAGATTGCATTTTCAATGTCATCTGGGCAGTTTATTTTCGTGTTAAGGTTGACTCTTCTATCCAGTTCAGCTTTAAAAATTTCAACACTAGAGCCGCGTGGGAGAATGCATTGCTTCCTGGCTTTAAGTTGTGGAGCATGATGCAGTGTTGCTAGTATTGGCAGGTGATCTGATGAGAGCTCATACTTAATTTCAACTGAAAGCTGATTTAATGCGATTCCATTGACAATAAAGAAGTCCAGAGCAGAGGGTGTAAGCCGAGTGTTGTATGAGTAAAACGTTGGCTCGCCAGTGGCAAGGATCTCGCACGTGCTGTTAATGATGGCCTCTTGCAAGTGCTTCCCTCGAGAGCAAGACCTTGTGTTACCCCACCATGAATGCTTTGCGTTAAAATCACCGCCTGCAATGAATCTGTCACCCAAGCTTAGAAATAATTGTTCAAAGTCAGTTTTACACCAAGGTTGGTTTGGAGGTAGATATATAGAAGAGATTTTGATGCATCCACCATTAGTCGGCACACTCACGCTGGCAGCCTGAATATTCAGTCTTGACATAGGCTCATTCTGTGAATGAGCAATAGATGATCGTATAAAAACAGCAGATCCACCCTTCGCGGTTTCACTGGGATGATTAGCGTAATATTGGTCGTATCCTGGTAAGTATGCTCTCAGGCCAGGACGCATATGTGTCTCAGTTATCAACATTACATCAATTGCATTTGCACTAAGGAAAAGTCTAATTTCATCCATGTTTTTGACTAACCCTCGTGCATTCCATAATCCGATTTTTAGTTGTAAATTAATCATTTTGAAATAAATTTCTGCACAAGGTCACGGAAGGCTTTGTTTGCCTCCATCGTATCTTGTATGAGCTTAAACATTTGGTCCATTCTGCTATTTAAGTCGTTTATTGCTTTTTTCAATATTTTAAATTTGCTACTGAGATGCTGATCTTCAACTCCATCTACCAAACGGGAGCTATCCTGCATTGTGTTTACGTTAATATATTTCTCTCCACGCGATCTTGTCATGTCTGCATAGGAAAAGCCACTCCTAACAGTAGCATTTGAAATGACTTGTGCTTTGACTGGATTATTTTTATTCTTGCTAGTGGTTGGCAGTCCATTTTCCGGTAGTCTGGCAGCTGGCTTAAGCTTCTTGCTAAGCTCAGTTCTGACTGAACAACTTTTAGAGCTGGATAAGTGGTCATCACCACAATTGGCACAAATAGATTTATCACTATGACTAAGCTCACACGATTTCGATCCAGTATAGTGATCACCTGAGCATTTGCCACAAACTGGCTTTTTAAGGCAGTAGTTTCGAGTATGCCCGAAATCTTGACATCTGAAGCATTGCACCAATTCTTTGCTTGGCTTTGCCTTCATCACAGTTACTCTGTGTCTACCAATTTGAGTAATTTTAAGTGCCTCTACAACATTTGGTGTCTTCTTTAGGTTTACGTAAAACATGTTCTGTCTTGTTTTTATATTATTTATTTCTTCATCATCATCTTCATTGAATTCAATATTACGCCAGTCTGGCTTTCTGGGGCAATAGATGTTCATGACTGTATGACCCTTTTCAGTAAACGTGCGCTCAATCAGTTGTTTTGGAACATTTGGATGAATATCTCGTATGACTAATCTGAACGGAGTATCCTCTCTTAACTGATGGTGCCAAAATTCACAATTTTGTTTGGTGAGCATATTAACAACTGCTCGAAAAACCTTGGAATCTTTTGTATATATACGCGAGACTCCAAATCTCGATGTCCGAATGTCATAATCGTCAGCTGTGATTACAGAATTAAGGGCTTCTTCGAGTTTGCCCATTTTGTTTACTTGCGGAACGCAGATAGCTGGTGGCTTTGTCATTATGCTTTTCTGCTGCTCATTGCCAGCTACACTTTGTTTGCTGGCCTCTGCTTGCTCATGTTGATCTTCTTCGTCCAATTCCATTACATACTCAGCTTCTTCAGATAGTGCTGCGAAGCGATTGTTTTGAAATGCTACCGAAGAGGTGGTAGCAGGTGTATTGTTTTGACGGCCCTTGTTTGGGTGATTTTTGTAAGTAACTGTGTGTGTATTTTTCTGGATTGCTTTTGAGACTTTGTCCGTTCTTTTTTGTTTTTTACGAAGAGAAACCATCGGCATCTGAAAAGTGCAATCATTTGCTTGGTGTAATTTTTTGGCTAAGCTTGAGTTAGAAACTTCAGCGGTGCTTGATAAGGAACATATGCTGCCAGCTGCGGTGTTTGCTGTTGAGTAATTTGGTTGACAGCTTCCATTTGAGAAAGTTAATGTGCTCGTAGTAATAGTGCTTGTAGTCGTTGCGATCAAGTTACTATTGTAGTTGAAGGTTCCAATTGATTTGTTCAGATCTTTGGCTAGACTGGCACGCAGCTCTGCTGATGTACCAGCGATTTTCCTCATCTTTTCAGTCGCAGACAGCTTACCAATAAGCTGGGGATGATCAGATGAGTCTCCTTCCATTATTGGGCAATTCACAAAATTTGTTTATTTCAAATTTGCGATTGCCCAGCATCAAGAATTGTTTGCTGATAAGAAAACTGAGCTTTTGATGCCCCTCGTTTGCGGCTGCGCGCAGAGCGAGGGCAGTAGTCTTGCCCACTGGACAAAAGCTTACTTCGTTTACGGTGTTTTTTCTTATCTCTTGTTACCAACACCGCTAAGCAGTGTCTAAAAATAGATTCAAGTGCAAGCACACAGAATTCAGTTTGTGATTATTTAGAACTTTTCACAGCGCGACACGTCCGTCTTCGTCGAATGCATGAGAAGTACTTCGTCTAGATTTCATAAGTCTCAAATGTTGATTTAAAAGCCATAATTTTTGAATTCAAACAAAACTGTTTTTAATAAATTTAAAGCATACTTTTAGGCTTTGTTGTTTATAATGTCAAAATTACAGACGATAAAAATCATTGAAACGAGCGCTAATTTGATAAAGCAAATTGAATACAAAAAATATTATCGTTTATATTATTATTTCAATTATTTTTCCAATTATTGCACATTATTTCAAATCTGTTTATAGAGTTGTTTATTCGATAGAAAATCGTAGAAAATAAAATCATGTCTCGATTATATATTTTTTCAATGTATTTTTTTTCTTTGACTTGGTAAACTCAATCTCAGGGCCAGTAAAACCTAGAGATACTATATTTGATATGCAGATTTCTGTAAGACTTTTACAGATTCAACTGTTAAATTTTCATAAATATCTGTTAATTAATTCCGAAGCTATGAATCAAGCTATTTTTTTTTTGAGTTTGGGTCAGTTTAGTCTAGCTTACAGGGTATCTTAAGTTGAGCACTTCCACTCTCTTTTATTTTTAGGTATTTCTTACAATAACTCAGCTTCTTTTGGCTGGTCTTGCCATTCATTTGGAATTTATGTAGCTCCGACAAAACTGATTATTTTATAGACTCGCTTGTAAAGTCCCCAATGCAATTTCAGTTTTTCGTTTTACAACTTTTAATGGGCTTTGTGTAATACATTTTAGACTCACACTCACACACTCTGAAGCATGAGTTTAGAGTCACGTTTAATTACAAGGCAAAATATTTACATGCTGGCTTTGGCCACAACGAATAGGCCAATGTAATGAGCAGGTAGTTGAGTCGAGTCGAGTCGACTTTCGGGCCAGAAGGCACATGCATTATGACCATTTTATGGAGCACGCAAGTCGCAAACTTTGGCAGCAAAGGATGCAACAGGACTCGGGCATTTTTGCCTTGGTTTTTTGGTGTCAATTTTTGGGCCATTTACCAGTTGATGTCGTTGGGTATTTATTTAAGTTTCAGTTTCAGGCCTAAACGTTGTTCTCTTGTTAACGTATTTGGTTTATGACACCACAATTTCAGGTCTCTCTCTCTCTCTCTCTCTCTCTCTCTCTTTGTGTTTATCTGTGTGCAAGTCTCAAATTCATGGCCCTAACTAAATGGCTCACTTTGGAGCCACAAACATGGCCCGTCAATAACTCTGTACTCTGTATTGCCTGTTGTTCTCCATTCTCCTGTTGTGCTTCGGCCTTCATTGTCCAGGACAGCACACGCAATTGCCCAGTCGCCCATAAAGTTTGCAGGCACTGTAGTGTAATCCTTTCACTCTTGGCTTGCAGTTGACAGCTTTGACCTACCCACAAAAGGGGCCTTATTGATATTTCACAGTCAGTGAAAGCATTCAATGAAAGCATCTTTGCAATGCAAATCAGCTTGAGATACTCGTACTCTGGTACATGTATGAGTTGCGAGTACTCAAACTATTCACTGACATGCTCATCAAAGTCAGCTCTGCAGCGAAATATCTTTTCAAAGCTGTCTAATTTTCCTTAGTGTAATCCTAAGTGCTCAATAATTTCGAAGCAGGTCTATCGATTATATTCATTTAATTCAATAATTATACATTCATATTGTTTCATCAACCTTAAAGTAGACTTTTGCAAAAGCTGCGAGTTTATAATTATAAGTTAAATTGAGATCCACTAAAAAATCACCAGATGGCCACGGAAGTCGCAACAATTCATATTGTACATGTAATCCTTTTATAATTTGTGGACCCTTCATTAAAAAAAAGGTTTTTAAAAATGATTATTTTATCTATTACGACTTACCACATATGGACATGTATGGTTAAGGTTGGAATAACTGCGCATCAACTTATAAAATAAGATAACAAGCGGATTGAAAGGCTTCTTCAGGAAACGACAAGCATCAATTTCAAATTTGTAGAGCCACGGCTTATAACCGTTTTCCCTCTTAAACACTCTTCCGGCCATTCGAATACTATGAACCGGATGCAAAAGTGTTCCGTTAACATTGAGTGTTGTCATGTTACGACTAATCGCCCGTAGACGACATTCATGAAAAACAGCCAAGGATTCATTATAGGAGTGACACACAAAATTTGTGAACTTCACCTCCGATGCTTTCTAAAGTTGAAATTAAATTTGTACTTTAATTGGATTAGGATTAAATGTGTAGCTTACATTGTAGCAGAACAGACAAATAGCAAGAATTGCGACAACAATCCCTCCGATATTCATAACGACACTTTTCGCTGAGTTTCCATAACTGAAACCTGTTAAAATATTCAGCTCAATCAATCAACAAATAGCGTTTATTACTATATCAATGCATTCGATTAATGGGCATACTTAATATCATTATAATTATACATAATCGGCCACATATTTCAAAATCATGTATGAAGAAGCAATGAAGTGTGCCAGAAGAGTTGTTGTGGGGGAAGGGGGTTTATTATGTGTATAAGTATAACTTCCGTTTTGATATTTGTTGCTTTTATCTCATTCAAATATATTTACGTTTCAATTTGTATATAGTTTATTTTAACTAGAACATGACTGTGTTTTCTGTTTACGCTTAGAACTATGCAACAGTTTTATCAAGAGAGTTTTCGAACTGCGCTGAAAAGTAGGCAGCAAAAATGGGCCAATCGCTTTGACTACTTAATTATTAATTTGTTTTTCATCGTTTTATCTTATATTTAAATCTGTATATAATTCGTAATAACTCAATGTCATATTAAGCTTATAATTCTATTTCAATTTTTATACGTAGATTTTTAACAAAAATTAAAATTCAATTATTTAATTCATAATTCATTCCCTGTGTTGTTTTTTTTCGAAGCTGACATGGAGCTGATGAACTTGTTAAACCTCGTCTGGGAGGGACTGATGGAGTTTATGTTTCTGCTCATGAACATCGCCTATAAATCGAACTTTGGAATGTTTCTGGTCAGTTTTAGTGTGTCTATAATATTCCTCACGAATCTCAAGGCTGGCAGTGTTTTGGTAACTGATTTGTGGAATGAAACACTGAGAACTCAAGATATTCGCGAACTTCAGCCATCGCCAGTGAATATTGTGCGTAGATTGGTTTACAGGGTATCCGAGCCTGATCACCTGGAGTGGTTCAATTATGATGTAGTGCCGCCTGCGATTTCGATGAAGAATAATGGTAGCACTCTCATTATTAATATCACAACTAATCCGAATTGTCAGCCATATTTATATGGCACTTCTTTTTTTGGCAACTACTTTTTTGTGGAGGCCATATTCAAATGGGGCGGATCGGAGCATTTGATTGACTCACGTCGCTATGCGCTGGAGTTGCAAGTGTTGCATGCCACAAATCGACGCGATGCTCCCTTCGAATATTTAACCATCTCATATCTGTTTGTCGAAACACGACGCAAAAATGCGGCCATGGAACGAATTACCGAGAGTATTCCGGCCATTGTTACTGCCGGTTCAATGATCGAGTTGCCGCCCTTTGATCTGGCCAACCTCTTTTGGCGCTTCCATACAGGGTATTATAGCTACAGTGGAACCTATGCGAACGGCAATGCCGTCTTGCCCACCCAGTGGTTCATCTGCAAGTCCATCTTTCACATCAGTGTCGAGCAACTCGATCAGTTTGAGACGCTTTGCAATTTTGATGGACACGCAATTGCCGTTAATTCACGTTCAATTCAATCGCTGGGCGATCGACCTGTTCTATTAAATGAATACTTTTAATTAGAAAACAATTCTAATTTGTTTATTTTACATGAGAAAAAATATCAATCAATAATTTGAACCAACAAAAATAAAGCATACTTTCTGGCGTCTTTAAAATAGTGTGACATTTTATGTAAAATAGTTTGTAATGTTGAAAATTGAATATTTATAAATTTAGTTATTATTGTAATTTATTAAAGACTTACTAAACAATGTATTTTTATTCGAGTTTACTGAAGATTTTGTAGTTAATGAATTTGATCTTTCAAAATTAAACTAAGCTCCCAAAAGTATGCAAAGCATATTAATCTGAATTCAAATTAATTAAGTAAAATTCAATAAAACAAATAAAACTTTGTTTCTTGCCTTTTTATTTAATTTGAAAAATAATTTCATTTAATTCAATACATTTTAAAAATATCATTTTTTTTTTGTATATAATAAAACAATGGATATGAAGGCTTTAATTTATACTTTAGCTTGTCTCATTAAATTTAGCCAATCCTGGGTCGTCCTTCTGCAGCTGTAAAACAAAAAATAAATAAATATTTAGTTGCCATTTGTTTTTACTCAAAGTCAAAGTTATTACAATCTGGATTCGCACTGGCCATGGCCACAATCAGGGCCAAAGCAAAGCCGCAAATACGGAAGAATTGCATTATTGACTAGACTAGACGGAATCGTTCTCTCTATCAAATTGTAAATCCGACTGTCAACAGTCGATGCTTTTATAGCGAGTCTCAAGGCGGAACTATCGACTGGGTTTTGCCCGGCGTTAAAACCCAATCAATTGCAATCTTTAAGATCTGCAGTCAATTTCAATTCCATTTGAGATGAAAGACCTCTGCTCTGTCTGGGAATGCATTGAAGCACATAGTCAAAGTCAGTTAACATTCAATTTGAGCCAGACAACAACAAAATGAGAATATTCTACTGCACTTTGGCATGTTTTGGGCCAAAAACTGTTTGAAATACTTTATCTTGGTCGAGCTAGAAACGTAAAAATTAATTTCCAATTCTGATTACATTTCGACCACCAGCTGAACCTTTGCCATCATAATTCTAATGGGCCACCGAAATTTGCTTTGATAACTCGTATACCTTCACATAAAAGTGGAGTCCAGGAGTCCGGGAGTCCAAAAAGTCCAGGAGTCCGGGAGTTGCCTTTGGCGCAAAATACTCCGGCGTAAACGTTGCAAATTCCTCAAACCATTGCTTTGTGGCAACCGCAGTCCAAACAGCGCCAACAGTCATGTTTACCAGCAGTGCAGCCATTTTAGCTATTTTAACGCTAGATTTGTTTTGTAATTTGCAAAGGCAAAATATGATTTCAAGTTAATTTTAGCTATAAATCTGGACATTTTTAATAAAGAAATGATTACTTTTTTAGATTAAATAATAAATTTATAAAAAAAAATTTTGAAAAAGCTACAATTTATTTAAGAAATTCTTTAAGCTATAAATCTGGCAATTTAAAAACAAATAACCATTTTTCAGATTGAGAGACAAATTAATATACGTTAGAAAAAAGTTATTTCTCTTTTAAAATATATAGCGGTCAATCGAGATATGAAAATACTGAATACGAATATTTGAAAAAAGATATGTTTAGAAAATTAGATTGTCCTTCAACAAAAATAATAAATTAAATGCATTTTCTTATTATGAGACTATAAAACTACACAGAATTTTAGGCTTTTTAAATAATTTTTGATTTTTTTAAGCTATTTTTAGCTTGTTATTTTATTTAGCTACTTTATTTTTTTAGCTACTTTTAGTTACTTTTTTAATCTTGTTAGCTATTTTAACACATGAAAAAGTACGCAAATTGCATTGTTTTTGGTTTTTGTGAATTTTGCATTATCTTTCAGCTGTTTCTCTCTACTTTCTTTTGATAAAACTAGCTATTTTAGACCTACAAATTGAAGAGATATAGTGTTTCTTAATACCTAACCAACATATGATCTGCATTTTCTTATTATGAGACTATAAAACTACTAAAATTTTTGGCTTTTTTATATAATTTTTGATTTTTTATCTTATGTTTTTGGTTCTTGTGAATTTTTAACTATCTTTCAGCTTTTTCTCTCTACTTTCTTTTGATAAAACTAGCTATTTTAGGCCTTAAAATTGTGGCATCGCTGCCCACAAGTTGTTGAAGCGACACAACTGTTGCCACATACACAATCGGTTGGAGGCGGACATAGAAATTGTTTGTTAGCCGGAATTTGGTGCAGTTGAAAATCAAAAGGATTAGCTTGGAATTGGTATAGGAATTGAGATTGGGATTGGGATTGGGATTGGATGCTGGTTGCTGGTTGCTGCTCCTAAGAAATTGGCAGTCAGTGGAGCCGCCGCAACGTCGCCGCCAGTCAAACGAGCTGTTAACCAGGCAACTTCTATTATTACAATTTATTTCAGGCGTAAAACCAGCCAAGGAAATATTTGCGGTAAAAGTTTAAAATAATTGTTGATGTAACGAACCATACAACGTAGTTGTGGGAGGTAGGGGGCAATGGGCGTGGCAGTTACAATGGCTGTATAACAAAAGCAGAGCCACTTTCTTCCTCTCCATTTCTCTCGCCCCTTTCCAGTTCACTCCCCTCAACTTCTCAACAAGAGGACAACCAAATAGTTTTCACTTTGGCAAATTGTTTAAAGTTCAGTTGGGAAATATGGCAAAATATGAAGGCGGCTCGAGGCTAGAGGTTTTGGCTATAAAGCCAAAGCATTGGCCAAGAGTCTATCACGTTTTGGCCCAGTTGGTTGACTCTTAACAGTTTTAAATCATTCAATGTCAGTTTCATATGCATGTTACAAACTAGTCTCTGGGCATTTCCAGTCATATTTATTTACTATCAATCATCAATGCAATAATAATAAAAACAACAACTTAGGCATTGAGCTGATGCTGATAGTGAAGCTTAGAAAAATATAAAAAAAAACCTGTTCTCAGCGTCATTTCAATTGATATGATTGCAATTGCGTATTGACAATGCAAGCAGTTAAAAGTGGTAAGTAAGTGGGGTACACTTAGAAATACCCTGCATTTTATATGCGACTTTATTATAATGGATGTAGATAAAGCTTTTTTAACTGTTCATAAAATTTTTGAAATATATTACTTAGTTAAAAACTAAAAATTTACGATTTAAAGAATACCCTGCATTTTATAAACGAATATATTAGATTGAATTGGATTGAAGAGTATTCTAATCTGTTCATTTTATTGATTTTCTTATATTATTATTTCTTATTATTTATTTACTTAATTTTTTATTAACTATGTTCATTCAATACCGAGACTTAAAATAATTTTTAGCTTGAAATAAAAATTACAAAATTTAAAATACTTTTTCACTTGAAATAATAATTACAAAATTTACGGATTGAAAGAATACCCTGTATTTTCAATGAATCCTTAGGTATTCAGTAAAATTTATAAATTTTTCATGCTGACCTTGACCGACTTTATAATATAGTACTTTGCCTATTATTGACGTTATAGGAAGTTGACCCACAATTTCCTCATAACTTAAAACTAGTTTTCATTAGCAAAGCTAAGTCGCAATCATTTGAATAAAGTTAATGCTGATTACAATTGTAAATTTGTGTTTTTTATTAAACAATTATTATTTTTGAATAAATGACAAGCAGTTTTAATCCATAAAAAGCTTAAGCTCCTGTGATAACCTGTAATATTTATAATCCCGATTTGAACGCGGAAGTCTGTAGTTTGTAATAATTTTTAAAAATTTATAAGTAATTAATAGTATTGGAAATTTAGTTATTATTAATACAAGTGTAATCTACATTAAAGAGGGAGAGAAAAATAGATGAGTTTATAAAATAATTATATATAAAGAGAGAAAATTAGTTTTATATTTATTGAAGTATATCCTTTTATTAATTTATCTTTTTAAACCACTATCTCCATCCTTTTGCTCCTTCCCAAGTGATCTACTGTTAATTTTTTCAAATGAAATAAGTACATGGAATTTTATACAATTTTAAATATTCATTTTTATTCAAAGAAATGGCGACAATTATTTTAAATTAGAAATTTAACCAGTGCGAATGTATTGTGTGTTGTCAGTCTGCACCAGCACAGTGCCAGCTGTAATAAAATGTATAAATAATTTCAATAAGTATAAAATATTGTTAACAAATTTTGGTTGTGGCTTTAAGGAACTTACGTTTGGGCACGGGCTCAGCGCTGGCCAAGGCAGCGAGCATGGCGAGAAGAACGGCAGCAGCTTTGAAGAATTGCATATTGATTGAAGCTGGTTTGTTTGTAGAATTGATACTGATTTAATTCTGAGATGTGTGCGATCTTTTATACCTGCTGCGGCGTAAGGTGGGAAATTCACAGGTTAAAAGATCGATGAGCAAGTGACAGATACAGATACTTAATCTGACGTTTATCAGCAGCACATTTGTTGATTACATTTAGTGGGAATTTGTAACGGGTTGGGTTTTCTACGCATTCGTGTAAATAGTGCATGCATTATAAATAGTTGCTTGCATTTTATATATATGCAAATTGACTTGAAATAAACGCATTGAATACCCTAGAATATGGGAAAAGGGGAAATGAATGCACTTAAGTAAGTGATGAGTAAAAGATGCGAAGACATATTAAAGTCTTTAAAAAATCGTTCACATCTCTAATTACCCAAAAAAGCAAAGCAGAGCTGTAGTTGATATTTCAAAACCAAGTTTCCATTGTGTATGCATTTCGAAAATTTTAAGATATTTTTTTTAAGGTGTTTAAAATTTGTTTACAATTTTTTATTATGTTGCAAATAAAAATAAATTTATCTCCTCCGATTTTTGTAACCCTCAAGATATTTCTGATTAATAAAATTTCTGAAATTTAAGAAAATTAGTATTGATTTAATATTTTTTAGAAATTGAGTTCCAAAAAATGATATCTTTTAAATTTAGGGATTTTATATTTTAAGAACACGGTCCAATTTTTTTCAAAAGCAAATGTGATCAAATTCTTAAGAGATTTTTGAAAAGTATTTGATATGAGATACTTCATTGCTCTAAACAAAATTTGGAAAATATAAACCCTTTTGAAATAAAAATAAAAAACAGCACAAAATAAATTTAAACTTGTTTAAAAACATTAGTTAACGCTTCAATCTACCTTAGAAAAAATCAAATGTCATGTTTATGATTAACATATTACCAGGAAATACATATGTGGAAAATATGTGGGAAGCTATGCGGTGATTAAAATAAATAAATATATGCAGATGCTGTTTTTATGTTTATATGTATATATGATAGTAAAATATAGTATTCATATATATTAGTACATTATATTATACTTTTAATATACTATAGTAAAAACAGTTCAATAGCACATTTAAATATGTAAACACACAAGTTATCAGTGCCGTCGATCATGTAACTGGGTATTTTCTAAGACTCTCGTCTGAGATTAGGTTGGAATTTCCAATTCTGCTGCTCTGGCCGTTTGATCAGCTATAAAAGCGCCGTTTGTCTCGATTGCAATTCATATCAAAAACAATCAGCAAGAATCCAACATGAACTGCCTGAAAATCTGTGGCTTTGTCTTTGCACTAATTGCAGCTCTGGCTAGTGCTGATGCTGGTAAAAATTAATTATAATTTCAATTAACCTAAAACAATAAACTAACTTAATTAATTATTATTTAATTTTTCAGCTACACAGGTGCTGAATGCTGGCGGTCATACTCTGATTCAAACGGATCGAACGCAATACATTCGCAAGAACTAAAATTACCAGTGTATATAAACAAAATAATATGTGTAAATAAAGGATTATCTGTAATTTGTCTTGGCGCCAAAATTCAAATGTGTACTCTTTTTACAGGCTATGATCACTCTAGTCTAAGTTGTTGCTGGCTGCAGCGCTTGATCGATCATCGACCGACCGCCACATTTTCGATATATCAGTTCAGTCACAGGGTGACTCTCGGCAAATCAGCTGTGATCATTTTGTAAACAAAACACAATTGAATTGCAACGCAATCTTGATTTATACAATTGCAAATATTAAACAAAGTTATTATTTGATCAAAAGTCTAAAAATTGCACAGGCACAATTTGTTTTGCGCTTATGCGCCAAAGGGATTATCTTATCGCCGTCTCAACAACAATAACAAAGTGTCAAGCGGCAGACAAAAGGAAAACAACAACAGCAATAACAACAATTGCAGCACGAAGTTAGCCACAAAAGCCCAAAACCGCAACAAGCCACAATCGACAAAAATCATCAACACTGGCGCGCCACTCTTCAGACTCCTCGCCTCGCCTCTCTCGCTCTCGCTCTCTCCAGCTCGTCCATGTCAGTTGGATTTTGACAGCGCCCAACGAAAACCGCAAACACCCGCGCAAAAGTCATGATGGCAGCTACAGTGGCAGCTGAAGCTATGCACCCACCGACTGCAAAGACTCTCAACGAGCTGCTGCAGCTGCCCGCACAGATGGCGCTCGGCCAAATTGAGTTGATCTATCGGGCGGAGGGCAATGCAAATTTGGTGCTGGCATTGCCGCAATTTAAAAAAGTTTTGCGTTTGCCAAAAATGATATGCAACAACAGTCAGTCTCTGTCCCAGTCTGAGTTCCAGTCCCAGGACAGGCCGGAAAAACAGCCCAGCGTTTCCGACCCAACTAAAGGTTAGAAATACATTTATACATATGCACAGTATGGCAAGTAATTCTTTTGACAAAATGCAAAATTTAAAATAGAATTATAAAATATTTTTTACAATTCTTAGAACCAGGGATTCAAACCGAAACGAGTATCGGTTTCAGTTACGCAGTTTGCCAAAAATATAATTATATTAATAATATAATAACAACATTTAAAAAGGCATTACTTTCTTAATGTTTTATTCACACATTTATTTGACATATTCTTGAGTTTGATGTAGTTGAGTTACATTTTAACAATTTAAATATTTCATTTATCAAATTTATTTTATTTGCGCTTATTTAGTTCAATGAAAATTCGAACATAAATATCACAAATAAAAATTCCAAATTAAACATAAGTAAATTAATATCAAAAATTTAAATTGTATATGAAAAACAATTTTTTGAACCCTTAACTATAAATCAAACGGTTACTAAACGGTTATTTCGGTTTACAGAGTTTCTTTTTTAAGGTTTCGGTCAAATGCAAAATTTATGTTTTCCGATACGGTTTCAGTTACGGTTTTAAATTTCAATCGGTTTTTACCGCTTAAAGGTTACGCTTTCGGTTAGGGTTTTAATCCCTGCTTAGAACAATTAAAAAAAGAGTATATGAAAGATAAGATGTATTGAATTTTGTATGTTTAGTCAAAACAATTATTTGCCCTACTGTGCACATATATTTGGTGATTGTTGCTACTTTTTTTTGGACAGGAAATGGTTGCGTGCAACTTCAAACACCACAGAGTAGCAACAACAACAACTACAGTTCCCAATTCTCATTCGCATCTTCATGGCAAAAAGCAAAAGGAGAAGCAGAAAGCAGAAAGCAAAAGCTGAAAGCAAACTGAACTGAACTGAACTTCTTTCTGGTGCTGGCCAATTTGTGTATTGTGCCATGCTTATTGCTCGCTTGGTTGGCTTTTACTCCTTGTGCTTTGTGCTTACAGCTCCTAAAAGACTATATATGTATATATATATGTTTGTGTGTGTAAGAGGATGTGTGTGTGTAAAGTCAGTAACTGTTTTTGCTTTTGGCCATTGCATCAAATGTGTTTATTTCATTTATCTTATTTGCTACTTTTCCCTTTTCTTGTTGTAGCTGGCGTCTTGACAATGCCGGATTTTATGGCTTATATGGAGATAATGCGCCGTCTATTAGGAAATGAGTTTGTCTGCGAACCGGATATTGTTGCCATACCAAAGGAAAGCGATAGATTCTGGATAAACGAGCATATACGCGACCAAAGGCCGAGTGAGTTCATCCTCAGTCTCATCCTCAGTCTCATCTTTATCCACATCGTCATCCTCATTGTTGCAAGCATTTTGTATTTGATCAGCTGCAGCTTCAAGTTGCTTTTTAACTTGGCCTTTGGCATGTCAGCTGAAATGGAAGCGGAAGCAGCAGCAGCAGAAGCGGAGTTGGCCATTGGCCACTTTTGCCCAAAGCCTTTTAACCGCCATAGCAATCAATCATAAGCGAGCTCTCTTACCCTGTCTCTCTCGTTCTCTCTCTCCCACTCTCTCTGTCTGTGCTCCAGTTTCTCAAATTGTACATCAAAATGTGCTGCATGTGCACATGGGACTGATTAGTGGCATCCTCGTGGCAGCATCCTTGCCGTGAACCGGCGCCACAGACGCAGCCAATAGTCGCAGCCATATATCAAAATTCGGTTTATGTTGCCAGCAAGTTGAGCAACTTTACATGCTGAATAGAAGCATAGAGACAGACAGAGAGGGACAAAGAGAGAGAGAATGCAACAGGCTGCATCTCCTGGTCCTGGTCCTGGCCCTGTTCCTGGGTCCTGGCCACAATTTATCATTGCCAGCCGCTAACCCAGAGGCATCTATATATCAATAAACGGGACTAGCCTTCTACACTGAGCTTAAAAGTTGTACACTAGAAATTAATAAATTTTTATTTAGTAATTGCAATTTTTAAATGGACTATTTTTTATATTATAATATATAGAAATGTAATTGTCAAAGTTAATTCATTTAATTTATCATATTAAATTTTTCAATTTTTAATTTATATAAAAAATCCTTTTATAAGGATCTCGACAAATAATACTAAGAATGCCAAATACTGGAAACAAAAATTAGGAAAACAATACTTAGAAATAAATTTATAGGAAAATATAAAGTGGAAAGCTAAGCTCACAAAAAATTTTTTGAATTAATTTAAATAAGATAAAGAATGAATTTGATTTTTCTGATTTATTGTATTTCAATTGCTTTTCTCATTTTGTAATTTTCAAATTTAGTGTACTTTGATTATATTGGCTAAATTTCATAATTATTTATTATTTTCATGCTCATTTTAATTTCTTTTAATTTTTAATTATTCTTACATCAATTTAACAAAATCGCTTGAATTTTATATGGATGGATTTTTTTGGTGCTCAGTAATTTTAATCTTAATGATAAATCCATCTAACATTTTGTGTACTCTGTTTTTCTTAACTAAATTTCATAATTGATACTTTCCTTATATTCATACTTAATTTGATTTCTTCTAACATTCTTTTTAATTCTTCTTACATCAAGTTAGCGAAATCACTTAAATTTTGTATTAAAGAAATCATTCCTGAAATCAAATTGAATTTTTCGGAGCTTAGTAATTTTAATCTTAGTGAGAAACCAAGTTTAGAATTAAATTATAAAATACTTGCCTGTTTTGCTCTATGTAATCTCGACTGCTCTGTTGCACTTTTTGCATTCATGTTTGGCGCTTTTTTATTTGAGTTTTTGCTCTTGTTCGATTTGCAGTTGCGCGTCTGGATAAGGAATTTGTGGGGCCATTCGGTCTGATGCTGCCAGATGTGACCCAATTGCCTGCCACATTCGATGTTTTACTTGCCAATTTACAGGTGAGTTGCCCTTCCCACTATTCTCTCTACGCTCTACTCGATTCTCAACTCGCTCCTCATGTTGGGGGCGTCCTATTGGCGCTCGGCTCAAATATATTGTATATTTTGGTACAAGGACAATATTGGCCATATTTTTTTTTCGCCCATATGCGCTCGCTTCGATTCTGCGGTTTAGCCAATGTCCAACTCCCAAAATATATATTGTATATACATATATATACAATATATGTTTGTAGCTAAAACTCTAAGCCAGGAGGACATTGAACACATGGACATTGGAAACGGACATGGACATCGAAGCTGAGGCAACATAAATCAACGGTTCTTTGTTTTGAATTAAAGTGGGCAACAGTGTAAACACATTGTTGTTGCTATTTCCTATTGTTGTTATTGTTGCTATTGCTATTGCCATTGTTGTTGTTGCTGCTGCAAACCTTGCCTGTACCCCAAAAAAATGCCCGTTTCGTTTCGGTTTGTGCGGTTATAAAAGACGCCGAAATTGCTCTGAAAGTGCCGCCAGAGCCACTAGTTCAGCATACCCTGTAATTGTATCCAGCACAATAAACAAAGCGGGTAGCTTGTTAGACTTTATTGAGTAACATTTGGTTATCAATATAAAATAAAAATTTAGGCTGCTATAAATTTATTTTAATTTATAAGAAATAAATAAAATTCCATATTTAGAAATATTACACAATTATATATAATTCAAATATTAATACATATACATATTTCTACTTAGTAAAGTACTGGAAATATCAATAGAAATCCATTAATATTCCATTCCTATTAATTTTTCATAATCTATCAATATATTCCATATCTTTCAATGTGTTTATCTTTCTATCAATAACCCACTCCTCTCTATATTTTATCCCCATAATTCATATCAATACTTTTTTCCTATATATGAGAAACTCTTATCCCTATCTATCTGGGGTGCCACAGAAATCGCTTTCGCTTGAATTTCACTTAAATTTCATACAAATTTGAGTGAAATTCAAGCGAAAGCGATTTTTGTGGCACCCCGTATGTCTCATCCTTTTTGATTTCATTAAATGCCTCTTACTTTTAATGTTATACTCTTATTTTTATCCTGCTTCAATTAATATTTAATCAAAGTTCCTTTCATACATATCCCATCCCTATTAAAATTCGATCAATAACACCATTTTTATGTTTTTTAATCACCCTCAATATTCCATCAAAATTTCTACAACATCAAACATATCTGGCTGCAAATTAACAGATATATTTTAACTGTAATCCATCTGAAATATAGCTAATTCTACAAAAGTTATATCTACAGATATCTTGACTATATAAAAGTTCTTCCTTTTAAAGAAGGCTTTGACTAATTTCTCCATTCTTCTTTTTTTTTTTCCTTATCGATCAAAATGTATTAAATTTCTAGTTGGCGACATTTGGCGTGAAGTGCTTGCAACCGAAGTATACACAATTCACACTAGATGGCGCTAGCTAATGTTCGGCATATAGGGTATGTTTGTAGTCGATTAAGTGAAATTTGTTGTGGACTCTTCGAACTTCGGCCTCGTCGCAATGGTTATATATTCAATTTATGGCTTTGGTGCCAAAGCATTGACCGAAATAAAATTGCAAGTGGTGGAAAAAAACAAAAATAGTTACGGCGCCATAACTAACGCCATATTGTGTGCCGGACAGGATATGACTATGAGAACACGAACCAGGAGAGAAAGAGGAGAAGAAATGAGAAGAGGAATAGGAATTGGAATAAAAGGAAGAACTAAAGTGCCGCTTTTAATTGTGCCTTTAAATGTTAATTTTCAATTTCAACTTGGGACGAGAAAAGCGAGGATATGAGAATACCTGACAGAGGTTTGTGTGTGTGTGTGGCAAGTGTGTGTTTGGGTGTGTGTGTGTGTTCAGCTCCATAACTCATCATACAATCAGCGCGGCAAACAACAACTTTTGTTTTATGTCGCAACAACAACAACCTGAACAACAACGACAACAAACTGGACAGTTACAGTTCATGTTCATGCTCCTGCAGCGATAACCTGGTCCTGGTCCTGGTCCAGCTTCAACTCCAACTCCAATTACAGGTCCTGCCTCCAACTGCCAGGACCTTCTGCTACTCTCCCTTTTTTTATAGTATATGTGTTGTTTGTGTTTCTTTATTTTTTTTCTCTTTTTCTGTGTTGTGGCAGAACAACTTCACTTTGCTTGTTGTTGGCATTTTCAAGTCAAAATGGCGTCAACGCTGTCGTTGCCCCACCTGCCACAACTGCCACACACTCCACGTGCAGCAAGGGCAACAATGAAAATAATAAAATAACACTGCAATCGAGGTGATCGACTCTAAGGTGCCCAGCACTCGTATTCGCACAGTCTTTCAGTTTAATTAATCAGCATAAATAAATTAAAATGGTCAAATAAAAATATTGAACAAATATTAAAAGAGATATTAAAAAATAAAAATAGCAATAAGTTTATTAAATATGATATAAAATATTTTTGTAAAGTATAAGAGAGATTAAAATCCTTTTATAACCTTAACTTAAAAATTTAGTTTTAGATTTTTTTCTCAAATTTTTTTAATTTAAAAAAAAGAAAAAAAAATGTTTTGAGTAACAAATAAAGTTTAGTAGTTAAGAAAGCCGAAAAATAATTTGGTAAATTATCAGCGGCATTTTTTTTAATTGCGGGCCCGAATAAATTTGTATATTTTATGGTTTTTTTTTCAAAGATCTCGTAGTTTCTGTGAATTATTTATTTTATTTTATTTATATGTTTATTTGTTTATTTGCTTATTTATTTATTTATTAATTAATGAATTAATTTTTTATTTATTTATTAAATGTCAACTAAGACATCTGACTTTTAAAATTAAAAAAAAAATGCATTGACATAATGCTATATATAATTAATTTGAATTATAAATAAATTATATTATTTTTTTCCATGCCTTTTATATATATATTTTACATCCCCTTTGTGCTTAGCAAGTACAGGGTCTGAATTAAAAAAAAAGAAGCGAAATAAGAGAATAAGCCAAACGAAATAATTTGTAGGCAAAGGACATGAACACGGACATGAATGCCGACATCTGCAACGACTCCGAGTTCGACGGCAGTTCCAGTTCCAGCTCCAGTTGCAGGACAGCGAAGGGAGCGAAGAGAGGTGAAAGGGCAGGTGAAGGGTCATCAGGTGGTGCAGGTGGTGGGATAAACCGTCTGGGCGATACATATGCCATCGAAATAAAACCGAAACAGGGCTGGATGCAGTTGGCAAGTGATGTCAGCGATTTATTTGATTTAATGCCAGCGGGCGCAGAAGAGACAGAAGCGACAACAATGGACATGGAAACGACCTCTGATCTGGATGCGAGCTGCAATCCGAGCAACATGCTGAGACGAGGACGGGGCCAGCAAGGGTTAACCTTAACCCCAGACAAGTGCAGGTGTCGCTATTGCAGCATGCAGCTGTTAAAGGTAAGTGTGCACCGACTGTTGTTCCCACTGTTGTTATTTGATTTACAAACATTTTTCACCAACATTTTCCCGTCTCTCTTTCAGCTGCACACGGACAAAATCAAACAATTGGGCGACTATTGCCCATTGGAGCTATTTTCCGGGTAAGTTTTCCACTTTTCAATCTGTACTTTCAGACGCTTCTCCTGCTGTGTTTTGGGACACGCCTTTAAGTCATAAATTTCAATCTGCTCCATTTGCGTGTCCTGTCGTGCTTCATAATTCCAACACTTTCTGGCTGCTGGCTCCAGTTCCTTTCCCTACTTCAGCTCTTGCTGCTACACAGCAAGAAAAAATCTAGGTTTTTGGGATAAAATTATTTACTAAACGGTGTCAAAAGTTTGATGATGTAGAAGTTTATTAAAGAGATTCTTAAGTATCTAAAAATATAATATATATAATAAAATAAGGTTATTTGTCAATTTTATATCTGTTTCAAGAATTTAGTCCTAATTAAACAATTATACATATGAAGTACAAGTTAAAATTTAAAAATTAAATTTTTAAATTTTTTTTTTAATTCTCAGCAAATATTTTGATCATTATTTGTATTCAATTTTTAAAATTAATTGCCTATTTTAATGCCAAGTCATTGTCATTTCATCTGCATATAACTTAGCTTATAAATTGTAAAATTAGCAGTTTTAAACTTGCATTTTTAAATGATTTCTTTTTTGACTCTTAGCAAATACTTTGATTTTTTATATATTATTTTATATTTATGTATTGATGTATTAACTTATATATTTTAAAATCAACAATTTTAAACTTGAATTTTGGTCTGATCTAATTTCTTTCAGTGTAGTCCTGCTTGTGCTACCTGCTAGCACTTGGCTGGCATTTATTTTTCGTTTGCCATATTTCCGGGGCCAAGCCTTTACTATAACATGACCAGGGACATTCAGTTTGGTTCAGTTTGGTTTTGGTTTGGTTTGGTCTTGCTTCAGTTGGTTTCAGTTTGGTTCCCGCGGCTCATTCGTTTATTTGCGGCCCGCTGTTTTAAGTCATGCGTGCATCCGTGCACGAAATTCAATTTGCTTGTGCTTTCATTCCGGTTTACCGCCTGCTTCGCCAGCTTCCACTTTCATTTCTTTTCGATACCCATTGAAACTGACCAAAAGCAGGGATTCAATGCATTGTATATTTTATAGGCACATCTCAGTGACTTTAAGAGCTAGACACAGGCGAATTTATATGTGCAATTTCTTCTCTATGTACTTTTGTGTATATTCAATTGATGTCATTTTGTATCTGATTATGTTATATTCAGCAAGAGACTTGTCTTGATTTTAGGAGTAGAAAGAGCTAGACGGTCTAAATTTAGTATTAGAATTCTTACTATCAAATTGTACACTTGATTCATTTGGATTTGCATTAAATTTAATATGTAAATTTTCTACTCCTATTTGTGTAATTTTGTATCTATGTACGTTATATCCAGCAAAACACTTGTCTAGATTTTAGGGGCATAAAGAGCTAGACGGTCTAATTTTAGTATATAAATTCCTCCTTTTTATTTCAGTGACTTTAAGGCTAGATGGATGAAACTTAATATGCGAAATTTCTTCTATTTAGCATAGTCTTGATTTTAGGGAGTTTAAGAGTTAGACTCATTAAATAGTATACGAAATTGTATGCGAATTCTTCCTATTCGTTAACTTGATTTATTTAAATTTGTTATACTTCCAAGTTACTATAATTTTATAACAATACTAACCTAATTACAGGGTATCTCTTAGTTGCACTCTTTCGACTGCAACGCTCTTGCATTTTTCGTTTTTTGACTTTTTTATGGCCTCGCCTTTGCGTTTGTCCAAAAATTGTTGCCATTTTTTCGCCAGCCTCCATTTATAGCCAGATATATCGTATATACATATATATTTATGTTTTAATAGTGTTATGTTTTTATATATTCACTTATAGTCTTTTTTTCTTCAATTTTCTTTGTTCGTCGTTCGTTTTTAGTGAGCCCGGTCGTATGGTCAATGCCTTGAATGCACTTTTCGCCTGCCCGCAAAATAATTTACGTGTATTTCAGCGCGGCAATTTAATTTATGGCGATCACGCGAATTCGATTTCCTGTGATGAGCTGCACACTCGCATTTTTCCCGGGTAAGTGCAATTTATTCCCCTCCTTACCCTTTCATGTTTCCCATCAATATGAGCATAAATGAATAGTTGATTTTTTAGGAGTCAATACTTTGGTAAATTCTAACAAATTAGTTTAAGCAAGAGCTTCCGAAATGATTGTGTGCATATAAGTGAACACTGAGAAAAAATTTTGACTCTTAACGCATCCCGAACTATATATGAGAAATGTAGACTTTCTGGACTTAAAACTAGCATAACTTAATTAAAGCTAAACCGATTTTCATGAGGAATGTCTCATTTTTCATAATATTAACCCTACTTAACATTTGCCTTCAACTTTTCTGCTTCTGAAACGAAAATTTTTTTTCGAAAATTTGTTGAATTTTACATAGGGACCCCTTTACATTTTTCGAAAAATTTCAAAATTTTTTTAACTTAAATTTTTTTTTTTTAGTCAGTTAAGGTGATAAAATAAGGGTAAAAAAGTACTTTTGAACTAATTTCCACTTTTATTTTTTAAAATCTAAGCCAAAAACTTAAATTTTTGGACTTTCCTGATTTACAGTATACTATTTTTTATACTTTTAACTATTATAGTTTTGTCAAATTTTTACTTTTTACCTGCTTATAGTGATTGAATGAGCACAAAACCAGTTTTCATTTCAATCCTCTTCTTCTTTTTTGAATATTCATGGCCAAAAGCTTAAGAATATGTTCAAAATCCAATGCTTAAATGTTATGCCAAATTTAACTGGAGGTTACAATAATTATTTAATATTGAAAGCAACTCTCTGGTTCAGCTGATTTCTAAAAGATCTTATTGAAAACGACTATAATAAGTAGATGCGACATAAATTTCTATAGCAAACCAAACAAAAAGAATAATAATAAATAGTTAGTAAGAGATGGAGAGTGGTAAAGAGAGAGAGAGGGAGAGAGAGAGAGAGAAATCTCAAACCAAATTGTTCAGCACGCAAATATTCAATAAATAATGCATGGCAAGAACCAAACACACAAATTCTCGAGTGCCAACCGCTAACATTGAAATTTCTCCATATATTTTTTTTCTTTTATGTTTTGTTCACTCATTTCAACACCTTTGCACAACAACCAACAACGTTGACAACAACCAACAACAACAACAAAAACAACAACAACACAACTGACACACAAAATTGGAATGTGCATTGAAAATGCTAACAAAACGAAATGTTGAACAACAACAACAATTGGCGCCCCTTCGCTGTGGCCAATGCCAATTGCCAAAACGCAATCCCAATGACCATTTTCCCATTGACCATTTTCCTCATTTTCCCTCCATTTGGCCCCCATTTTCCATTTCCCATTTGGGCTGGCCATGGTCATAAAATCACTGAAATTCTCCAGTGAAATTATGGCGCTTATAAAACATTTGCTGGTCGCCTGCCTGCTCAGGGAATATAACAACAAGCAGGAGAAGAAAGAGGTAGAGAAAGGGATGGAGCAAGCGGAAACGGAAGCGGAGAGTCGAGGCCAAATCCACGTGGCTGCTTTTGGGTGTGGCATGAAGACAAAAGCAACAGAAGCTACAGAAATTGGCGCGGCTAATGTTGATGCTGAGCAGAAAGAGAAGGAGGAGGAGAAAGAGAAGGGCCAAAGAGAGGCGGCAATAGTTGTTGAGTTTGTCAAAGCTGTTGCTGGTCAGCCGCAGCGACGCTCGACGACAACAGCTGAAAAAGCGACCCAAAGGTACACAAAGCGTTGCCGTATAGTAACAACAACAACAACAGCAACAACAGCAACAACAACAACAACAACAACAAGCGATGCAACCAAGACAACAACGTGCTGTGAAAGCACAAGCAGCTTGTCAACGAATGTGAATGCGAATGTGAATGTGGCAATGCCAACGGCAACGGCAACTCGAACGGAAACGGAAACGGCAACACTGACAACGATGGCGACACCGACTTTGTCTCCCTCTCCCTCTCACACACTGCTGCCATCGCTGTCTCTGTCTCTGTCTCCGACTGCGACTTCAACTCGAGCACAGATCAACAAAGCGGAAATATTTCACTTACCAAAAAATTGTGTGCTGCAAAAAATTTTGCATTTGCAATTGTTGGTTAAGGTAAGTAAAGCAACTTTTTTAGCTGGCTATCATCATTCTTCCATTCTCCCATTCTTTGCTCTGTGTCGCCACTTTGTTTATTTTGCTTTTTATTTTGTTTTTTTGTATCGAGGCCGGTGCAGAAAGTTGGGAAAATCCCCAAACTCCCCAAGTTACACTTTCTTTTTTTTTTTAGTTTTTTTCGTTTTTTGTCAGTTCTTCTTTGGCATTTGATGGCCATCAGTTGATTTTGTTTTCTATTTTCCATTTTGCATACACTTGCTGAGAGTATCATAGATTTGTCAGTTTATTTGTTTCTCTACTCTTACATATTATTTGTATAAAATGAATCTTTCATATAATTTGAAAGGGATATAAAAAAAATGTGTATGCTGAATTTGAAATTAATTTTTTAAGTTATATTATCATCTTAAAATTTAAATGTATTATATCTGAATTAAGCAATAAAGTAGTGATTCAAACAAAATAAGAAACACATTTTATGCGCCTTAAATTTGACGAAATTCTTACAAAATTATTTAATAAAATTAAAATAGTTCTAAGAAAATATTCTTCAATTTATTTATTGTTTCTGTTTTAACCTTTGTGTTTTTCTTAGAATTAATGTGTTTTCTTTTTTGTCATTAAAACATAATTAAACTTAAGTCAAAATATACTTATTTTGTTCTTACTTATTCAGATCAAGTATACAATATCGTAATTTTTTTTATTTTTTTTCCCCTTATTTTTAAGTAAAATTAGTTTTTAACTGATATAGGGTATTAAGGCTTCGGCTTGTATCAGTTCTTTCTTGAGCGTATTTTATTTTTGTTGCTCTCGTGCCACAGTTGGTGGCACACAAAGGCAACTATAGTGCATTGAGCTACCTGGTTGATGTTTCAACAATGCTTCAAGTGAGTGCCTCGTGCTAAAAGCCAAAAAGAAATGAAATTGAAAGGGCAGCTAAACGGCAAACGGTAAACGGAGAGTGTCTCCGCCAGGTGACTTCACTGCCGGTCAGTGGTGCTCTTTAGTGGTTCCAATGGCTGAGGTGGATGGATGGGTGGGTGATGGTGATGGTGCAGCACAGTGGTGAACAAATAACTAGATTAGCTTATATTAATTAAGAATTTCGAAAGTAGCGACAATATCATTTTGCTTGTTATTGTTTTTTAATTACTTTATTATTTAAAAAAAAAGAAAAAAACGTTATATAAAAGTTAAATAAGAAATTTATTTATCAAATTAATGTTAACTAAAATCAGTTGACAGAAGGAAATTATTTGAAGTATAATATTAGAAAATTAGATTTAAGTTAAAGTTTACTATCGGGGATGCCACAGAAATCGCTTTCGCTTGAATTTCACTTAAATTTGTATGAAATTTTGTATGAAATTTAAGTGAAATTCAAGCGAAAGCGATTTCTGTGGCACCCCAGTATATTTTCTGAAAGAAGAAGAAAGCCGAAGAAAAATCAATCAGAATTAATACAATTTTTAATTTTTTTTTTCTTTTAGCTTAAATTTAAAACTTAAATTATAATTGATAAATATTTTCCTTATTTTCCTTAATTTATTTTAGTTTTTAAAAGTGCATTTGGTAAACTGTCAATAAATAAAGAAATAAGCTAATCTAGGCTGTTTTGCCCACTGTGTACAGTGGGGATTTGCACTGGACTCGTTCACTTGGACGCCAGCCAAGTGGCTTTGCCACTTTGTGTGTCAAAAGATTGGACTGTATTCCTTTCTCTCTCTCTCTCTAATACTTTCACTCTCTGTCTTTCTCTTTATTCTGTCACTAACTTTGCAAACGTTTTTCTTGGCAATTTCAGCGGCATTTTCTCTGTGGCAAACGGGGCAGGCTAAGCATGCCACGCCCACTTATGCGGCACTACGAGGGCTGCTTAGCAGCTGTCAACAGAATCCGGATGTGATTTTAAGTTTGGATTCGGATTCAGCTGCAGATAATACGGTGGATCAGCTGGCGGCAGAGCAGGCTTACATGTTGGGCGCCACGGCACTTGATTGTTCCATAATGTTGACATTTCAGGAAATACGCTGCCACAGCAAACACAACAGGTAAGCAAACACACACACACTCACACATGCACAGAGCGAAATTCAGCTAATCAGTGTTAACGTTTGCAGCTTATTGCAGCCTTGGCTCGTCACATTGCAAGGACGTCAGTTCCTCACCAAGCTCACAGTTTTAGATCTCGATCCCAAGCCGGATAGTCACTTTCACAAGTTCGTAAAACAGATGAGGCAAATTGAAAAGTGCTGCCGAGCATTAAATTAATTAATAAAGTCTATGGCAAAAACGTCTAAACAACAACTTTCTCTTTGAATCTACTGCGCACAAAACTATGCAATAGTTTTTGCTATGCTGTAAGGCCCTGTACTTAAAGAGTACAAAAAGTATACAAAAAGTTGATTTTAAACTTCAGATTAGTTTATTAAGTAAATAAAATTAAAATACATAAATATATATATTCTTGATCCGCATTGTCCTAAGTTTGTTATTGTATTTTATTTAGTCAAAAACAATAAATTACATTACATTGAGTAATAAAAAAATATAATTGTATTTCAGTTTGTTAAAAAAGAAGCCAACAAAATAGTTAAAAAACATTAAATAAAAAATTTAATAAATACATATATTATTTTTATTTGAGAAATGTTGACTCTTTGGGCATTAAACTCGCCTTAACTATATTAAAGCTCAACCGATTTCCATGAGGAAAGTCTTTTTTTTTATAATATTAACCCTACTTTAAGTTTGCATTTAAATTTTGTGCTTCTAATAAAAAATTTTTTTTTCGAAAATTTGTCAAGTTTTGAATAGTGCCCCCTTTACATTTTTCGAACATTTTCCAAAATTTTAGAAGTTACATTTTTTCTTTTACTTGAATTAAGGTGATAAAACGTAAATAAAAAAGTACTTATGAACTAATTTCAAATCTTTTTTCTTTAAAATCTAAGCCTAAAACTTAAAAAGTTTTGACATTAAAAGTTAAAAAATTCATATGAAATATAGAAAATAAAAATACTTGAAAAATTGATTAATCTAGCGTTTAGCCTCATTTACTTTTTCAACAGAAGGCATGCAGGGTCTCTCACAGTGTGGTACACTCGATGGCAGTCTTTTCCAGTCAGCTTTTTTCTGCACTTTGGCTTGTTTGTGTGCAATGCGTGTGGTGTTGGTTTTTTAGCTGTTTCGCCGCACCTCTAAAAGCGTTTTTGCCGCTCGCCTTTTCGGTGTCGAACAGCGGCAAACAGACCACACACACACAAGCACAAACACTCACACACACACGCACACACACAGAACAGCAGGCGAGGGCGAATCGAGAGAGAAAAAAAAGGGAAAAAGAATAGCGAGAGTAGCAAAACTGACAACAACGTGAACACTCCTTAATTAATTTCCATTTCCATGCGAATGCGGCCAGGACAAGCTGGAGCCACAAAAGGCGCCGCAGGATATGTCAGTCGCAACTGAGCTCGACCTGAAAATGAAAATGAAGCTGAAAATGTAACAGCAACTGAAACAGGGCTAAAACAGGGCTGGTCCCCATGTCCCCGTGTCCATATGTCCTTCTGTCCTTCTGTCTATGTCCATGCTGGGCAAACCTCTATGCAAAGCTAGTTCGCTGTGTGTTTTGCCAGTCGCGAAGCGTTTGTAGAACACAACAGTTGGCCGAGTTTTTGGCCTAAAGACTCAAAACTGGTAACTGAAAACTGAACGTGGTCGTTAACGTGAACGTGAAAGGGATCTCGACCTGTACCTGAACCTGAACCTGTATAAACAAACGCACAATTGGATAAGCGATGGGCAACAAAGTTGTGACATTCACCGAACAGCAATTGGACGACTATCAGGTGAGAGGCATTTTCTCTCTCTCTCTCTCTCGCTCTCTGTCTCCCAATTAACTAATTTTAATTTATGACATCTTAGCTTAGACTCTGCATGTTTCTAAAACCTTTATACTAATTAACTTGGCTAGTATTTAATATGTTTAAACCTTCCCTGCCTGAAAAAATAGCTTGCACTAGTTATAAAACATTGATATTTAGAATCAATTCCAAGAATTAATACTTAATATAGTTAATAAATAATAATAACTTATTTTAATAAAATAACCAATATTTTAGTCTTTTTTGTATTTTCCACAATTCAATCATTTAATAAAATGTGGAACAAATTTATAATCTTTATATTTTTTTATTTTTTTTGAATTTAATTAACCTAGAAAATCACAATCAAACAAATTCTGATGAGACTTTTTGGCAACATCAAAGCTAACATTTCATTATTGCCACATTTGTTGTCCTTTTTTTTTAAATACAACTTTTGGGCTAATTGAAAATAAAGAATACACAAAGCAATTGTCAGTTTCAGATATATAAACAACGAATCGCAATAAAAAATAACTAAGTCAATGTTGTATGCTCATGATTTTCTGTTATTGATGTGTTTTGTTGAATTCATAATATTAGCACTTAATTATACATATAAATTTAAATTTATGGTTACTTAATATTTTTATAATATTATATTTGATTTAAGAACTCCACAAACTTGAATAGAAAATAAACTAATTGAGTCAACAATAAATAAATAAATACAAATCATTTTCATTCTTTAAAACGCCAAATAAAAGGATTGCACGTTCTTTACACGCAAGGAGATATTGCGGTAAGTTTATGTTCCATATATTCCACTGGGCGTATACGTAATTTTGTTGTTGGTTTCTTTAATATAATAAGCAAAACTATTTTCTTTTCATATGAGTTGAGTTGAGTTGGGCAAAGGGAATGGAATAAAGTGGCGCCATTGTTTGCCGCATCCTTTTGTTTGGGCACACACAATCACACAGATAAAGAGAAATCCCTCCGCCAAGTGCACAGAAAAAAAAACTCTGTAGATGCGGAATAAAAATAATTAGAAGTTATTTTGAAGTTATCTTGAATATTGAAAAAAAACCTATTAAAATCAAGAATTTTTAACCGGAATTTTAAAGTAATTGATCCTTTTTTAAATTTTTTTCTGTGTATTTTCTGTCATTTGTAGTGTGCATAAACGGTTTCGTGAGCTGCGTCCGGATTTGGTGCCACGCCAAATGACCGAGGGTCAGACGTCGAGTGTCAAAATTCCACGCGAATGCATTGAGAAGATGCCCGAGTTGCGTGAGAATCCATTTCGGCGACGTATCTGTAAGTACAACAACAACAACAGAGACAACAACAAACACAACAGATTCATAAACAAAACAATTTCCCAAAAATATATATTATTTTGCAAAATGCCACGCCCCCACACACACACGCACACACACAAACTCACAGGCGAGGCATTCTCACGCGATGGCCTGGGTAATTTATCCTTCGAGGACTTCTTGGATGCTCTCTCCGTGTTTAGCGAACAGGCGCCTAGAGATATTAAAGTCTTCTACGCCTTTAAAATTTATGGTAAGTTCAAGTTGTTTGTTCTTTCAATGCTCATACCCTGTATCTGCTGTCAAATGGGTATTATTATAAATTTGTGCTAGGCTGAAGGAGTTGCAGCATTGTTTATCGGACGGTTAGAGCTAGAGCTACCAAATTTGATATGAAGATGCTACGTATTAGTAAAATTAAATATTCATTCTTTTTTTATTAACACTTATTTTTCCTTCATACTTTTTATCTGAAATTAAAACTACAAAAACAAAATTAAAATTTTTTTAAAAATCAATTTATATTATTTTGTTTAGAAATATGTAGTGTAAATAAAAACTGTTGTATACATATTAATTGCGTCATTTTTTTCTTAATCATTTTTAAAAATTACAGTTGTTTATGTATTTTAAATAAAAATCTAAAAATAAATTTGATCTGTTGGGATTTATATTTTAGAAACTATAATCAAAAACAGGCCCTGCATAAAACCCGGTGTTTTTTAGTGCTAGGGTATCTTATAGTCTATCACTTTAGAATGCAGCACTTTTACTTGTTGTTTGTTGTTGTGTTGCACGTTTTTGGCCCGAGTTTTCCGGGTTTTGTTTATGCATTTTCATTGTTGTTGCCTCCGTTGTTGCTTTTGTTGTTGTTGCGCCAACTATTCTAGATGTTGTTGTTGTAGTTGTTGCTGTTGTTGTTGGTTTGGCTTTTGTGTCTTTGGCATTTACATGGAACGCAATGCCATTTGCCATTTGCCGCGAATTGTGAGTCGTGGCTCGGTAATTTGTGGACCAGGTCCAAACCCAAGCCAAAGTAAAAGCAGAAGCCCATTGCCAGGACAACTGAATATTGTTGTTGTTGTTGCTGTTGTTGTCCTTGTTTTTGTTGTTAGGTTTGTTGGTAGCACAGTTTTTGGGGCCACAGTTCAAGGACAGTCATAAATTCTAATAAGCATTTTAATTGAAATTTAAATTAGAATCTGGAAAAATTTCGCGCTTTCTCTTGCTGCCATTTCTATTCCCTTTCTCTCTCTCTCTCCCTCTGTAACTCTTAAATTGATTTGAGTACATTTTGGATTTACGACTGGCAACCAAATAAATGAATACACTCGCACTCGCAATAACAATTAAGTGAATAATCATAGTGCACATAATTTCATTCACTCGAGTTTGTTTCCGATAACAATTCCAAGTGGAATTTCAAATTGTGTTAAAACATTTGCAAATACAAATTGCAATGCAAGCGAGTAAATTGAATCAACAACATTCAATTCAATTGTTTAAATCATCGCTTTGTTCAATAAATCAATTGTGCAAGTATTTAGTGCGTTTCAATATCGTTTATCGCATCGTTTTAATTTGATGTGAAACGTGTCCACTTGGAATGCCTTTAATTGCCGATTATGAATTATTTTGTTTAACTCAATTAACAATTTATTGATGATCAAAACTGTTGCCCATTACTTTGACCATTAAAATTGAATATATTAATATTTAAATGCGTTTATGTTCAGTTTGAGATGATGATGCTAATGATGATTTTGTATTAGAATTATCACCAGCATTGACTATAGAATTAGATCTGTCAGTATCATTAGCAATTGTATTAGAAATATTATTAGTATTTTTACTATCTGTGACACTTGTAGTTGATAAGCATTAGCATTAGGATTAGCATGATTGTAAGAATTAGCATCAGCACTAGCATTAGCATTAGCATTAGCATTAGCATTAGCATTAGCATTAGCATTAGCATTAGCATTAGCATTAGCATTAGCATTAGCATTAGCATTAGCATTAGCATTAGCATTAGCATTAGCATTAGCATTAGCATTAGCATTAGCATTAGCATTAGCATTAGCATTAGCATTAGCATTAGCATTAGCATTAGCATTAGCATTAGCATTAGCATTAGCATTAGCATTAGCATTAGCATTAGCATTAGCATTAGCATTAGCATTAGCATTAGCATAAGCATTAGCATTAGCATTAGCATTAGCATTAGTATTAGCATTAGCATTAGTATTAGCATTAGCATTAGCATTAGCATTAGCATAAGCATTAGCATTAGCATTAGCATTAGCATTAGCATTAGCATTAGCATTAGCTTTAGCTTTAGCATTAGCATTAGCATTAGCATTAGCATAAGAGGCAATTGTGTGAGCATTGGCATTTGAAATAATATAAAATTTTTGATGCATTATTATTTGAATTGTCTTAATCATTAGCATAAGCTTTATAATTTTCATCATAATCATTGTTTTTTATAATGCATTAAAGAATAGTATTATAATTAGCATTTTCATTGGTTTCGTAATAGTTAATTATGTAATTATAATGTGCATATGCATTAAATTTATGATTTGTATGTGCAATGACAGTGACATTAACATTGATAATATATTTATCACTGTCATTATAATTCAAATTTGTTTCAGCTTTGAGATTATCATTAGCATTTGTATGCATTATCATTATAATTAGCAATGACAATATACTTAGCTTTATTACAATCCAAAGAATTAGTTTAGGCAATTTTCTTGTTATTATCATTCGGGATAAGTATCTGAAATCCTTTTCTGTAGCTCTGGATGTTTCTGCTTCTTCTTCTTGAGCTGTAGTTTAAGGATATTTTGCCTTCATCGTTTGCTATTCCATGCTAATATTTAGAGATGCCGAACACAACGCTGGCACTTTGTCGCAATGTGCTTTATTAGATTGTCACAAATTGAAGCATGCAAGGAACAGACAACGAGCACGATGCGATTATGCACACACAAGGCATTCACACACACACACATAGAGAGAGAGAGAGAGAGAGAGTGAGAGAGAGAAGGAGAGAAAGAGCGAGAGTTTTCTATAAGAATATAGCCCGTAACTTAGTTTTGCACACATCAGTTGACTTTTATGCATGAAAATGTCAACTTTGATAATGCGACACACACACACACACACACAAACACTGAAATGCAAATGCAGTGCGAGTGTGTGTGTATGTGTGTGTGTGTGTGTAGATACATATGTTGCGACTAGTACTTATGGCTGTCTGGTTGTCATGACTTTGCAGATTTCGATCAAGACGGCTTCATTGGGCACGCTGACCTCATGTCCTGCCTGACGACAATGACCAAAAACGAGCTGAGTCCCGAGGAGCATCAACAGATTGCCGACAAGGTAATCGAGGAAGCTGACGTCGATGGCGATGGCAAGCTATCAATTCTGGAGTTCGAGCATGTTATACTCCGTGCCCCCGACTTTCTCTCCACATTCCACATACGCATTTAAACACAATTTACACAGCGAGAAAAATGCATATACGGATTTTTGGGATTAAATTAATTCCAAATGGTATCAAAAGTTCAATGATTTTTTTTATTTTAGTCCCTTCTCGATAGACTTATTTAAGATATTTTTTTTTTATTAAATGTTTCTTTTTTTTAAATATTTTAATCTTCGAGGTTTTGATCTTAATTGTGTTTTTAAATTATTTGAAAAAAATTTAAGTGAACTAATTGTTTAAAAAATACTTGCGAAGATCAGTGTTGCCAGTTTAGTTAATTTAATTGTACACTGTTAAAAAATCATTCTGTTAAACAAAGATTAAGCAATAAATAAAAAAAACAAAAAAAATATGTAATTTCGCTGCCAAGTATTGTTTCAAATTAAAAATCTCTGGACTCATTTTTTAAATGAAATTCAAATGGTAAAATCACAAAATTTAAATTTGATTCTAGAAATGTTTTTTTTTTTCCAGTGCACACTTTTCTTTTGTGCAAATTATGCAGCATATTTAAGTACTCTGTGTGTAGTTTTATTATTGAATTGCTGTTAAGGCAACAACTGCAACAACTGCAACTGCTGCTGTTGTTGTTGTCGTTGTTGTGGTTGCCACTGTTGCAACTGTGGCTGCCACATCACATAAAAATGCCATCAGTGTGATTAAGTCTGGCCAATTGTCCTGACAATGTCCATGTCAAATGTCACTGAAGCAAACGAGCAGCAAACGTTATAAAATTTATAAGTTCCGTGTACTCATGTATGCATACACACACAAACACACACACATACATACGCATACCTCTATATGCATATGTGTGTGTGTGTGTCACAACCTATGCCCAAACCACAACAATAACAACAACTGTTAATATGATTGAGAATAGGCTGAATATTACTTTTTGATACCCTGTAATTATTTTTAACAATAGCAGTATTAACATCAGGTATGCAGCAAAATAATGAATTGCACTGTTTTTAAATATCCTGTAATTAAAGCAAAGTTACCTTTGAATATCATAATATTATTGTTCTCATTAGCATTATTAACACAAAAATAATTTTATGTAGTTTTAATTAAAAAAACAAAAAAGTAAAGAGAAACAAAGAGATCTCTAATACCTAAATAATCCTATAAACATTTATAGCTCTATTGAAATTATTTTGCCTGGAGATACCCTGTAATAAGTTAAAACATTAAGACAATTTTAAGCTACTAAGTTTATATTTTATGAAAATCAATTAAATGCTTTTAAATGGGAGAATATACAGCATGTAAAAAAATTGTTTTAACAAGGAATAAAATTACCCCAATGTTTTTATTTTTATTTTAATACATAGCTCCACCCGATGAGGTAAATAAATAAAAAGCAATTAAATAAATAAAATTAACAAATTTATTTTTGGCAAAATAATATAATTTGAAATATCTTTTTTTACTATCATACAAATTACTAGACTATCCCAATACACCCTTACTTACTTTGGTACGTACAGGGTATGCATACATATGTGAGGCAGCTGCAGTCACAGCAGCCGTCAGCATACATACAGCGGACACTGTTTGTTGCAGTCTCTGCTGCTGACCCCAATTTCCCCAATCCCCAATCTCGAATCATGGCAAAGAAGCAGTCAATGCCAATGCATTGGATATTTGGCCACTCCCCTTTCGCCCCTCCCCCCCCCCCTAAAAAATAACAGCATTCACTGCATGCATATGCAAGCATGTTTGTGCATGTTCGTGCATGTGTGTGCGTGTGTTCGATGTCAAAGTTTTATCAATTTGCCAATTTTGGAGCTTAAAGTTGTTTGTGGCTGAAAATTCGTTTTGGCGTTTTTATTAGCCAGACCAAAAAGCTGATCACATGCAATTATTGTAATTGCTTTTTCAACTTTTTCAGCCCACATTCAACTAATTTTTGTACCTGCCACGCCCCCTTGATCAACCCATAAACTTGATTTAGTTAATTGACTCGGCATTAAATGCAATTGCTGCATTATAATTAATTATTATTTGTCTAAGAACTGAAATGGCTTGACAAGTGGATACCCTAGAAATTTCTAATTAACACGGACAGACTAGGAAAACAATATGCACCACTCCCACTACATTTACAGGGTATCCCAGCTAAATGAATTAATTTACACAATTATTTTTACACTGAAATCAGTTTTATTTTTCGTAGTTTTGTCATTTATCTGTTATTTAAATCACGTTCAATTCATATTTAATTTAGTTTACTAATTAATAATACGCATAATTACATACATATTAATATTTTTTGTTTTCGTTTTTAATTTGCATTTGTTTTTTGTTTTGTTTATGTTTAAATGTAGGCTTAATCATTAGAAGAAAGTCTATTACAAGTATTCCATTTAATTATGTATCTTTAGTATGTTATGTATGTATATTCAAATTAAACCATCGTCTAATTAATTAGTTTAGTAATTAATTAATTAATAAATTAATCGGTGCATTGACAACTGTTTTTCTCTTCCTTTTTGCTTTATCTATTCCGATTTCCATCATTATTCTTGCTATATTGCATATTTGTTTTTATTTATGTTTTGTTTATTGCATTTAAACAATTGATGTTTATTTGTATGTGTGTAAGTAAGTATAGCAAAAGCAACTAAACAATAATGAGCTATACACAAAAACAACAACACTTAATTAATACAACTACAAATGCTTAAAACTAACACGATATACATATTCCTATATATATATATATATTTATATAGTATTTATTTATGTTATTATAATGCTCTTAGAACTAAGTCGAAGCATGCGAAATTTATGCAAAATTATTGTTATTATTATTAATATTAATATTTTTCGAATTTTCCATTTTGATACAATTTTTGTTAGACTTTTGTTTCTTGTTTGCCTAAAAAACCTTTTACAATTTCGTATACAGTTATGTTTCAATCTAATATTTTTAATATATTATTTTCATCATTATTTCTAATTAATTTTTGCATACGTTAAGCAAGTTTTCATTTAATTTTTGTTCATTTTCATCAGCTTAATTTTAATACAATATTTAATATTTCTCAATAGTCGTACATTTATATATTATATGGAGTTAGTTCTTCTTCTTCTACTAGTACATATTTCTTGCTCTAATGTCACTAAAAATAGCTCATTGAATTTGAGTTGCTTTTTAAGTTCTCATCTCGTATACATGGTTTACATTTCATTATAGTCTTTTATGTTTAAAATCTTCGCATGGACAATTTTTTGCAAAATAATAATAATGAAAAACTAAAGAAATCAAATTTCGAGTCGAATTCAACTCAATTTTTGTAAATTTAACATTAAATCTTAACTTTAAACCTAACCTTAAAGTGACTCTCAAACTGTTGGTGGACTCTAAAACTCGTGAGTGCCGCAATTGGAAAAACCGTAATCCGAAAAGCTTTCAAAGCTTTTCAACAAATTTCAGTAGACCGAATTGTGATGCTCGTAGTTGTTGTGGGCGGCGGCAGCGTGATGCAAATACGATGGTATTGCTGTCGCGTTTAGTTCCGATGCTCGCCGTCGCAGCGCTGCAATGCTGTGTCCTCGCCACACATCCTCGTCGGTGGCGCCATCTGGCGACTGCATGGCCTGATGACAATGCGGCAGCAAGTTGCCGCTATCTTGTTGTTGTTGCTGCTGCTGCTGTTGCTGTTGTTGCTGCTGCTGATGTTGCTGCTGCTGCTGCTGTTGCTGCTGCTGCTGTGTTGGTGTTGCTGACTGTTGCTGTTGCTGGTGTGTTACTTGCTGCTGCTGGTGAGTTTGCTGTTGCTGCTGTGGTTGGTGTGCCTGCTGCTGCTGCTGCTGATGATGTGGCTGTTAAGTGAATGTGGATGTTATGTGGATGTTAAACTCATGCTGTGGTTTGTGTCTCGACTAGAGTTACTCACCATGGGCTCGCCACTGAGCTCGTTCTGTGCGGCATTCGGCTGCGTCGACAGCGGCGGCGGCGTCACCGACGAGCAGCTGTTCATGTTGGGCGGTGTCGTGGCGCTCGGGGAGCCGCCCGGTCCGCAGCTCACCCCCCCGCCCACGCTGTGCTGGTACATCATCGAGTCGCCTGCAAAAAAACGTACGTATAACATTTAAAGTAATATTTATTGGTTGATTTTTATAAAAGAAGATAAACAAAATTTGTTTTCATCGAAAAAATCGTATACAAGATTTACTAAAATTCAATTTTCATTTAAATATTAATTTAATATTAATTAAAGTTGAAATAAAATAGTTTATTAATTTATAAAAAATAAAATAAATTATTATAAAATTAGAATTATAAAAAACTTGGAATTTCCATTGAGTTTGTATAGATTAAAAATATGTCATATTAAAATTGTACTCAAAAAGAACTAATTTTTTATAAGAAACTTGAAATAAAACGTGCTAAAAAAAATGATTAAAAAATAAAAATCATTAATAACTTTAAATTTAAATTGAGTTTGTATAGTTTGTCAACTTTAAAACTTTAGATCAAAATACAACAAATTATTTTTCAGAATAAAAAGGAATATCTAAAATTTTCTCATTCATTCAGATAACTTTTTTTTGAGATTTAACTATTTTTTAACTCATAACTCTTAGTTTCAGATACCTAAAACATATTGAAGAAATCAACAACAGCAAAAAAAATGACAAAATAAAACAAACTTTAAGTCAAACTGAAAACTGTAACAATGAAAACTTTGAAGCGAAGAAGAAGCAGATAAAGTGGCAGCAAGATCAAAACCTGTCTCCAAAATGTCAATTAGCACAACTATACGAAATCAAACAAAAAGCGACGAATACCTTTGGGTATTCCTGAAAATTAAAATTAAACGAATGTCTGTTAATTGAAGGAGCAAATATACAAAAAATAAAATCGAATACGAATACGAAACCAAAGCGCTATAAATGTCTTTCTACATTTATTTATTTATTTATCTGCCGGCTACTGAACCAAAAATTTAACAACAAAAAAATGGAAAAAAATAAACGTAACAAAAAAAGTGTTATGAGTTCACAGAAATGAAAAGATTGTCGACTGGCGTCGTGTTTGTTCACTTGTCAGAAGAACTGGATTGTGTCGAGAAATCAAGAAAAGCAAAATAAAAAAATTGTCATCTCAAATGGAAAGTTTTGTAAGCATGTGATTTGAATTGATGGTGGAGTGAGGGAAGGGGTTGATAAGAGGTGGTTTGATAAGAGAGCCCTGACGCAATCACCTACCCAATGCATTTAGGCCATAATGCTGATAGCTGCCGGCCATGTTAATGCCCGAATTGAGGCCGCTATTCAGCGAGGACGAAAGCGGTGACGATTGATTTAGTTGGCCAAAACCTGATTGTGTTTTTGTGTTGCGTTTTTTTTTTGTTGTTGTCAGTCAGCCAGCAATGCAGCAAATTAGTAGCAATAGATACAGATGCAGTTATAGATACAGATACATTTAGTTGGAGTTAGAGTTTCAAAGTTGTTTGTAAAATGCACTCACCTGCCGTCATGGGATTCACGCCGACACTCCAGCGATCGCCGCCAAACATTCCCGTGCCACAGAGACCGTCGCCCATGGCGATATTCGTGATGTTCGCCCCAAACGGTGGCAGCCCGTGGGAGGGCAAGAGGGCGCCAGGTGTGCGGAACACATTCGTGGTCTTCTTGCGCTTCTTCCACTTGGCGCGACGGTTCTGGAACCAAACCTGAAAAAAAAGATAAGTTTACAATTAATATTAAGTGAAATTTAATATGGTTTAATGAATATTTTTGAAGGGAAATGTTATAAGTAATATATTTGCTAGATTTCTTACACTATAAACAGAGCAAAGTCCTTTCCTACAATATGAATTACATTTTCAGATAAGTGACTAACAAATTTGTATTATTAAATATCTTGAAAATTGATTCACATTCAAAAAACTACTTTTTTTTAACTTCTTTTTATGTTTTCTTTGTTTGAGAAATATTAAATGTGGTTTGATAAATATTTTATTAATTTAATTTTCGATTAAAATTATTAAAATTTATTTTTTTGTATTTCTTAGAGATATATTGGATATATAAGTTTTAAATTCTGCCACTTAAACTATTTTAATTTGCAGCTAATTAAAGTTGATGCAAGTTAAAGTCTTAAGACCGCGTAGAAATTGCCTCTATCTCTTTCCCACTCTCATTTCTCTCATTCGCTCATACATGTACATGTGTTGTCTGCTTGTTAAGCGAGTTCTCGTACATGGTCTTAATCGAGATCAATTACCGTCGTGACAGTCAAAACATGTCTCGACAAACACACACACACACATAGCACACACACACGCATACGCATAAATTCCATATGTAAATTCTTTATCTACATATATGAGAACTCTGAGTTGGCTAAAAGCAAGCAACATTTTGGCCAACTGCCACTTGGTCAGCCAATATATGCTTTTGTCTTGAATCGGCTGTCTAAAAGCCTTGGCCAAAATTGAGAAGGTGGGGTAGGGGTAGGGGTAAAGGTAGAGGAAGGGGAACAATGTCGGATGTGTTAGATTTTGAAATTGGCATTTCCATATGCATAAGAAGAAGAAGCAGCAGCAAGGCGGCAGGATGTGTAGACATGTTGAGGTTTTGACATTTACATGCAGCACAAAGCACACACACTCCCACACACACTCACACAAGCCTTTGATTGAGTTTTGCAAAAAGTGTTGCCTACTTCTAGGAGCCGAAAATTTGCACAATGTTTTCAACTAGATTTTAATGCTTTCTCGCAAGATATAAACATGTTAAGAGAGAGAGAGGTAAGTGAGAGAAAGAGAGAGAGCGAGAACGAGTGAGAGAGAGCGAGAGAGAGTGTTGGCTAATGAAGCTCGCTAGCTAGATGAATGAATGACTTGTGACATGAAAACGATTTTTCCGCCGTGCATAACAAAACAAAAGCAGGTGACACTCAAAAAGCAACAGCAGCAGCAGCATCCACATCACAACATTTGTCGGGTTGACAACTTAACCGTTGTTGCCACAGTGCGCACTGCTCTTCTTCTCTCAGTTGTTGTTGAATCCGTGGCAATCTTGAGCTGTCAACGCGATGCGCCGTCGCCAGCCACAGCCAAAACTAATGGCCAAGAAAAACGAAACGAAACGAAACGAGACGCAGCTAAAAGCACAAGCAAAATCAAAAGCAAAAGAAAGAAAAATGCCAACTTTTTGTTTGGTTCCAAAGTAACTTTGCTTGTAATGCTGATGATGCTGATGGTCCCCAGTGTATTTGTCATATGTCGGCCAGAAAGCAGAAGGCAGACAGAAAACTGCCAACACACACACACAAACACACACATAGAGAAACAGTGGCAGTTGCAGTCAGAGAAATATATGGAAATAAACACCAGTGCTGCCAACACTTAAAAAGCAAAGCAAAGAAGTTAAGAAAAATATTGAAAAAGCTATTGATTGATTTATAGTTGACTCTTAATTTTAAAATTCAATAGTTGGTTGCATGTCGAAAAAAATCTAAAATGTTCAGCAAAAAACTTAAAAATAGCTAACAAAACATTTTAAGTTTTTTTAAACATTTAAACGTTAAAAATATAAAATATTCTATCAAAGTATTACGATAATTAATGTTTAAACAATTTTAATAATTTATCAATATGACGGCCATATTTTAAATGTCTAATTAATGTCTCCATTTAAACAACTGAAACGTATTTAGGATAAAATGTATAGAAATTAATCTCAAATTAAAAAACTAGATATATCGCTCGGTTACAATTACATGTTCTATAAAATCATATAAATATAAACATATATTTTTTTTTCAAATTAAAAATATGTTAATTTTTTTCACTGTCAAATCAATTACTTGACATACTGTATATTTTTGTTAGAGTAAGCAAACGACTCAATCAAAAGATATTTAATAAAAATGCAGAATTCCCGTTGACCGCTGATCTAAAGTCTTTATAAAAAGCCAGATTTGACGGGAAAATAGCTGTTGTGGCAACGCTGATAGAGAGCGAACTACATAAAGTACATATGTACATACATCTGATGTTTATTGTGGATCGAGGAGCGTTAACTAAAAATGCGAGCAATGTTACACGAGGGACGCTAATGTGCCACATTCAGTGGCATTCAGCAGGGGCAGCGATTGAGCGAGAGAGGGAGAGGGAGAGAGTTGGAGAAGGGTGTGAGGTGCAGAGAGGGTTGCCAGCTGACTGCGACGCCAGCGTCAGCAGCGACAGCGACTGCGACCTTGACTTGTTTATGCTTTTTACGTGTTTGTGCGTCGCTCTATTCATTAACTTTTAATTTAATAATTTAAGACAATGTCTGACTGTCTGACTCTCTCTGTCTCTCTTTTACTCTTTTACTCTCTTGCAGGCCATCTCACTCTCTTTTTGTATGCTTTGTTTACTACCATTAAATTTGTGTTGTGCTTTCTTTTATTTTGCTTGGCATTTTAGCACATCTTTCGAATACACACACCCAATTATAAAATAAATAAAAAATATATTTAATATTGTTTAATTAAGCTGAATAAAATAAAAAAATATTTATATATATAAAATATATATGATATTTAAGCAAAATTAATCAAATTAAAATGCAGAACAAATTTGGAGGGCAAACCAATTTCAAAATGATATTCCGCTTGAAAATCGTTTCAGTTTTGGCCAAGTTGTGAGAGTCTGAAGTTTGATAAGACGTTTGACTGTAGAGTTGTCCAAACTTCTCTTTTGTTTAACTTATTATGAATATAATTGTAGACATTTCATTTGTTATTATTATGTATTATTATCATCCGTTTTATTTTATATATTTTAATTAATTATATATTTAATATAAAAAAGATTACTTCTGGAATTTAATACGGTTAGTTCAATTATAAATTTTATAATTGTTCCACATGTTTTTCTCTGGATGAATTTGGTTTTGATTACTCTCTCTGTATATTCTCTTTATTCATTTACTTATTCATTTTTGTATAACTTAGTTATATTCATATAAATTTAGGCATTTATTTTATTTTGCTTTAGTTGCATCCGATTTATATTTTTACTTTATAATTTAGTAAATTTTTTATTCAATATTTGTTATATTGTTGTTGTTTTTTTTATAATATTTACTTCTGGGTTAATAAGGTTTGGTTCATTTTTATAATAAATATAAAAATATTCTAATAAACATATTAAATTATAATAAAAGTATTTTTTTTATTTAAATATCTTATTATTGTAACACTTGTTTTTTCTTGGGTGTATTTGTTGTTGTTTGCTCTCTCTCTGGATTCTCTTTATTCATTTATTCACATATTTCTCGCTTCCTTTTCTAATTCTTCTACTTCTTCTTATTCTTTTAAAGCGAAAGCCAAAAGTCATTGCCTAGTTGGAGGCGCGCTTGGCAGGCAGACCATTAAATTGGCATAACGTGCATGACGATGACGTGCGAGGCACGTAAATAGGCGTTAAAATGTCGGTTAAACAAAGCATTTATTTTTTATGCGCCTCTCCCAGCACACACACACACACACACAGACACACACACCCTCTGAGCATGTGTGTGTATGTGTGCCAGACAGTTCTATAAATATGCATGTGTTTCTCTTCATTCTCTTCCTCTCTTCCTCCCCCTTTCTCCTCTGATTTGCTTTGCTCCTTATGCCGCGTTAAATTGTGTTTTGACGGTAATTTTTTAAGCTGCGCCCTTATGCATAAATTATCAGTGCGTCGACTGCGACTGAGTGGCGGTTAACAGCTAGCACTGACTGTGACTGCTTGTCTCACAAAAAAACAAAGGGGAACGAGGGTTAAGCGATTTCTGTTGCTTCGTATAAATTTAGAATTTGATTTATTGGATATAAAATCAGCTAAATTTGATGAGCAGCTAATGTGATTTGATTGCATTATAAATAAATAATTTGATATTTGAACGGGACAAAAAGAAGCTAAAAATAAGAATGACATGAATTTGAAATGCGGAATTTACTTGAGCTTAATCAAACTTCAAAATTCAACAATTTGAACTGTTGATGTCGAGAAAGTACAATTTCTTCTTGAAATTTAGCACAAAATGTTGCAAAAACTTGCTTGTTTATTTGCTCAAAACTCTTCAGCTTACAAAAGAAAATTTCAAATAATTGTTAACAAAAAGTAAATGACAATTTATTTGCAAATGAAAAATAAAAATGATTTTTTTGTCAGGCTTTCTCTAAAGCCTAAAACATAGTCGAGATTTAACTTCAACTGTAATTTTACTCCCGAAAAATCACTGATAAAACCTCATTCCAAGCAAATGGAGCAGAAAAATGTAACAGAAAACGAGTTTTTCCAAAAATTGCAGCCATATGCTGGCAACAAAAGCATTTTCATGTTTGGACTTTTAATTTTCACTTGCGACTGACACCAAAGCAAAACAAAAAAACAACAACAAGGATAATACAAGGAAGGAAAAACACCACCGGCTAAAGGGCAGACAGACAATAACAAAAGGTGTGAGAGCAACAACAACAATAACAACAACAACAGCAGCAACAACTACAAAAAGGCAGTGGAAACTGTTGCAAATAATAAATGAGTCAAGTTCATGAAAAAGCAATTTCTTGCGGCAGGCCACAAATATTAGCAGCAACAACAACAACAATAACAATATTAACAGGGCAGCACCCACAACAACAAAAACAACAACAACAGGAGGGGGATGAAAATCAGAAGCAAATGTCAGAAATTAAGTAGCTGCCAAATGACATGCAACACTGAGGAGGGATGAATTCTGCCATGAAACCTGCCATGAAACCTGCCATGAAACCAGCATCAACAGCAGCGGGAATAAAGCCCAAATGGGATAACAAGTGATTTGCTTTGATTTTATGACTGCTGCCGAAGGGACAGTGCTGTCCGAATTCTAGCTAAACTCAACTAGCTAAAGTGTTGCCATAAAGAAGCTATATAACTCGATAATTTAATTTTTAAATCGAATCAATACTTTTCTAAATTTTTTTATGCTTGTCATTTTTTCCCATATTTTATTCTATGCTCTCTACTACAATATTTCATCGATATCTAATACTTTTTTAAAATACTTGAATGGTAAAAAAAATTGTTCTTTTTGATTTTTTTACAGAAAATTTCTTAGAGTTGTAAAAATATTATTTTAAGACCATTCGTCTAAAAAAATGAGTTGAAGGCCTTTAATTTTCAAATAAATAAAATTTTTAAATATTGTAAAGTTGTGTTGTACATTTATTTTCTTAAATCCGATTACTAAATAGGGAAAATTGTTGATTTTAGAAACCATTCTTCTTTATCAAATATAACCAAAATTTCATTTTTATTGAATTATTTTTTTTTTCCAAGGGTATCCTTATAAATTAATGCACAAGTCACAATAAATTTTTTAAGTAAACTTTTCACATTTCGATTTTTTTTGCCATAAATATTTATTAACCTTTTGTTCATTGTTTTAGTTGTTAATTTCATTTCACTATTTATATACTTGTTTTCTATATTATAGTAAAACTATTGCTATTATTTTATTATTATATTCCGAAATATTGCTAATAAAATATCCTAAAATTGTTTAGTTTTTGCAGCTATCAAAACAAACGAGTCCAGCTATAAAATAGCTAAGATGGCAACACTGTCGGGAGTAGCGGGTAGAAGGGAAGCAGCTCTGACTGGTGTCAAAGACCCAATGGCATTTTTATTGTGTTTACTGTGCCGCCTCGACACCAACAACAACAACAACTGATTGCGGTCCATTCATAATAATGGTCTGTCATATGGCAAATCCCAGTTATACCCCTCCCCCAACCCCCTCTGCGCATCATTAATTGCACATTATGTGGCTAATAAACAGCTGGCGTATAATGTCTAGTTATGGCTATTTTCAGATTATACTCAGGTATCAGTTAGTTGGCCCAAAAGTAGTTGGCAAATCAAATCAAATCAACAAAACAATTGTTGACAAAAATAAATATAAATAAATATGACAGTTTGTGACTCAAGTGCAATATCCTGTATGCTGTATGCTGAGTACATTGAATATTCGGTACACTGAAATGCACTTTGCACACTTGAAAAGCCAATTTTGCAAAAATATCAATCAAAAACCAGAGAAAAGCCTGGGAAAAACCAGTGGAAAAGCGGTCTGGGAAAAGCGGGCACGCGATGTCAACAACAAATTTGCAGCAATTGCAACAACAGAAAATTGCAATCAAAATTCGATTAGCTTTCGATGCAAATATTATTTATGAAGCCATTGGCCAAAAGCCAAAACAAACAAAACAAAATTTTCCAATATCGCTCTCTCTCTATCGCTCTCTCTCTATCGCTCTCTGTCCCTTTCTATTAATAAACATTTGAGTTGTCAAAGATTGTCAGATTGCCATATTTGCAAACAGCTTTTATTGACAATTTTCGCTGGTTATGATTGCGTTTATTGTTGTCGTTGTTGTTGTTGCCACATAATCAAAAATCAATTGGCCAGGTTATTGCATTTCTTTTGGCCCTGGCTCGCTCGCTTGGCAACTGGCAAATGAAATGGCCACTCCAGTCACTGAAATTGCCAACTGGCAACTGGCAACATTATGATTGTTGTTATCCTTGTTACTCTCTCTCTGTCATTCTTTTGATGTCCTGTTCTTCTTCTGCAACTTGAACTCAACTTAAGTTAAGCTGCTTCAGTTTTTTTATTATTATTATTGGACTTGGCTAAGAGCGTGCTGAGGAGTGAGAGAGAGAGAGACAGACTGACTGAGTGGTTTATGGAAATCGTTTTTCGGCCAATATCTTTTCATTCCTTTGGCCATATAAAAACTGCGTATAAATTCATAAAGCGACGCACACACACACACACACACACACATAGATAGAAACAGTTGTTGTTGTTGTTGCGGGCAACACAAATTTAGTCGATTTATTTTATGTTATCCTTTAAATCCTGCTTTACGAGCGCGCCCAGCGACACTTGCCAAGCCCCCCCTTCCCCTCTTTACACCCACTCACCACTCACCACACTCCCACTCACTCTCCCTCTCCCTCTCTTGCACAGTCCAAAGCCCAGCCCAAATCTAGCTGCTCCTCTCTCCTCTCTCCTCACACCCACACAGCATCCACACAGCATCCACACAATGCAGCCCAACTCCCAGCTGCTGTTACTATGCCCGTCTCACTCACACTCACCCACTCGCCCGCACTCCCACAGTGTGTCTCTTCTGACTGCTGACTGTGACGCGCCCTCCATTGGGGGTTGGCGCAACTACGAGGTCCATTGGTCGATTCTGCACTTTGGACTTTTGTCTGTCCGCTTAGGCTTAGCAGATACTGTGTGTGTGATTTATGAATTAGTTGACTGGTCGTTGACTGGCATTAGCAGCGTTGCATTACTATTAGCACACACTGTTCATGCACATATTTCTTTTTTAGCTATATTTAGTTGCAAGCTGAAAGTGCAGCATACATTTTGGCGTGGAGTTTAAGAGTGGCGGGGGGGGGAGGTAGAATCAATGCAACCCCCAAAAATTTGTTTGGTGCATGCGCAGCTCGCGTTGCCCCCTCCGCCCACTCCCCCACTATATTTTCTATTTTTATTTCATTTTTTTTTTGCAATAATAAAAAGAAAAGAAATTTGAAGAGAGAAAAAATCTCACAAAACGCTTTTGTCGAACCTTTTTTTCTGCATTTATCAATAGCTTATCCCAAATGGCCAACACACACACACATACACACACACATAGATAGATAGATATATATGTATATATATAGAGTTGCCAGACATTGGACACTTTAGCACGCCATTTTCACACAAACATTTCAATGAAAAGTATCAACGGAATTGCTTTTGAAATTGCTTCATATGCCATAAACGGGATGCGTGCCAGATTTTCTTTATGCCCTCTTTATGTGACCTACCCGCCCCCAGCTACCCCCTCACTCCCCCCCTACAGACTTTCATCAGTCTGCGCTTGTCCCTCTCTCTGTCTCTCTGTCTCTCTCACTCAGTCTATCTTTTGCTCTTCTGCTTTAACTTTTAAAGTTTTTTCAGCCAACAACTAATTTCTGGCTACATTTTCCTAGTGCTCCTGCTACAGTTTTCCGCTTTTCCGATTTGCAGTTTCTCCCGTTGTTGTTGTTGCATATTTTCGTTTTGGTATTTCAATTAGGCTTTAATTAAAATGCGATGCCATGGTTATCAAACGCGCACTAGAAGCAACTACACCTAAAAGTTGCTTTACTTTTTTGCTTTTCAGCATTTTCTCTGCTTTTCCTCGACTTTCCCTGGCCTCTTATATTTTGCAGTTTTGATTAAATTTTTGCTACATTTTTCTTTGATATTTTTATTGGTGTTCTTTTTGACAAACTAGAAAATATTCATATGAAATATAAATGTTTTTATATTTCTTTCTAAATAAAATAATATAAAATAAGAGTAGATAATAACTAAACTCATAAATCTTTCAGCTTCCTCCCTTTTAACTTGGCTATCAATAGGGGGCTATTATTAGAGTTGGCATTAAGCGGCTCAGCAAATAAATTAGTTGTGTCTGAGAAGTCGTGGCCATAATTTATCACTTGGCCTCCTCATTGGGATTGGTTGCCGTTTGGGCCACTTCTTCTCATTTTGGCCAATCGATAGAAGTAACAGTTGGGGAAAGTCTGCGTGTGTGTGAGTGAGTTTTATGTGGAAAAAAGCTCTACAAATTTAGACTTAGAATTCTTCTTAAATCCAAAAGAAAAAGCTTAGCCTTACTTATTTGTTATTTCGGAAGAATTCTCAAGTAATTTAAATTTTAAGTAATGACTAATCTGAATATATTTGCAGTTCATTGAGCTGAGCTTATTTGAGTGAATTGAAATGAATAAGCTTAAGATTCATATCCGCTTACAAAAGTCTATTAAAAGTGTTAATTTTTTGATGATTCAAAACTCCAATAAATATTTACGTATTAAGTGCAACTTGCAATAAAATCAAGTGAGGAGAAAATAAGAGCTCTAAAATTTTAAGCTGACTTTAAGCCAAAAATCCAAATAATCTAAATAAATAATAAAAAAGAATTAATTCTAAAATGCATATAGTTTTAATAATAATATCCTGAATACATATTTACTAACAAGATAAATGCTAAAATCAAGTATTTTTAATTTTGGTTTTTAGAATAGAATTTTGTATGTGTATACTAATATTTAAATCAGAATATATTTCTGTCTTTATTTCTGTATTTATATCTATGAGTATTTATTTCTGTATTTATTTCTATCTGTATCTATCTATCTATCTATCTATCTTTCTATCTATCTATCTATTTATCTATCTATCTATCTATATATCTATCTATCTATCTATTCATCTATCTATTTATCTATTCATTTATCTATCTATCTATCTATCTATCTATCTATCTATCTATCTATCTATCTATCTATCTATCTATCTATCTATCTATCTAATTATCCCAATTCCTTCTTATTATAATGGCACTAGAAAATATATTCTTATTATCAATTGTTAATTATGAATTTCAACTATTTGCTTTACCTAAGATTTCTCTCTTCGCATACTTGAATATTCCCTCAATTCGTAGTTGGTTTACCTGTGTTTAAGTCTCTTCCCTCTCTCCCTGCCCTCCCCTGAAATTCAGTTGCTATCACGCAGTTGTCAGGGAAATTAATCATGTGAGAAATTCATTTAGTTTGTGAGTGTGGCACGTGGCTGACCAACAACAACAACAGCAACAGCGTTGCCACATTGCAACAATTTAATAAACAAACCAATAAATGCAAAACATTCACAAGTTTAGGGCTCAAAGCAAATGCATTGACAACAACAACAACAACAACTTTAACAATGTAAAATCATGATAAGTCAATTTAGTGTCGCCCTCATCTGTTGCCAGGCAAGAGAGAGAGAGAGAGAGAGAGAGAGGGAGAGAGTGGGAGAGAGCGTGTGGCAAGGAGTGTGGCAAGCATATTGCCATAACCATGGGTGGTGGCCAAGACATTTAAGCCTTAAACCGTTAATGCCCAACACACAAATTGTCAATTTCTCGCTGTGTTTGGCGGTGGCACAATACAAATTAACAATTGCACCGCCCGCTGACAGTTGACCTCCCCTCTCCCCCCTCTACTTAGCCCCTCCCTCTGTACATCTCTACAACTCTTAATACTCCCCTCTGTGTGTGTGTCTTTTACAAACATTTGCCTTTTGGCAATGCGATTACAATTACAATTCTTTTTCTTGTTGCCTCTTTCTGCTCATTTACAGTCATGGTAAAAATAATAGCAACGAGTGTCCTTTTGACATTTCAAACAAATTATTTAATATAATATAGAATACACTTGCTTTGTTCCATTTAAATAGGTATTAAATAAAAATTATTTAGCTAAAAAATCATATTTTTTTTAAGGCAATTTTAAAAGTTATCGTTTCTCTTTTTTTTCCATCAACGTATCTGCAACTTTATTAAATTATATTTGTATTTATTTTAGTAACTGTTGTTGTTGTTGTCTGCATAATTAAGCAGCTTGATTTGAGCTTTAACCAAATGCCAAACCTGTCTCATATCCTGACTGCTTATTATACATATTCCGACTGGCAGCATGCCACATTTGCACTCACTGTACGTGCGCATCATAACTTATGCAGACTCACACACACCCTAAAACTCCCACACACACACACACACACATATTATAAAGGCAGTTTTCTTTTTGAGCATATGTGAGAAACAGTTTTCGACTTGATTTTCGTGTTAATGCGCCAACGTTTTCCCTTTTTTTTTCTCCCTTTTTTGGGGCGCTGTCTTTATGCCGTCATTAGCCGCAAATCCTTGTAGATTGATTTAGGGCCAGACGTGTGTGTTTAGCCGGAGTAGAAGAAGCAGAGGAAGTGAAAAAGGGAGAGAGAGAGTTTAAGAGAGAGAGAGAGGGGGATAGGTGTAGAGAACAGGCAAGCGCAGGCATTTAAAGGCAGCTGCTTTGAATGCAAGAAATTTCAAATAAAATATATATATATTTAAATAAAACGAATAGAAAAGTTAGCTGTTGAGTGAGCCTGACTATAAGAGGCCATGTGATATATATGTCTTTTTTTTAATAAAAATTTAAAATTAAATCTAAATATATGAATAGAAACAAGTTGAGATTTGTGGCTTTACATAGCCCTATATTTCTCATTCAACTGATCAATCCTAACAGCTAAATGAATACAGTAAAGGCAAATATGAACCAAATAAAAAGTAAAATAAAAAGTGATGTAGTGGGGGACGATTTTTACCAATTTTGGTACATACATTTTAAAAGATAAAAATGTTTTTCAGACTAAAATTTTCGCATTTTAGAAATTCAATAGACGCTTTCTACTTTTGAGCACAGGGTCTAAAAAAATGTGTGTCAGCTCTCTCAGAGAGAGAGAGAGAGAGAGAGAGTGAAAAAGAAAATCGGCTCTAAAAACAGCATGCAAACTTAATTTATATGCTAATTTTATTAACAGCAACAATAAGTCCTTGCTAATCCAAAGGGCTGACATTCCATAAGCCGCAAAAAAGACCGACAACGACGAAAAATCAAACATTATAGCGTGTTAATAGCAACAACAACAATAGTAACAACAACAACAATAGAGGGTATTTCCAAACCAAATAAAATGCCAGAGACAGCCTCACACATTACCCACTGCCTACCCTTCGACAGACTTTCTCCCTTTCCCTTCCTCTTCCTCCCCTTCCACCCACTCTCTCCACCCCTGGACTGTGTGAACTGCCCCCTGGATCAGAGGGCAAACAAAATCAACGCCGACAGCCGGATGAGGCAGGATACATTAACATTAACCAGACTCAGACACTGATACGCAATTATTAAAACAATTTATCAAAAAGTAGCACATCCTGAAAGTAGGCAGCACTTTTTTGCGTTTTATGTGTGTTCTTTCTCTCTCCTTGCCTTTAACCCTACCATGCCAACAAAAATCGTCAATAAAACTACTAAAATAATTATAATTTATAATTTTCTGTATCTTACTATATTATTAAATAAATAACTAAATTTTTTATTAGTTAGTATTTTTATTAACTCTACACAATTGCTTACACTTATTCATTTACTAAGGCATTTGCGGGTTAATCTCTCTCTTTCCCTCCCCTGCTTCTAGCCAACTGGCCAGTCCAAATAATTGTTTAGTTTGAGTTTGAGCCCAAACTGAGAAGCCATTGAATTGGCCAATAAGACGCCAAACTTTTGGCATTCATTGAAACCGCAAAACAATTCTCGCATTGCAATAGTTTCGAATTACACACACAAGAAGTAGGAGTGAGGAGGGGAAAGGGGGCAGAAGAAGGGAAAGAGAGAGAAAGAGAGAACAAGTTGATGTGGCACTGCAGGAAGCGGAAGCTTAAACACAAATTTAATGAAGCAGTAAATTCGATTGTCGCATAAACAAAACCTCGCCCGCATGCAAAGAGGACGACGCAGTGAGGCAGGATAATGTGGCAAGAGGCAACAGCAACAACAACAACAGAGACAAAAGGGAACTGCGCCAGCCGCAAAAGGATAATGCTCACTCTCACTGTAGATGTGTGTGTGTGTGTGTGTGGAAAACTTTGTGCACTGACTGCGCCAGTCATAAGTCCCCAACTGAGCGAGGGAGAGAGCGAGAGTCTGAGAAAGAGAGAGGGATAGGGAGACACAGAGAACAGGCAACAGCGACGACGACGACGACGTCTAAATGTGACTTTATGTGCTTTAATAAAGTATAATTTTGGGCGCTTAAATGGCGTTGCGCTCCTTTGAGCCACAGCCGAGCACAACACTCGTAAAGTGCTAAAATTGTGAATTAAAGCCACATTTAACACCATAAAGTCTTTTCCAAAATTGAAAATCACAGTCAAAAATAGCACATAAGACTGAAATTCTGAACAACTTTTAATGAAAAGATACTCTGAAAACATGTGAGAAATGGTCGAAAAATAAATATAAATATAAATACTAAACCTAATTTGAACTTTGGTAAATAGACTGTTCAATATATTTGAAAACTTAAAAATGCCCCAACAAAAACATAGTTAAAATTCCTTAAAATTTTGAAATAATTAAATAAGGCCAACTAAAAATCGGGCAATTAAAGAAAAGGTAGTTTAAATAATTTAGAAAAGTTGTAAAAATTAAATTCATTAAGGTTTACAATTTAATTACAATTTAAGGGCAATAAATATCATACTATTTTTCATTGTTTTTAAAAGCATTTAACGTATTTTGAAAGCTTTGTTTATAATATTTATATGATAATTGCTTGTTAATTGAACCAATTACTAATCAAATATTTAAACATTGTTCATGTGTAAACTTTAGGAAAAGAAATTTGCGGAAACTTACTGAAACTGGTCTAAGTTTTAATGATACTTAAATTGTGATATATTTATATATATATATATATATTAAAATATTATGTGCAATTTATTTTACTCCTATTTCAATATCAACATTTTTTAGACATAAAATAGGAAAAAGAAAGTATTTTATAAATTTTTCAAATATTTTTATTTCCAACATTGCAACATTTAAAGAGCAAGCAAGAATTGGACAAGTGAATGCCACAAAATGACACGTTGCAAGTTGCAAGTTGCTGCGGTTTGTGCAACACAAGCGAAATGTCATGTCGAACTAAACGACAAAGTGTCAAGTCTCCAATGACAGTTGGCCAAACTGTCAAGTCGAAAGGCCAAATGCAGAATATGGAAATGGAACTAGGAATAGAAACAGAATCAGAATTGTGAACTCAAATGCTAATCAGCGATGCAGCGACCGCAACAATCAAAGTTAAACGCAGCGACCGCAACAACAACAACAGCAACAATAAAGAGACAGAGATAAGAGTGGCCATGTGGCAGGTTGATGCACAGAGGGAAAAAGTCAAGTAATTCGTACCTAAAACGCCACATTTCGAACTTGATTTATTACTGAGACTGAAATAACTAAAGTCAAGTATTTCGATCTTATATCATGTACGATATTTTAAGAATGAAATTTGGAATTTTCACTCTTAAAATTACTTTAAATTGTACTTGATTTAAGTATCATTCAAACTTAATTCAGGGGAATATAGTCTTAAGCTCTCAGTCAGACAAGCCAGAACCATTTGGGAATTCTAAGCAAGCGAACGTTAAAAACATTTAAGCATTAAAGAACTCGATTTAAGATTTAATGAACCTGATCTGTGAGTCGAACCTGAGTGTCAAATTTATGTTTAGATTTTTGGAACCCATTTCTAGTAATTGTAGGGCTATACTTGATTCAACATTCGTTGTACTTAAATCAAGATTGAGCACTTGGTTAAAGAATTGTGGTGCTCATTTTCGGTAATTCGGAGTTATATCAAGTATACATTTTAAGTATCGCCTTTTTTTCTATCTGTGTGGATTGACTTATTGACTGATTGATTGATTGATTGATTGATTGACTGATTGTTTGATTGATTTATCGATTGACTGATTGATTGATTAATTTAATTGATTGATTGATTGATTGATTGATGACTCACCTGGACACGTGACTCAGTTAAACCGATGCGCATTGCGATCTCCTCGCGCATGAATATGTCGGGATAATGTGTCTTGGAGAAACAACGCTCCAATTCGTTGAGCTGCGCCGGAGTGAAGCGAGTGCGATGACGTTTCTGCTTATTTTTATCCAGATGCTGCAAGAGACAGAGAGAGAGAGACACAACGCCCAGAAAGAGACGGCATGAGTGAGAGTAGTAAACCCAGAGAGAGAGATAGAGAGAGAGAGAGACAAAGAGGGAAAATTTAATTGATTCAAACAACAATAACAACAGCAATTAGTAGAACAACAACAACAATTACGATAACAGTTACGATAACGATAACGATTACTACAAAACAAAAATAAACTAAACTAAAAGGAATTGATTTTTTTTTTCTACTGTTGTCTTTTTTTTTTTTTTTGATTACATAAAATACGGAAATATGGAAATAAAATCACACTTACTTTTTTTTTATATATATTCATTGCACATAATATTATTATTATTATTTATACACAATTCAACACACACAATTTACACATTCACAATAGATTTGTTTTGTAATTTTGATTTTGGGTTTCATTGTATTTCGTTTAATTTGGTTTCAATTTTGTTTGGAATTGTTTTTTTTTTTGGTTTCGAATTGGTTTTAGTTTTATATATATTTTTTGAATGCATAGCAGAGTTTTTGAGTTTTGAGTTTTGAGGAAAAAAACATCGAAAAGAACATGGATTATTAAAAGTTTCAGCGTTTACTTGCTGTTTAAATGTATATATCTTTTTTAAGAGATATATGTGACTCACCTGATCCTGTTGTTGCATGTTGTTGTTGTTGTTGCCGTTGTTGCCGCTGTTGCTATTGCTGTGATTGTTGTTGTTGTTGTTGTTGTTGTTGCTGTGATTGCTGGCACCGTTTAGCACATTGCTGTTGTCGCACAATCCACCAGAGACATGAACTCTGGCAACGCCGCCCACACCCACACTGGCAGCACCGCCAGGTCCTCCGGGTCCAGCACCACCGCCCCCAAGATCCGCGATGCTCGGGCCGACGGGCAATTGGCCAAAGCTGTTGACGTTCACGGCGTGCAGCGCTGTTATGGCCGCCTTCGGTAGATCACAATCCTTGGGGCCTAAAAGAGGAGGGAAACAGTAGAAGAGAGTGAAAAAAAAGAGAGAGAGAATTAGATATAGATTTTGGACAATATTTATATACTTTAATTATTAATTTATGTTAACTAGACTAAGCCAAATAAGACCAGTTAACCAAAAGTACTTTTAAAATTGTTTAAAATTATTAAATAACTTAATATGATGAAAAATTAAATTTATTTATATAATTTATTTATAATATTTATATTAATAAGTTAATAAGTTCAGTATATATAAAATTCCCCTTAAATATATTTGTTTATGCAGAAATTTGTGCAAGTTTGAAAAAAAAGATTTATCAAGGAAAGTCTAGGAAACTAATTGTTTTTGAAAATAATTAAAGAATTTATTTTATTATTATTATTTTAAGTGTCTAAAATAATTTCTAAAATTAGCTGCATTGTTTTAAAATCTTTTTTAGCTAGCATTAAACCATTCTTTTGTTTTTCATATTAACACTTTTATATTACAAACAAATTCATTAGAAACAAATACTTTTTATAGATAATTACACTTATTAATAAAAAAAAACTGTAATAAAATTGAAAATTTGTAATATTTAATAATGTTTAGATATTACAAACATTTTATTTATTTTTAACACACGACATTTTATTTTTAATTGATTTATTAAAAACATTTTAATAGTTTATTATGTAGGCTAAATAAAATAATTTCTAAAAATATCTTTAAAATATATTAAGTGTCATTAAATTTATCTATCAACTGCATTTTGCTTTTATTTCAATTATGTTAAATACGCAAACAAATTTAAAATAATTAAGTTAATATCAAAGTTATTATTCTTTTTCTTAGTTATATTTTAAAATATAATTACAAAAATATACGAAAATATTTCTCAACAATTTTCTGAGCAAACTTGAGCAAAGTAAACAGTTTGTAGATATTTGTTTTTATATATGAAAAACTCTACAATTTCTCTATTTATTTAAACGTTGATTGTTTTTGTTAATAGTGTTAAACACTTGAGCAAATCCAAATTTTAAATAAACCCAATCAAAAGTCGCGTAAATTCTCTACACAATTAACAGAGCTTACACTGAGTCGCATAATTATTTTCAGCGCCAGCAAAAGAATGTTTTGAATTAAATAAAATTGAAAAGTGAAAGCCACAACATGAAAGTTTACTAAATTGTTGTTGTTAATTAATGAAATGTTTTGTACGAAATACACACGAGGGACACTCACACTGTGCAAACGGATTTAAAACTGTGCACTCAACAAATGAATCATTGAAGTCGCTTAAGAAACGATGCGATTTGTTGAACTGTGAATCAAAACGAATAACGAATAACGAGTGAATCCTGTCTGCGTTTTGTTGCCGTCGCGTCGAGTCCGCGTCAAGTTTCGACTTCGTGAATCGCTCAAACCGAACTGCGGCGATCGGATAAATTGAATTTTTCAACAAGCTGTCATTCCAAAAAAAAAAACAGAAAAACAGAAAAAAAGATGCCAAAAACAGAGGCAACAACGGCAGCAGCAGAGGCAGCAATCTCAACTGAGGTGCGATACTCACAAATACACACACAGAGATAGATACACAACTATAGATACAGATACAAATGTTAACCCGCTTTTTTTCTTTTCATTTTTACCTTTCAGCTCACCTGACTACGTAACGTTTTGCGTAGAGTTCGAAATACATAACAACAACAACAGCAGCAACGAATCATAGTCAAATACAAACAGATACATAGATACATGTATCTACAGTGGGTTAGATAGACAGACAGAGTCGAGTCAAAGTCGCAGTCAGTTTAGGATAGGATAGGAGACTTTATCGACGACTTGCAACGCATGTCTGGAATTTTTAACATGTATGTGCGAGAGATGTGAGAGAACAACAACAACAACAACAACTCAGCTCAACTTAACTCTTTTATTTTTCATTTTCTTATACCTTCGATATTTTCAACTCTACTGTCTACTGTCTAAAAATCAAACATTTACTCATCGCCAGTTGATGCGAACTCTCGTACCTTTTTTCTGGGCCCTCGACTCGCGACTCTTGGCCAAAAACTGACGCTGATGTTGTCATGATTCCCATTTAATTATGCACACTTCTCGGCCCGGCTAAGAGTGAAGGTGTAGGCGGTTAGACAACTGTGCAATTTCCGCTGAAAGCGAAACTAAAACTTAAGCCACAGACTTGACTTTGTTTTATCTTTTTTTTAGTTATAAATTGAAAATTGTATTCAACACATTTTAATTGTCAATTTTTGAATTTGATTTCCAATTTTATTTCAAATTCTTAGTAATTTACTACTGAACTCAACTGAACTGTAGAGCAAACCTTTGTAACCAAATTGTAAGCCGACTTTGATGTGTAATACAAACACAGACAGAAAGAGAGAGATGTAGTGAGTTAAAGAGTGAGAGAGAGGGAGACGGCACTGCAGCATCAATGATTTTTATTGTTCTCAAATGGACTTGTTAAAATTTCGGCAACTTCAGAGCGAAGCTGAACTGAAAACACAGGTTGATGCAACAACAGCAACAACAACAGTAACAACAACAACAACAACAGCAACAACAAAGGTGCCTGGCCTGAAACTGTAACGGAGCAGCGAAATGGGAATTTGGAAGCCAGCTCATGAAACCCATAAATGAAATGACTACTAAATATATACAATACAAAAAGCGATGTATTTATACCCTGTATGTATTGCACTTGAGCTTGGTCTACATTTAGCACCAGAAAAAAAGATCGCCAACTTTATATATATATTTTATTCAGTTGCAAATACTTTTGTCAACTTTAATTACTACTTTATAGTTTCAAAAAAGAATACATTTGCATTTTTGCTTAAAGATTAAATAGAGAGACAATTAAGTATATGATTAGATGACAATGGACTAAGCCAAACGTTTGTTAAGTTAAATTCTTACTTTAATTTTATTTATAATTTGATCTTTTATAATAGATCTTATAAATCAGCTATTACTCCTACTGCTCCCAGCACTCTAACTGAAATGTTTTGTAAAGTGGCGCCACAATGATACCCAAGCACGCAGTGGACTCACTTTATTAAAGCTCGCGCTGACGGTGACTTTTTTTATTTATTGCTCGCACATTTGCATCGACTTTTAAGTCTTATGCTGGATTATTATACCCGTTACTTAAAAAATAAGTAAAAGTGTATATTGTTTTTATATTGATGTTGTTTTAGTTCTTCCGAACGAAACTTTGGAGCCGTTTCTTAGTAATTTAAAATTTTATTTCAAAATTTCATATGTTATATTTTTTTTTAGGTTTTTGTTAAATTATTTTCAGCGTCAACTAATTTTTTTTGTTGTTGCATAAAAAAAATCGCAAAAAAAAATACAAAATTAATCTTGGAAGCACTTCAGGCCCCTCTAGCGGTCAAGCTGCTTTGAATATTAATGTAAGAATTGAGCACAGGGTATCTCAAAGTTGAGCCCACTTTATGATAATGTTGTTGTTAATTTTGATAGACTGCGACATTCCCGGATTTCAGTTCAACTGTTGTTCATGTTGTTGTTGTTGCTGTTGTTGTGACTGTTGTTGTTGTTATTACTGTGTTTGTTGTTGTTGCTGTTGCAGTCGCTTTTAAAGCGCTCGCCAGGGAAGTGCTAATTTTTACACATACACCCAACGCGGCTACTGTTCATTAGCGATTTTGACGCGCCTGACGGCGAGAGAGAGAGAGAGGGAGAGAAGAGGAAGACAAAGAGATAGAGAGAGAGAGGCAGAGAGAGTCCCCCTTTTGTCCCTCTCAAACAACTTGCAACATTGACAGATGTCAAACATTTAAAACATTCAAAACTAAGCTACGACAACAAACAATTTGAAAGCTAAAGTTGCAGTCGAGAAAAAGATAAAAATAAAAATGCTTCCGTCGTCGTCAACTGCAACTTGTTGACCAGTTGAGCATTTACAGTTATCAGGCTAACTATAACAGGGCCAACAACTCATCATCATGGACTCATCATCGTCATCATCATCGAGTCATCAGGCGGATCTCAATTTTCATTGTCGTGATTTGTAAATTTAAGGCGCGGTGTTAGGTGCGATTTTATGTGCAGCTTTTTTCAACGCTCCACGCTTAACTTGGCTTAAACTCGGCAGCTTTGGGCCAAGAAAAACCCGCCCAGATAGTACATTGTTCCACGAAGAAGTGCGACTTTTAGCATTCAGTTGGTTGCCATGAGTACGAGTATCTCAGTATCTTGTATCTCAATATCTCAGCGCCTTTTACTCTCCTCTCAAATAGCGCCACTTCTCAAAATCGCACTTTGCTGCAGTTTCAACTACAGCTTCGGCTTTTGCTTCAACTTCAGCTCCAGCTTTGATTTTACAGTTGTGGCACATAAATATGAAAAGCAAATTCAAGTTGCAACTGCAACTTGCAACCGAATGGCAACTGTAAATCTGTGTGAGCCGCAAACACTTGCAGCACAAATATCTCAAGTATCTGAGAAAAATACTCGCTCAACTTGCCTACTTCCAAGTATATATTTAAGCCGTCAGTTTGTGACGGGAACTTTGTTTATCATACGATGGAACTTTATTATATAGAAGATATATGTTTAGTAGCTAATTTAATTGCAAGCCAGAGATAAAACCATATACATAAATTTATCAGTTTGCAAGTCAAGCAATTCTGACGAGTAGTAAATAGATTTAAGCTCAATCAAATCAATCAATCAATCAATCAATGTCGGTGTCGTCATTAGATTTAAATGTAATTTTGATTAGACTTTCTTTTTTATTCAAATTTTGCTTGTATTTGCAAATTAATTCAAGTCAGCATTAAGTTTACTTTTTAGTACTTAAATAAATTAATAAAAATAAATAAGTATCTAAAGAAGAGAGTTATGGGTTAGAATATAAAAATAAATTATCAACAATAATAAATTAGTTAAATTATTAAAAATGGTGCGTTTCGTTAACTTAGCGACCGTTCTAATTGTTAGAATTTGATTATTTTGAAGTCTAGCCTTAATAGACGTAACTAAAAAGAAATATTTAACACAGTATATTTGATGAGATATTTTATAAATTTTCACTTAAATATTTAAAATTTTAGAGTATTCAAAAATGTATTTGTAAAATAAAAAACAAAAGTTTTATTTAAAGATTTTAAATAAAAATATTTTTATTTGGATTGCAATATTTTTTTGTTTTGTAAACCATTTTTCTGTTTCATAAAAATACAAATCTTTTACCAAAAGAAAAAAAAATTTAGCAAACCAAATACAAATATTTTTATTTTAAATCTTTAAATAAAACTTTTGTTTTATATGTTAAAAACTTTTTTGTTGCCTGCTTTAAATTGTCATTAAATAAATAAACAAATAAATAAATAAATAAATTATTTAGTCAAGTCAATTGCTTGATATACTGAATAAAGACTTTCCACACTTTGGATGCCAATAAGAAACTTCTAACTTTGCTCTGACTTATCTATAAGTATTTCACTTGTAATTCATCCATCTAAATCTGTATTACTCTGGTAATATCTCTGACTGTCCTAATATTGTGTAATTCCAATATGAAATCAATCATTGAGTCTGAAACTAATTTGCAATGGCATCGTTGTGACATTAGTTGAATGTTTTGCGTAATTCTCCGCAACGTTTTACAGTTGCAATAAAACATGGCGGCACCCAAAACTGATGTATGTGTGTGTGTGTCTGTGTGTGTGTGAGTTCCTTTGTGTGTGTGTGTGGCAGCCATTTTGGCTTTGGTTCGTAGAGGTTTGTTTCGGCCAGATTCGCTGGACGTGGGCACGAAAACCGCACAAAGCGATTAATTAATTAAAATTGGCAAACATGAATTTATCGCGCAAGCAATTTGCACAATTTGCGCAAATCAGTTTCTGTTCTGTTTGGTGGCTGCAACTGCAACTGCAACGCGATGCACTAAATGCAAATATCTGCCACAAAATATATGGACTTGCAACCTGGAAACTCAGGCCTCAGTCAGTTGCACGCACTGTATATAATTATTGAAATTTGGAAATTGTGCGGTTAAGCGGCAATCTGGGCATTTATAAGCGGGGCTGCACAGGGGTTAATGGAGGGGTTAGTAGTGGGTTAAAGGGAACTGGCAACCGCAGCAACAGTTGCAGTTGCAGTTGCAATTCGCAACAGCAACCGCAAAACATTTCAATGCAAATGTTTGGACTCCAAAAAGGGAGAAAACACACACACATCACAGCACACAAATCACCGCAAAAATGCCAACAAAAACAGCTAGAGAAAAGGGAGGGGAATCTGTTTGCCAGTTACAAATTACAAATGCAATCATGAAATTAATTTAATTAAGCCAGGAGCACGAAAATTGCCCAAGTCGCGGCCACCTTTTTGGCATTAAGTCAACGATTTAAGTTTTTTGCGAATGGAAAATGCAAAATGAATGGGAATTAGAGGCAATGACAACTTTAAATCCCACGCTCTGTTTTATCCGCCTCTCTGCGCATTTCTTTTGCATGCAAATTGCGCTTAATTGGGCGCTGTTTTAACCTTCTCAGTTCCCCCTCAGTTTTCACTGTTCCCGCTCGGCCTACGCTGCGCATACGTAATATGCAAATGTGCAAATGTCTGTTGCTTCGAGTCCTAGCTGCTAGTTTTGTTGTGTTTGCTCAAACAGAGGGACTTATGAAATTTATTAGCAGCAAATGTTGCAGGTAGGATTTGAGTTTTGCATTTGTTTTTCCTCTTTTTTTGTTGGCTGCTGCAAAAAGGATTTTATGACATGAAACCTTATTGATATTTATAGCTTTATGTTTGACTGGGTGAATAAAACTTGCGATTTAAATAAATAAACACGAATATTAAATTCAGGAAAAGTAAAACTGTAGTTGGAAAATTAAGTAAAATAAGAATTGACATTTCTTTAAATTTTAAATTTAATTTATAACTTTCAATTTCATTTGAACAAGGCTCAGCCTTTTTATTTATTTGTTTACTTTTTATTTTTATGTTTATTTATATGTCTATTACTTATTTTGATACATCATTTCACATTTAAAAATCATGATTTCACAGCATTTCAAAATAAATAAAACAAGTCTCTAAAAGTGAAATCTGTGTAGTGGAAAATTTAATAAAATGCAAATTGAGACTTCCTTATTTATAACTTTTAATTTCATTTGAATGCTTTTCAATTCATAATTTCGTAAGATTTTAAAATAAATTTAACAAATGTCTGAAATTAGAAAATTTAAATTTGTTTAGCAAAAAGTTAAATTGCATCATTAATTTTATTGATTTCCATTTAAATTGAATATAATAAATTTAGATTTACAATTTAAAACCATTTAATTAAATTTTTTATTAAAGCTCAAATTTAATAAATTTATTTTGCTTTTAATTTGTATATTGACTATTTTAGTTAACGTTTAAAAAATAAAAATTGCAGCAGTTGCCAATTTCGTTGCACTTTTGGCTGCACATTTTGCTGGCCATAATTCTTGTTTGCCCCTAAAGGGTGGCCTATAAAAATAGCGCATACGCAGCGTACGCCGACACAGCAAGTTCATGAAAAATGGCAATAAATTAATAAAAGTAATTAATTACGAACTGTATGCAAGCGGGAGGGGGGGGGGGAAAAAGAAGAAGAGAAGGGGGCATTGATCGAGCTGAGCGAAAAAATATTCAATAAAAGTGCGGGCAATAATTCATTCGAGTGTAAACTGTTGGTTGCAACTGTTGCAACAAAAGGTGGCAAGGTGGCAAAGTGGCAAGTCTGCAAGGCTGTAACGGCATTTCAATTGATTGCCGAAATTGAAAGTGCTTGAAAAGCGATCAACAATGTGGTAAAAAATATTATTAAATGTTGTATTTATGAATATAAACTGATAATTATGTGCGTGATGTACAAATGTAATTTACAATTTGCGGCATATTTAAAAGAGCAATTATGGCAATTAACACACACACACAGCTGTACACATACTGCTGAGCGGTACTGTAGGGCCTTGTTCACACTCAGGAAAAAAAATGCGAGCTAGTTAAATACAACTTAATTATTGCTAAATGCACGCGACAGGCGCCTCTGTCTGTTTAGACGCCTCAATTATTGGCCATTTAGCGGCATCGATGGACCAAGCCAATAAGTCGGAAGTAAGGCCCCCCACCCCGTCTCTAGATAGAGAGGGTATGCTCAAGAAATTAGTTTAATTATGGCCAAGATTAATGCACATATTATTATATATTAGCGCAATTCACTTGACGATCTTAATTGCAATATTATACGCTGTCTTTTCAGACTGCCCCTTCACTTTATTTATCTCTATTTTTATCTTTATCTTTATCTTTAGCTAGTACTTACCCAGCACATTGGCCCCAAGATTGTTCAGCATGCTTGCCGAGAAGTTTCGTATTGATAACGTCGACAGTTTGTCGCCTTTCAATCTTTTCTTTCAGCCAAAAAAGTTCCGTAGTCGTATTCAATTGAATTGAATTACATTAATTGTTTGTTTATCTATTTATATTTAGGCAGCATCCACAATGAATCTGCTCGTATACTCGTCTATCACAGTGTGTTAAATCTAATGCAATTCAAGCTTAAATTACATTTTTTTTAATGTTTTGCTTGAATTTCTTCCAAGTGGGGTCTGTAAAAGAATTTAAAAAGGTATAAGTTATACTGAGAATAAGACAAGTTTGTAATGAAGTTATTTATTTGGTAAGGAAATAGAAGAAATATTGTACAAGATACAAACTTATCTCAATTTAATGCCTATTTCTATATGAGTCAACAAAATTAATAAGATATATACACTAAAAATCTGAAGTAAAATCTGTTTATCTATTGATTAACATTTTACATAAACACAAAAAAAAAATAAATAATAGTATCTGAAATAAATTCCTTTACTTCTCTAATAAACATATACTAAAGAGTAATGCAAAATTCAAAAGTATCTCAATAAAGAGTCGGAAATATATATAAAAAGTATTTCGCAAAAATTTCTTTATGATAAATAGAAATTGATACAATTGTATTCTAAAGTTAATCGCTTTCTAAACATGATTTACATATTACTTTGGAAAATATGATAAAATATGGTAAGATAAAGAGAAAATTAGATATATACAAGAGTATCTCAATCAAATTTGGCATTGTTATGTTATGTGAGGAATATGTCGAAAATATTCAAAGTTTTAGTTTTTATTAACTATTAAGCTAGTCATGAGTATTCAGTAAATACTTAATTCATTAGTCACGCATAATTTCATGTAATAATTTAGCGACATTTTCAAAAGAACTTTAAAATCTATTCAATTTAATAATATCATTTTCTCTATTACTCAAGCAACTTTTAAATTCATAGTTGCCCATCATAAATCAATCTAAACTATTCATAATTGATGAATATTCACTATTAACTCCCACTCATTCACAAATCACAACTTTGAGTGCTTGTATAGATTTGAATGCTCAAGTTTTGATTGCTCATTTCCAGTGTGATTTTCTTTAATGCTCACTCACCTTATTGACCCCTGACCCCTGACACCTGCCAACTGACCCCTTCGCTTGTTGGCTTGTTTGTGTGTATGTTTCTTGGCTAAAACTTAACCGCTTTTGGGTCAGAGTTCAGTCCAGACGGGCAGCCAGAAGAAGAAGCAGCAGCAGCAGCTTTAGATGGCCATAGTAAAATTTAATTAAATGCCTTGACCATAAAAAATAAAAGCCAAAGAAATTAAATCGAAGTCACTTGGCCGGAAGTTGAAAAGTTTTTGCGTGTGTGTGTTTATAGCTGAGAGAGACACGCACATGGACATTAACACACACTCACACACACTCACTCACACACACACACACAGACACACACCTACACTCACACACACACACACAGACACACACGCAGACACGTACAAGCTGAAGGTGAGCACGCAATGTTACGGAAGTTGTATCGTTTATTGATGAAATGTTTGACCAACTGACAATTTGTTAGACTGCGGTTGTGTTGTTATTGTTGTTGTTGTTATTGTTGTTAAATGGATTTTATGCATTTGTATTTTATGCTCTGTTTTCAAACACTTTTCGCACTTTTTGCATAATTTATAAAGTCAGCTTTGTATATTTCGATTTTGGTTTGGCGACGGCTTTTTTCGGCCAACACACACAAAAACAAATGCATGTATGTATTTTGGCTAACGGTAGGAAGCGTAACGGAACGGAACGCGTAACGTTTGCCAGGCGACTCGCTTGCATTTGAGACAAATGCGAAAAAATCAAAACGAATTGACTCCGAATGATGATGATAACGTTAACGTTCACGTTGCGCGCTGTCGACGCTGGCGACGCTGCCGACAGCAACAACAACAGCAGCAACAACAATTCAATCGCCACCCCCTCCGCTTTGGACTTGCCAAACAATCGACAAGCGGCGACAAAGCCAAAAAGGCGAAAAGCGGGTAAATCGCGTGTTATCTGCTTTGTTATATCTGCCAACTGCCAGCCTGTGATTTGCACAGCCCAGCGAACAGCGTGCGAGAGCGAGACAACGCTAGTGCTGAGCTGCCATCTTAGCATTAAGCAAAGCATTCAGCACGCACACACAGCCAGTTGTCTCGCTCTGTCTGCTGGCGCACACAGTGCTGTGAGCAGGACAGCAAGCTGCTTGCTATGCGTACACAAAAGAGCCGCCCACAAAAACGTAATTGCTGAGTGGGTGGGGGGCGGCGACCAACGGTTGGAGTGGGAGGTGGGGTATTTTTGTGCTGCACAGCGATAACAACTGCGTGTATCGATAGGCGATAGCAGATAACGACTTTTTGAAATCAGCGCAGCTCTTATTATCATTTTGCTGCCTCCCGCCCGCCCGTGGATGAAGCTACCTGTGCAACGGTTGCCACAGCGCTGCTGCTGCCTCTTACAGTTATTGCCAAAAGTCAACTGCGGGGGCGGCAACTGTGGAATTTGTATAAAGCATAACTCTGCAACACACAGAGAAAAATATGCTGTCATTGCAGGCAAGCTAGAAACGATTGAGAATTTAGAAAATATATTAAATATTGGACTTACATTTTTTAAAAAAAAAATTTATAGTAGCTAAAAATATCTATGATTTTAAGTTGCAAACAAATAATTAACTTGTGAACTCTTTAAATAAATATGATTTAAGAAATTAAAAACTAAATACAGTCGAACTTCCCTAACTCGAATCACCATTATCCGAGAAAAAAGTTCGAGTTAGAGAGACTTCGAGTAAGGGAATTTTTTTTTTTTACATTTTTAAATGAAACTACAATTTCATTCATTCATAAATACATTTGAAATTCCAAACTTTTCTTGTTATTTTCAACAAAAAAAAATTCCAGTTTGTTCAAGACCTGTCGATATTCTCAAAAATAGGTTTTATCGTTCTTTTGTTGTATCCAGAAGAAGTTCCAGATTCAAATGACATAATTAATTTTCAATGAGACACTATATTTTTCAGCCACTTCAATTTTTTTGGACCACCTTAAAATTTCTTAACAAATAAGTTTAAAGATTTCTTAAAGAGATAAACATTTTAATACACGTGCTGGTGCCATCTTGAGCTGATGCGCTGACAGAGAAGTACATTACGAACATCTTTCCTAAAGCAATTTCACTAGCTTAAGTAATTTTTGATGCAAAATTCTATCATATTCCATCAATATATAAGTATCAAAACGAGCCGGTAACAAAAGCATAAAATAGAAACGAAAAAAAATTCAAACTTTATTGGGAATTTTCCCGAAAAATTCGACTTTTAGAAGTACGGGCCAATTTTTTTTTTTCGAGTTAGGGAGAAATTCGAGTTAGGAAAATTCGAGTTAGGGAAGTAGAATTGTATAAAATTTGCTCAGTAAACGCTATTGCCACTCGGTTTTTTTCAAGTTAGAGAAAATTCGAGCTAGGGAAGTTCGAGTTAGGGAAGTTCGACTGTATTATTAAACTAATAAATTATAAAAAAATTTAAAGAGAATATAAAAATTTATTATTTTGGTTGACTGCAAAAAATTTACAAAATTTACAATATTGAATTGAACTCTTAAAATAAATATGATTTTAGAATTTGTATTGCCATATAAATTATAAAATTAAGTTAATTAAAAAATTTATGTTTTTTAGTTGAATGCAAAATTGTACAATATGCAACTTATTTAATTTGCGAATTATTAAAAAAAATGTGTTTAAAAATTAAGCTTTTTTATTTTAAAGATTTTAGACTTTACTCATATTAACTTTAGCAAAATGTTATTTATTTCATTTCGATATGAATTCTAAATTTTCATAACATTTAATTATCAAATACGTATGTTTTTTGTTCCGTGCAGGATGAGAAAGATTGGGCCGCGTGGCATTTTTAGAACTGTTGCCAGTTCAGCCTTTTAGAGATGAGATGAGATGAGTTCATTGCTGTCTTTGCCTGTCGCCTGCCACGTGTCGTCTCGTCCTTGTCCTCGTCCTCGTCCGCCTTCTCGACTCGCTTTGAACGTTGTCTGTCTGTCCGTCCCACTCACCTGTTGTCCCACTCGCTTATTAGTTTTCGCCCTGCGCTCTCACGTCTAAGGGCAGAGAGTTGTCAGGGACGCTTTCAGCGGAATTTTATATTTGTGCAGCATGCAAAATGCCGAATTAGCCAACAAAGAATGTTGTCAAAATGAAACTTGCCATGGTAACCGCATCACGCCCCTGCCACGCCCCTTCCCACCAAAATAAAAAAAAAAACAAATCTTCTTTCAGTCCAGCCAGAACCAGTTGGACTTTCGATTCATGTCGTCCAAAAAAACGCGCTAGCAAACAAATCCAAAGCGTTAATTAAAAACTCAAATCTAACCAAGCCACAAGAAGCACAAATAAAAAAAGAAGTAGTAGAAAAAAATGAGAAGCATACGAAAAATATCGGAGACTTACAATGAAACAAATTGATGACTGTTGAGGTGTCTGTGCTGTCGATAGACTTTGGTAACTGATACAGAAAGAAACATTCAGAACTGTAAGAAATCACAGCCCTATCTCAAATTTTTAGATTGTCAGATTCTGTGGCAGGTAGTCCATCGATGCGATAGGCAAACAAATCCCAAATATTCAATAACAAATCTCAGATTCAAGTACAGCAACTTCAAATAATCTAAGATGAGAGTTCTACACTTGAAACTGATAAAAATAATTATTGAAATTGTTTGATGTATTGAAAATCTTAAGATATCCTTTAAGTGTTAAAAAATAAATAAAAGTCACAATAAAATGGATTATAAAATTAATTTATTCGTTATTCTTATAAATATTTTAAATATACAAATGTAATTCTGGGAATATCTTAAAATTTTAATAACAATTAAAAAATGGAAAAAAAACTCATGGAGAACTTTTTCCTACGATTTTCAATACATTCAACAATTTCATTAATTTTTGCACTTGTAATTTATTCTCATTTATTTAAATAAATAAGGCAATTAAATAAACTAAGTATAAATAATGTTACTAAACTTAGGACATACATTTTTGAATCGTTTTTCACCATTATGGAAATAAGGTTTTATGTTTTTTATTTTCTCTGATCTTTCTTACAACCCTTAACAAATTTTGAACATTTATTTTTTTTAAATACTTATGAATGTGTATCTTATATTAAATTAAGAATAATTTATATTTTTATTAATGTAAATTCATTCAAAATTGTATTATTATTTTTCATTCATTATGTCATAAAATCAATAAATAAATTCAACTCAATATTAGTAAAAAAAAAAGTCAAACTTTTTATGGATATTTATAACTTTAATTCTTGATATTAAGAGTGATAGTTAATATACCCTATATACCCTATATTTGAGGGGAGTTGCGACCGCGTATGCAAAGTAAACAAGTCAAATAATCGTGAAACATCTCAATTCGATGTTGAGCTCGTTTATTAGAGCTTCATGTCGTCAATAGTTTTTTTTTTTCTATCTTTATTTTTTTTTCGCTTTGAATTTTGTTATCAGAAATGTTGAATGCGTGTTAATTAATCAAAGTCGTTTGGTCAGTTGCGCATTTGTTATGGTTGTCGAGTACACTGTCCCAAAATTAAGCAAATATTTGCTAGCAACTAGTTGAATTTGAAAATATTTGCATTGGAGTCGTCATCTCAACAATGGAGAAGTGGAGGTCAATGGGAAGTGGCTTCTGATCTGTGATTTGAGATTTGAAATGCTGGGCAGGAACGAGGCATAAATCACTTGGCCAAATGCCGTCAGAATTACTTGGCTGTTGACATGGCTAAGAGCCAAAGTCAATGTCTCAGTTGCCTGCCACTTGGCATACTAAACTGGCAAGCGATTGAGGCAGTTGACGGCAATTGTTGCACCACCAAATTCTCGGCATTTTTTGACTTTGTGTCAAAGAATCGGAATCGCTTAAGCCGCCACGCAGCTGCAAATCCAAGAGGCTGCCACTTGTACGTGCAACATGCAACAGCAACGGCAACTGGCAACGGCAACAGCAAGTGGCAACACGTTCAGTTAGCTGCTTCATTCCGTTCACATCAATTGGCTTTTAAGCCAGCGCATAAATCAAGCGCGAGATTTACGCTACAAGCGAAAGTGTTGCTAGTTTAGCTGTTTTCAAGCTAGATTTGGCTATTTTTGCACAAGTAAAATTTATGACAGAGTTTTAGCAGGAAATCTGGCCATTTTAAGGAATTGATTTTCTTTATTGCGAAAGTTTGTATATTATTTGTTGAAAATATATTAAGATTAACAAAAATAGTACAAGTTAAGTAGTGTAATATTAAACAACAAAAATTAAATAAACATAATTAATAAGATTGTAAGATATAAGATTGTATTAATACAGCTGAGCTGCCATAGCTAGAACTTCTAAAACTCGAATTTCCCTAAACGAGTGGCAGTAAAATTAATAAGCTTAAGAACTCAAGAAGTCAAATATCTCCACAACTCGAACCATTATTTTGGTTGGAAGGGTTGGTCGAGGGAAGTTCGACGGTATATGAAAGATGTACATATATGTATTTTTTATTTTTTTTTTATTTTAACTTCTATTTTAAAAGTTATACACTTTTCAATCGGCAGCACGACAAAACTTCTACAAAGAGCACAACCGCAGGGTCGATAAAAATAGATTAGCAATAAATAAAAAAGTCGCCGTCAGCGCGAGCTTCAATTGAGCATTCGGGGCGTGTATTATCTTATTTTGCTTGTGGGTCTGCAAGTCAACAGCTCTGTTGTAAGTTCAGTCGAGATCAGCATCTGTTCTTTCGAGTGCTTGTGCGTCTCTCTGGCGCCACTTGCCAAATCATATCGAATAGAGGAGCAATATCTTTCTCTTAAGAAAACTGTATAAAAGCATTTTCTTCAACACTTTCAATAGTTTTTAGCTATTTTTAGCTTCCTGTTTTTTGTTCACTTTAGCTATTTGAGCACTTGAAGTTCACTCAGCACTGACAAACGAATCCAATGCCAGTGCGAGTGGCAAGTTGCGAGTCGCGAGTTGCGAGAGTTGCACGATTGGCATGCGAGGATTCGAGTGCCAGAGTTCATCTTCTGCTGCTGCTTTTTTTCTTCCTTTTTTTGACAGTAACGCGCGGGGGTCGTTTATTGAAAGGATAATCGATGGCAACGACAAAATGCATTAAAGGATTTGCGTGGGCCAAACAACTTTAAAACTTCACTTCACTTCACTCAAAGCCTTGGCCATGGCCCAAAGATGTCGACGAACTCGGCACTCGGTGCTCGGCAACTTTGAAATGTGGCTCTGCGGTCAATTTAATTGAATGATGAATTGCGTTGGACACGTTGCAGATGAGTGGGAAGGAGAAAGAGAGAGTGGGAGAGAGGAGGAGTAGGAGGAGTAAATGCCGAAATACAACATTCAACGTCGACCTCAGCAACCGCAGAATTTCTTCAGTTGTCACGAAAAGGATGTCAAAGGATGTTGAGTGGAACAAGGGGGAGGGGGTAGGTAGGAAGAGGGGTGGTGGAGGGTATGGGATATCTGGGGTTTTGGGCTCCTTGGGACAGTGCACGACAAAGACGAATACGCATAATCAGTCAAAATTTATGACAAGCTCACCAGAAACACAGCTTAAGCATTTAATTGGCAAACCCCAAGACCCCCTGCCCCTCCCCCTCCCCACAACACCTTCCACCCAAGTGTCATTGTTGTTGCTGTGTATCCCCTGGATGGACTGCGTAATTAGCCAGGGCTCCATATGCTGCATTCGCCCAGAAAACGAGGAACGTCCATTTTTTGTGCCTTGCCTAGACCCAAAAAATGTTGTTGTCCAGTCCGCAAAGCGTAAAGGGACTGATGAGCTTGTGACAATGTCAGTTCGTTTATAAAAAGCTCAAGCGATGTAGTGATGGAAATAAATAGAAACAAACATTTTTGTATGTTTTTTTTAAATGCTCCAGAAAAATAATTTTTTTAAGTTTGATAATATTTATTTAATGCATATTAAGCAATGTTTCAAAATTTAAGAAAACAAAGGGATCCCTTATTTATGTGCAGCTTCTTATCATATTATTACAAATTTGTTTTAAATGACAAAACGACTCTTGTTTTTATTTTTTTTCCATTGCTGTATATATTTTAAAATATTTAATTTAATTAATTCATTTACTTTACGCTTCTTATTTAACATTTCTTTATTTAATTTAGTTGTACCTATTTTTGTTTTGTTTATTTTAAAATTTTTCAATTAATTAATTAATTTTCTTTCCGCTTTTTATTTAATATTTGTTTATTTATTTTAATTGTACCCATTTTTTTTTTAATTATTTTAAATTTTTGCTTCATTAACTGTGATTGAGTACTGGGCATTTAACAGTCCAGTGCGCTCGACTCTAGCTTTTGCCTCTCATATAATTTTTCTTTTCATATATTTTTTTACTTGTTTTGTTTTTATTTTTTTTTAATTTTCATTTCATATACTTTGATTGAAACTGGGCATCTAACAGTCGAGCAACTCGTTTGTTCGATTTGTTTGTCCCTTGTTCAGACCCAAAGCCCTTTTTCCTTATGTTGCCATTCATGGTATTTTTGGCTAGCGACCCTTTGAGGATCAGCCCCGCCCACCAGCCCCTCCAGTCGCCTCCTCCAACGCCTTCGCCTCCTTGACTGATGGCTTCAGTTGCAGTCGCTGCTCATGGGTAATTTGTCTAGTGCTTTTGTTTCTGTTTCTGTTTCCGTTTCCTAGGCTCAGTCTCCTTTTGAAGGAATATTCACTTCTTCTATTACTATCACTCTTCCTCTCCCTCTCTCTCTCTCTCTCTCTCTCCATCTCTTCTCCACGCTCTCTTTTGCTTTGTGTGCAGCCTGACGCATAAAAAATAAATTCGCAAGCCAAAAGACAGCCAAAAACGCTGAGCTTAGTGCAGTTTCATGTAACGCATTATTCTTGCTTAGTGCCTGTCTCTCTCTCACACTCTCTCCCACTCCCTCTATCTCTCTTTTTCTATTGCTCTATCTATGTCTCTGCTTGAGTTACAGTTACATGTTTCACTTTGTCGTCTTTGCTTTTCATGCTGCAGTAGAAGTTCGACAATAAACAGAAAACTAATAAAAATCACAAATCCATCAATAAATCGATATCGATAATTATCGCTTTTTATCGCAGTGGACTCGATTTTAATTGCTCTTAAAAATTTGATTTTACTTTATGTTTTTTTTTATACAAGAAATAGCTTCTTTAAAAGCTGAACAGCTTTTAATTTTGTTCGCTTACTTAGCTAAGTAATTTACCTTGCTAAGTAATTAGTTGATTAAGTCTAAAACTTTGAAAAAGTTCCAAAAATTTACTTTATTCTGCACTTCCAACAAAACTTTCACTCAATTAAATTTCAAAAGGATTGTGGACTCTGTGGATTCTGTGGACAGAATGGCAATGTGTCTAGGGTTTGTGCATTCGCTAGAAACTGTGGGCGTTCAGGGTACTCAACTGTTGAGCGTTAGGCTAGCACAAATTTTTGTAAGCACTGCAACTGTGGTGTGTTTGCTGTATTTGGGTTCCAAGGTTGCCACACGTTGGCGCCAGCTGTTGAAAGAGAAAAAGTGGATTTAATATATAAATATATAATATAAAAAATATAGAATAAAAGTTATTTTTAAATTTCTATTGTTTTAATTTATACAATAAAAATTGAATAATTACTTTTATTTTCAATTGCTAAAATAAAAATTAAAAAAACAATTATGATATTCAATTTTTATTATTATTACTTTCAATTGCTGATATAAAAATTGAAAATAAGAGTTTAAATATAATTTTTAAACAAAAATTGAAATTTTATTATTATTTTATAATTTGTTTATTAAGATAGAAAAATTCGAGTTCTCTTTTTTTATTTTTTTTAATTAAGATCAACTAATAATTTTTATTTAATAATTTAATTTCAAACGAGCATTATTCAGCAAAATTCAATTTATTAAAATTAAACCGATAATAAAAATAAAAAATTTGCATTATTCTGAAACTTTTATTCTAAAATACAAAATATCTCTTTTTAGAGATTTGCAGGACACACCTGTATGAGAATTTACAGCTGTTACTCTACACTTTCACTGCTTCTGCATATATCCGGATATAAGTTTCAACCCCAAGTAGGTGTATTTGTTATTGCAAACAGTTTCTGGTTTGTCAATTATACTATGTATTTCAAAGGTTAGGGAAAAGAAAACAACAAAGGAGGAGAAGAGAAGAGGAAATGTATACTTTAGAGCGTCTTCGTTTCATAATGAGGGCAACTAACAACATTGTAAACAAGGACGAACAACAACAACAACTCAAGGACCTCAACTCAACACGTCAACGCCCCTAAGCTGCTAATGAAGCAGCTCCGACAAAGGACAAAGGACACAATTTCCACAAAGGTCGCATGCTGCGATAAGGATCACGATTACATTCACGGCATTCAGGCAGCAGCTGAGAGCGAAGAGAGCAGAGTGGCAAATACTTAATGGCAGCTACTGTAGAGTGAAATTGTCGAGTGTTCGCGATTTGCAACATGGCTGCAAAACGATCCTGCGATGATCACACGCTCAAAGGACATACAACAAACAGAAGTCGCTAAAGGAAATGTGGTTTCTGTTGTGGTTAAGAAACTGAAACACTGAGAGACAGACAGACAGACAGGCAGACAAATATGGCAGACAATCAGGTAAGGTAAAAATCAGTGGTGCCAATTCAGACTTTTTACGGATAGATTTATCCTTTTGGTCGGAACTTTTCATAAAATAAAATTGACATTCCGCAATAAAGTTGATTAAGTTTTGACAAAGTAGTGAGAATTAAAAGTTTTTAAAAAATTTAAGTATAGTAAGTTTGAAAACAAGTTGATAATTTTGGAAAAAAAATTTAATTCTTTTAATATTTTTATATTACATTGAAAATCTGAAAGTCTATTCTATTTAAGTCTTAATTATACTTTATCAACATTTACTTTAAATATATTTATTATTAAAAAAAATTAATGTGAAAACGAAATCTTAAATTTCCAGGTATGTTCTTTTTTCAAAATTTTTGAAAGCTAGAAATATTTTAAAATGTTTTATATAAAGTTAGTAATTAATTTAAATACCACGATTTGTTCTGATTTCCTGACCATTTGAATTATTTTTTTAAGGCGTTTTGTCCTTTTGTTGGGGTTTATTTACTCAGCTTTTTTATTTGATAGGCGACAGCACTGGCAAGGACATCCGCGACGCATCCTTCTTGCTGTTCATTTAACAATCGCACTCGGCTTGTAAAGCGATAATCCTGCCATTCTCTCTCTATCTCTATCTCTCTGTAATTCCAGGACGTTAAGCGGATTGGCCAAAACAAAGTTGAATTGTCGTGTGTGTGTCTCTGTATGTGTGTGTGTGTGTGTGTGTGTATGTTTGATGTCCTGCGGCGCATATTAACATTATCAGCTGGTAGATAGACCAACAAAAACTATACAGAATGTTATCAGAGCACATAAATAATGTGTGAAATTTTACGCCTGACGGGAAAACGCCCGCTGTGCAATGCTCGAAAGGACTCTGAAAGGACTCTGAAGGACTGCAGGACTTAAGGACTACACAGCGGCAGGACAGTCGCCTCATTGGTTTAATCAGCAAATGCGTTTAGCTGATTTAAGGGATATACTTGTAAGCATCAATTCAAATCGAATTGCGAATTGCCTCAAGGAGTCGCTTTAAGGATATCCCCATAGCCTATAGAAGCCGCTCTGCTTCCAGGACTTTATTAGACGCTTGCAGCGCACTTTTTTCGTCTATCTTTTTTGCTGCCATTTCGCAATTGATTTCGCGTCAGTTTAACAAAGTTTTTCAAAACGGAAACGGAAATTTCTTTCGCATGTTTGTCAGCATCAATTTGTTTGCAGCGCGAGTGGAGTTGCAGTTAAGTGAGTTGTCAGTGTATTAAACACCTGGGAAACACCTGGAAAATGCGCCAGCCAACGGGAAATTTCAATATCAAAAGAAGTGAAAAAAGCAGAGCGATATGTATAACTTTTGGGTGACTTTATTAGGTATTGAAATCAAATGAATACAATTTGGAGCGGAATCAAAGATTATAAAAAAATGTTTAGGGAAATAAATTAAATTTTAAAAATTGTTAAATCAAACAAAGACAAAATTTCATTCTGCAAGGAAATTTGTAAAGTTTTGACAAAATTTTGAGTATTCCAAGTTTTTAAAAGATTTTAGGGGGTAAATATGGAAAGTATGTTTGAAGCTTTTGAAAGCAACTGAGGTACTTATTCCAATTAACTACGATGAAAAAATCAATATAATTAACTGATTACATCAACAAAAAATAAAAAGAATAAATCGAATTAATAATTAATAATTAAAAACAAATTTTTCGTTGAATTTATTTACTATATTTTGTTTTTAATCAAAGATTAAAAATAGTCACAAGAAAACATTCGACGATATTTCCAGTTAAACAAATATATTCAAGTGTTTTCACAATTCAGGGCAAGAATACGAGCTGGCGGTACAGGGTATCGACAAAATGAAACACCTTAATGTAGCTGGGACGCTTCTGCTGGAAGAACTTGACCAGACAACCGTCAAACTCCACGCCGAGTGATTTGGCCACACCGGAAACATATTCCAGGGTCACCGATGAGTTCTTGCACTTCAAATAGCTCTCATCGATGAGATCGGGCTCGTGGTGATGGACGAGGGCGCAGAGGGCGTGGCCACTTGCCCAGGATATGGAGAAGTCGTACATGGGAATGCCATAGGGTCGCATTATGCTCTGGCAGCGAGTGAGCAACTTAATGCGATACGTTCCATCCGTTTCGCCCGGCAGTTTCTTAATTATCACCCGCAATCCTTTGGTGCAAATATCGCTTTCGATCTTCTCTTTTTTAAGGGCAAGAATGGATCGATCGAGTCTTTCATTTATGCTCGGATTTGACGTATTCAAGCCATGTTTATTAGCCTTTTGCAGAAGCGCTGTAATGTCTGGTCTGTACTTCGAGCTCGGAACTTGAACTACAGTTGATGTCGAGTGATCCGATTCCTCATCAGAGTCGACTTCTTCTTTGGGTCGTTCTTCGTAGGCATTTTCTGCATTTCTGTCGTCATTTTTTATCTCATTTTCGACTGTTTTCAATTCATCTTCTAATCTCGCTGCCTCTGCCAACTGATTCATTACATTCGACAGAATGCTCGATATGTTCTTATTCAATTCCACTCTTCTATTTCTCTTGGTCTCGCCCAACTCCACAGCCAAATTATTGCGACGATTAAATGTCTGTGCCTTGATCAGCTTCAGATTCTCGTTAATTACCTTCAATTCTTGTATTGCCTCTGAGTTTGAGAGTCGCATTATCGATTGGAACTCCTTGTCGAATTCTTCGCAGTTCTCGATGGACTCGGACATCTTTGAATCGATTTGTGGTTCAATTATAAAAAAGTATAAAAGGTTAAAGTTGATGGGAATATTAAAATATATTATATATAAATTTATTAAAATATAGGTATGCGAGCATACAAGTTAAATAAGTTTTTTGAAACTCATCTTACGAAAATTTCAATGCTTATTAAGACATTCGAGAATTTTAAAAGATTGTTGAGGTATCGTTAACCGAAGAATAAATGGGAGTAATGGTAGCAGATTTAATTGTAATAGTTTTTTGGGGATTAATTTTAGTAGTAGTAGTAGTTGTAAAAGTAATTGAAATGATCGTAATAAAAGTAATACAATGGCAGTAGTAATAATAATATTTAATATTTAAATAATTTCTTATTTTTATTTAAAATTTTTAAAGTTATTTTTTGACATAATTTGATAAATAAATATGTAAAAAATACTATTTGTAATAGAATAAATAGCAGTAATAGTAGAAGAGTCAATTGTAATAGTTTTTTGGGAATTACTTATAAAAGTGGTAGTTGTAAAAGTAATTGTAGAAGTATTCTTGATCGTAATAAAAGTAATATTTAAAATGTCAGTAGTTATAATTATTTTAAAATTTTTTTTATCCTTTCAGTTTAAATTTTAATTTTATACAAATATTATAAAATTTTTAATAATTTAATATAATGTTTCTTAATTTTATCTACATTTTTAAAATAACTTTTTTGAAGTTAAATAAATACATACATAAAAAAATACAACTTGTAATTGTAACATTTGTAATATAAGTATCTCCATTTTTTTATTTTAGTAAATTTTTAAAAAATAGTTTACACTGTCAATCAGTCACTCATTCAGTCAATCATGCAGTCCAATGAGTTCCATTTAATTCCATACTTAGATGAAGTGATAAATAAGATTCGTTTAGTTAGATTCATTGCAATGTTTCTAAATCAAATTGCAAGTCAATTAACCCTCAAGTACCAAAAAGTGGTTGATCAAAAAATCGAAGCCAGTGCCTCAGGTTATCTGGTCGCATTATGGGCAGTTATTACTGTGATTCTGTGATTTTGGCCACCCTCGAGTTGGGTTCAATATTAACAATGTTAGTGTTACGTTTGTGCCACATGCTTAACCCTCAATTTGCGTGCCACGTTGCAAACAACAAAACGCCCGGGGCAACAACAACGACAACAACTGTGGAGTGAAATCACAGTGAGCAACAATAGTAAGGCAACATGAAATATTTGTAACATTTGGCAGATGTCAACGCCTTTTACCCGCAAGTGCAAAAAGTCGAAAGGCAACAAAATTGATGAAACTGTCATAATTGAATCAGAGATGGAACAGAGCGATTGAGAGAGAGGGAGAGAGAGAGTGAGAGAGAGTGCTGGTCACATTTAGAGGGCAGTTTTAAGGGCTCGTCTCACATCGAGTTGCCTTTTAAATGCATTTCGCAATTTGTGCGTTATTTAATATTTTACTTCGCAGGAGGGAACAGTGGGCGGAGGGGCGAAGGGGCGGAAGTGGGCGTGTACCGTATATTCTGATTGCTTTTCATAACTTTATGCTAATCTCAGAACTGGTCGCAAAGTCTCGAATTTCAGCGAGTCCACCAAAAAAAGTCAAAAGAAAACTAAATTCTTGCAAATAATGAAAGTTGAAGGAGCTGAAAATAATTTCCGCTTTTAATGCTCATTTCGAAATTTTGTATACAAAACTAATTAATATCTTAGCGACACAACCGCCACCCCCTCCCTTTCTATGTCTTCGCCTTTCTTTCGACCTTTCTACCTACCAAAAATGCAGTTAGGCGGCAGGATATTTGTGCAAGTCATTTCCGTATCTAAAGAGTTCTACTGTAATTTAACAGCGCGTAATTAATTTATGCAAAAGCATACAAAAACAACAACAACAACGACAACTGTCGAAAAATGCAAATGCAAATAAATGGCAAATTGCGTAAATTTGTTTTTAAAATAATTAACTTTTCAGCGCATTTAATTAGAAATTTTTTGCAAACTGCGAGGTCCGTTTCACAAATATTTAGCGTAAAAATACGTGTTTAAATCTAAAATTATATTTTTATATACTGTTAGAATACTGTTGTGTGTCACTGTCATAATTATTAAGTAAATATAAAGACAGCTTTATGTTGAATACTGCCTTAAAATCAACATAAAACTTATTTTTTACCTCAAATTTGTCATTAAAATTGGTTTAACAACAAAAATATTGAGTTTTAAAATTTTGAAAAAATTTGAAATTTGTCAAGGGGTAGGCATGCAAAACATTCAAAATTGTTCGAAAAAATTATTTTTGCTAAAACTATAAATTTAAGCACTAAATCAAAGTAGGGATGGTTAAATTAATAAAAAGACATTTCGCTTAAAAATCTATTAAGTTTTGACAAAGTTCTGAAGCTTGAAAGTCTTGTAAAATCCTTAAATTCTGAAAACTTTGACTTCTATTATAATTGAAAAACTAAGCTTTTAAATTTTGAAATAGATCGTAGCACTGAAATAGTTGTCTGTTTATCTTAAATAAAACATTCGTTTAGTTTCACTTGGAGAATAGTTTTCATAAATTGTGAATTCACTCCAATCAATTTGATTCGATGGGCAGCTATGTGAGTTGCGTAGATGGCAAGGGATATTCCTGTTTGCTCCGTGAGTTGATGGAAAAGAACTGGTTCCTTTTGCTGATGGCCTTTGGAGGAGCCTTGGCCTTGGTCTACAATTGTCACATGAGTGTCGCTCTTATCTCTCACTTCTGTGGTGGACAGGATTGCATTCGACCCACCAATCGGGTCCCATCGGAGTCGACGGCCGTCGAGTATGGCGCAAGGGATGGACCACACACCTGGCGGAGTGCGGAAAACAATCAGAGTCCGATAAATATCGAAAGCGCTTGTGTGGAGCTGCGTTGCTTCGATAATCCCCTAATGTGGTTGGGATATGAGCAGTTGCCTTTGGGCATACGACTGGAGAACAATGGACACACGTTGGTGTTGCGTGCCGTATTTAGAGGTGAGACTTGGGCTTTTTGTTAAAAAATTGATATCGATAATCTTAAATATCGATAAATCAAACTGTAAACTTTTGAGTGAAATAGCTAAAAGCGAGTAGAAATAGTACATATTTTATGTATAAACGCCACTAATGTAAAGGCGTAGTTAGATATTGATATTATCGATAGCTATCGATTATTATATACTATTGATAATCGCTCATATTGATATACTTTATCAATAATATAAATCAAAAATAATATTTTTAAATAATAAATATTTAATTTATCATATTTATCGATAATTGTCGATTTTTATGTTGTTTATCGATAGCATTGATATTTTTATCAAAGGTAAAATATTTGTGTTTATAAATATTTTTTATTTTATAATTATCTATAATTATCGATTGTTTTATAATACTGACTATCGATAATGTTGATATCTGTTATTTTATAAATAAAATCAACACCCCTAGGTGAGACACCCTGTATCGATGGTGGCGACTTGTTGGGCAGCTTCAGCTTCCATGAGATCAGCTTTCGCTGGAGCTGGTACAATGATTCCGGCTCAGAGCATACCCTGGACAATGAGCACTTTCCGCTGGAGATGCAGTGTCTGCACACGGATGCCGTGGACAGTGGACACGCCTCCAGTCGTGGTTTGCTGATGGTCTCCTACATGTACTCCCTGGCCACGGACAATCCCTTTCTCGATGTGATCATTCAGCATCTCGTGGCCGTTCAATCTGCCGGGCAGTCTGTCGAGATTCCCGCCTTTCCGCTCAACTATCTGATGCCGGCATTCTACACGGAGTTCTACAGCTACCACGGATCGCTGACGGAGCCGCCCTGTCACCGTGGTGCCGAGTGGTTCATTCAACCCATTCCCCTGGCCATCGGCGAGCGGCAGCTCCACGAGTTCCGCAAACTGCGCTGTCGAAACGGCGCTCGAATTACTCGCAATGCTCGACCAGTGCAGGATCGTGGCGATCGAACTGTTCACTTGAATCGCTATGAATCATCTGCATAAATGATCAAATGAAATGTTAAATAAATTTATAAAAATTGAATACAAATAATAATAATATTAACTATTTTTAATAAATAATCATTAAATAGATCGCTATGAATCATCTGCATACTTAATTAAATAAAATGTAAAATAAAATCATAAGAATTTAATAAAAAATATAATAATATTAACAATTTAAAATAAATAATTATCAAATAGATAGCAACAAAATAAAAACTCCGGGGGGCCATTGAAATCGCTTTCGCTTGAATTTCACTTAAATTTGATACAAATTTGAGTGAAATTCAAGCGAAAGCGATTTCTGTGGCACCCCGAATAATGAAGTAAATACAAAATTAAAAATATAAATGCGACTATCCGTACAATAAAAAAAACAATACTAGACTCAATCCTAGTCCAAAAATCGATCGAAATTAGTCAAGATCGAGGCGATGAAACTGTTCACTTGAATCGCTATGAATCACCTGCATAAATAATTTAATAAAATGTTAAATAAAATATTATAAGAATTGAAAAAAAAAATAATATTAACAATTTAAAACAAATAATAATCAATTAGATAGTTTAAAAAATATTAACAATGAAGTAAATAGAATAGAAGAAAACAATACTAGACTTATTTCTAGTCCAAAAATCGATTAAAATTAGTTAGTTAGTTGAATCGTTTTGAATCCTCTACATAAATAATTAACAAAAAATTAAATTCATTCATAAAATATAGAAAAAAAAATTATTTACCATTTATATAAAAATATTATTCTAAAATTTATCATAAAAATATATACAATTAGTATTTTATTACAATTTAAAAATTTAATAATGATTTTAATAAATACATGATTACTCGTACATTAAAATAAATTATACAAGACTAATTTCTACTTAATTCTACTTTTTTTTACTGATTTAAAATAAATTTATTAAAGTTTGTTTCTATCAAAATTAACTAAAAAATTTGAAATCGTAATATTACGTAAAAATAAGTTAAAATAAAATTACAATGTTATTTTGAATACAAAGGGAAATTAATTAGAAATTTTCTTACAGAATTTATTTCAGTTTATCATCTAAACTTTAAATTTGTATTTAAATTTATTTACAATTAAATTAAATAAAAACATATTTTATTTGCTTTAAAAATTTAATCTAAATAACTATTTTATTACGATTATTGATTCTTTTATATAATTAAGGGATATTTCTGCCTTCATACCCTACTTGCTTGCTCGACAGTTAATTAGGGCGACTTGGTCCAAAGCAAATCTTACGCACAATTTCATCAGATTGTTAATGTTGTTGTTGTTGTTTGTTAAAGTATTTATATAGTCTGCGTTTAGTAATCCACTAATTAGAGCTTCAAAGCAGCTCTGCTTCCAGTTTTTGGGTGGGCAGGGGCGGCAGCAGCGACGCCGCAGGATATGCAGGATATGCAGGATATGGCTCTGTGCCCAGTCAGCCATGTGTTAGAATTTGAGTGTATGTATCTGTGTGTGTGTGTGTGTGTGTGTGTGTGTCTGCGTTGTATAATTGTGTTAGTGCAGCGGAAACTGTTGCGGACATGTTGTTGCCCAGTCCCAGTTGCCAGTTGCCAGTTATGGCATTGGCTCTGTTCATCTGGCCTCGAACCCGAATCCAAATTCAAATGCTGGCTGGGATTGGACCTCCTGCGGTGACTACGCACCCTTGTCTCATTTATGCCTAATACTCTCACACACACATATACTCTCTCTCTCTCCCTCTTACACAGAATTGTGTGATTGCAGCTTCTAATTATCAGTTGAGAGTCCATAGTTCGAAGTACGAATTTTGGGAGCAGGAAGTTAGGAAGTTTCTGGTAATTACTTTTGATTGGGAAAGGGTGAGAGAGTAGTCTGCCAATATCTCGCTCTCTCCCTCTCTCCCTCTTTAGATAGTATAAGTAGTGTATTCTGTTGACCATAATCAGAAACAGTTCCAATTTTGGGGCCTGTTTCGGCAATTTCGCAATTGCAATTGAAATTGCTGCAAATCAACGCTAATGAAATTATACAAACAAATTTCGTTGCAATGGCAATTGTTGTTGTTTCAACTGCAATTGCAATTTCAATTGTTGTTATTGTTGTTGTTGTCAACACTGTCAACATTTGCGCAATGGCCAAACGCAATTTGAATGTTTTGAGAACTTAATTGAATTGCATTTTCACAAAATAAAGCCTAATTTTTGGTCACATTTGCGAATTCTATTCGCTTTCTTCTTTTTTTGTTATTATTTTTGTTAATTATGGCCATTTATGTTGCCAAATTTATCAATTTGCAATTAAAAACGAATAACGCAATTTATTAATGCAAATATCCCCAAAAATGTTTTGTTCCAAAATTATGCAAATTATTTTATGTGAAAATATTTAAGTGAAAACTGTTAACAAAGAACATAAAACTAATTGTTATTGTTGCCAAATTTTAAATGAATACTAAATATTTTGCATAATATTGTAGATAACCAACTTGTTTCTAATCAATTCAAAATTGTTTATAAAAGAGAAAAACTTTTTTTTAAGCATAATCGACAATCAACTTGTTTCTAATCAATTGAAAATTGTATGAAAAAAAAACGTATTGAACTGCCAAATGAGCGACATATTTCATATTATACTATTTATGAATACTATTAATTAAGTTTAATAACAAATTGTGCGCAATTTGCATAAATAATTTGAGTTAATTTTGACAATTTTTCATAATTTGCAAATCTCTTCAATTTTTGTAGTTCTTTTCAACTTAAAGCATAGTACGCTCTAGCCGAAAATATTTTTGCAAGGCCAAAACTCCATATAAAAAAAAGGGTTGCAAACATGCTCGAAATTATTTTGTAAGGCCATTTCTAAACGTATGTACGCTGTACCTAAATATGGGCAGCTCAGAATATTTTCTGGCATTTTACAACACTGTTTGGTCAACAGATGGCAGCTTTATTTTGACCTTTCAAAACAACGATTCAATCGATGTTTTGAAAGGTCAAAATCTTTTTGAACAGAAATGGCGACCAACAAGCAGCAAAATAAAAGCCGAATTGAGATCTTTGAACACAAAGAGCGAATTAGACTGATTGAAGAGGTGCAACAGAGGCCAATATTGTGAGATTTGACCGAAAAAAAAACATATTGACTTGATTTTTATAATCAATAATTTTTAGTTTAATAAATAGGGTATTAGTCGCTGCCACTTCTCAAATCATGTCTATTTGGTCAATTTTCTCTATTTTGTTGTGCTCTATGTTATTTATTTGTTTTGTTTATTTGTTGTGCACAGCTGACGCAACAGTGTGACCACAGCAGCAAAAGACCAACAATCTCTCAACTTTTTAGTGATTTTTGGTATTATGCTGTCACACTGAAGTTTGTAAGGCCGGACTTCAAAACATCGAACATTTCGAGCGTCCAAAATGTTTTCAGCTAGAGCGTACTACGCTTAAGAGTCAAATATTGTCAGTTTTATCATGAAAATTGCATGCGAAACAAGTTTTTACTTCTTATTTATACCAAATTTATCATTTAAAGTCGCTTAACAATATAAAATTAGGAATAAATTTTTTTCAAATTTTTTGAAAAAATGGAAAGGGGTAGGTATGCAAAATTTTTGAAAATTATCGAAAAAAAATGTTTCAACAAAAATAAAAAATTAAGATAAAACACGAAACTAGGTTTAGTTAGCTGAAGAATAAGACATTCCGTTCAAAAATCAGTTGAATTTTGTCAAAGTTATGGTGTTTTTTAGGTGAGGCAAAGTCAACTTATTGTATAGAAAAAGTTTAACAATTTTGAAGAAGAATGATGGTAATTGAATAAATATCGTAAGAAAAAATGATTTAGTATTTCCATTATAAATAATTAGATTTTATATTGTAGTTTTGTAGTCTTAAACAATTTGATAAAAACTATTTCATATTGAGAATAAAAGTTCTAAGAGGTTCGTAGTATTATTTAATTTAATTTATGTGGTAAAAAGTTAGTCGAATTTTTTATATATTTTGTGAGTTCAATCAAATTGATTCCTTAGTCAAATAAAAGTTAAAATTACTCAAAATAAAGGATGTTTAAATTAGAATCAATGAGTCAATAAACTAATCATGAATGACAATTCAAATGAGAAGCAGCTGTTGCCACAATCTGTGGCAAGACAAACATATCAATCAACATTCTAATTGAATGTAATTAGAAAAACGCATGAGCTGCCAAATCTAAAGGATGCAACAAAAACAACAACAGCAACAGCAACAAGAAGGGAAAATTGTGGCACAGCAGCTGCAGAAGCGACTCGAGGAAAATGGCAAGAAAATGAAATTAGACGAATAGAATGACGATGTAAGTGCCATGAAAAGACGTTAAGACGTGCTCTAAATGGGCCAAGTTGCCAAGGCAGAGAGAGAGAGAGAGAGAGAGAGAGAGGGAAGACGGCAGAAGACGTTGCTAAGATGAAGACAAAATCATGATGATGATAAAGATGATGATGATGAAGTTGTTGTGTGTAGTGGTTGCTCGAAAATTGAGGTAAATTGCATTTAAGTGTTGCCGTTTTGCTTTCCGCTTTTCCCATTTCCCATTTCCATTTTAACTGCATGAATATGTATAGAAAACTCAAACTCAAACTCGAGCTCGAACTCAAGCTGAAGCTTTTGTGCCACGAAAATTGAATGAATAATTGAGAAAACGAGCGCATGATGGCATTAGTGTGTGTGTGATTGTGTGTGTGTCTGTGTCTGTGTGTGTGTGTGTGTGTGTGTGTTGGAAAATTCGCTGCTAATGAATTTTAATTGGTTTTATTAAGGCAAAAAGCTTGTTCAACGAAAAGGCAGCATCATAAATCGCAGTTTGCAGTTGGAAATTTGCAGCTTTGCTGCTCTCTTAATTGTTAATCATTAAATATTGTTGCAGTAAAATCAATATGTGTGTGTTTGTGTGTGTGTGTGAGTGTGTGTGTGGCTGACGATTAATTAACGCCATTTTGTAATTATCTGCGCATTTTTAAATCAATTAACTTTATGCAGACAAACAACAACATAAAAAAAATTCGAACTGAAATTGGAACTGAACGACTTAGAGTTACCCTGTGCTTACTTTTAGAATATAGATCTTACAATTTCACTTTCATTTTGTGGCAAATAATTTTTTATACTTCTTTTAGTTCATTATTAAATTAAAAAAAAAATACTATGATTAAACTGGAAGAATGCTAAAATCATACCTGTGTTAATAATGATTATTAAACATAATCATTAGTAATTAGATTATTTTTGTTTAAAAAACGAACTAATGATTAAAATACGATTACTTTCGATTTTTCCCAATTATTTAATGATTATGATTACAAAAAATCTAAAAAAATAATCCGAAATACTCAAAAAGATTATTTTTGATTATTTTTGATTTTTTGTGATTATTTTGGATTTTTTCTGTTTACTTTTAAATAATTGTAATAATTTTAGATTTTTTTTTATTTTTTGTAGTCTTAATCATTAAATAATCACAAATTTTTCAACAGTGAATTATATAATCACTACGATTATTTCCAAAAATAATCTAATTGATTAGTAATTCTAACAGAAATTTAACAGGTATGCTTTAAATAAATGCTATGAAGCATTGAAAATTCAACACTGCTTTGCACTGTTGCTATAAGTTTCTTAATTTACTTTTGTCTTTAATAAAACAATTTTATGCTTTTAATAATAGAGGAATAAGATATCTTTTAGTTGGGTTTTATGTTAAAGCTACAGAAATGTCATTGCAATAAAGACAGAAAGAGGGAGATCTATCGAAAACAATATAGATAAAATGATTGGCATTTGAAATTTAGAATATTCGTCTTAAATATATAAATATAAACACTTACAATAAAAATTATAAGTTTGTGATTTTTGGTTCTACAAATTTAAAAATTTAGTTTTATTTTATCTGTATGATTTTTTTTTTATAAGTATTTTATTATTCTGACAGTTGCATTAATTTAATTATTTTACACACTTAACTAAATTACCCTATTTGCGCATTTGCAAATATATTATGCTTAAAAAATTTTATAAAAAATTATAGTATAAATATTAGAGTGCATCGAATTGTATGGGCCCGAAAAAATGAAAAAATGGTAACCCATTTTCGTAATCTGTGGTCAATTCTAAGATGTTTTCACGAAGAAACCATAGTTCTCAAATGAAGTCCTGGTCCGCGCTTTTTGAGTTGAAAAATTCACTTTTTTGAACAATTATATCTCAGGTGTTTATGGACCGATCCTGACAAATTTGGTGTCAGTACTCTAGTTAGGACCAGGACTTTCAAAATTTCACAGAACCAAAGGACCAAATGTCCTTTAAACGTTATTTTCATCCATGGGACGACGATTGCGCGATTCGATTATGTCGAGATATATCCTAAAAAATTAGTCAGAATTTAATATAATTTTGGCCCAAAGGACAGTTTTATCGTCCTTGAACTTGTATGTTTTATTAACAGAAAATTTACAAAATATTTTAATACAATTTTAAGAAAATACGTTTTTAATTTGTTGTCAATAAAACATACAAGTTCAAGGACGATAAAACTGTCCTTTGGGCCAAAATTATATTAAATTCTGACTAATTTTTTAGGATATATCTCGACATAATCGAATCGCGCAATCGTCGTCCCATGGATGAAAATAACGTTTAAAGGACATTTGGTCCTTTGGTTCTGTGAAATTTTGAAAGTCCTGGTCCTAACTAGAGTACTGACACCAAATTTGTCAGGATCGGTCCATAAACACCCGAGATATAATTGTTCAAAAAAGTGAATTTTTCAACTCAAAAAGCGCGGTCCAGGAATTCATTTTAGAACTATGGTTTCTTCGTGAAAACATCTTAGAATTGACCACAAATTACGAAAATGGGTTACCATTTTTGGTGAAAAAAATCGATGCACTCTAATAAATATAGATAGAAAGGTTTCTCTCGCTTCGACTGTCTGTCAATTAATAATGTGCGAGTGGAAACAAATAACTTTAATTACAAATTGTTATTGCAAAGGCAACCGCACTAAAAAACATACCAGAGAGAGCGAGAGAGAGAGAGAGAGAGGAAGAGTTTACATACATGGAAATTAATTTGGATAAAAAACTGAACTCCAGCTGAACTGAACTGTACTGGGCTCTGTACTTCTCGCATCCTTGGTCCTTGCTCGTTGTTGTCCTCCCTTTGCCCCTGGCGCACTTCCTTTTTCAATTAAACGCCACCATTTTCCATTAACGAATTTGCATGCATGTCTCTGTGTGTGTGTGTGTGTGCGACAGACCCATCTCCTTCTCCTACTCACTCTCTCTCTTTTACACTCGCTGTCTCTGTCTCTACACACACACACACACATCGTCTCTGTATTTCTATAATAAAATTAAATTAGAAGACCAGAAAATTAAATCATCAAAGCTTGACGTCTGGCGGCGGCTGCTGCTGTGTGAGTCTCCCTCTCTCTGTCACACTCACATACACTCTCTACCTCTCTCTCACTCACACACACACACACATGCGCCAATTTGGCAAAGCGACAGTTACGAGTTCATTAATTTCTCAGCCTCCTTTTTTTTTTGTGTATTTTCCCAAACTTTTGCTGGCTCTGCATCTGCACTTGTGCTCGCTGTGGTTAAGAGCGTTTAAACCGCCCACTTCTGGCCCCCCGCTCTCACTTCTCTCTCTCTCTTCCCCTTCTTTTCGAGCGTGAGTAGAGTGAGCAGCATCATAAATTAAATTCTTCATCAACTCAAACTCGTTAAGCGCCAATAAAGTGACAGAGAGTTATTTTCATCACTTTTTCAATGGTCTACCACAAGGTGTGTGTGTTGTTGTGTGTGTCTGTGTGTGTGTGTGAGTGTGTGTATTTTATACTGCGTCGAAGCGCTCACAATAAATTCTCAGACTCTCTCTGGCAACTGGTTTAAGCCACGCCTCTTCACAAAGAGAGAGAGAGCACAAACTGCAGGGTGGAGAGAGCTATAAATAAAGTAAGAGAGTGAGAGAGAGCGAGTGACTGTGTGTGTGTGAGCGAGATAGCAGACAGCTGCTGCTGCTAAAAAAAACTGGTTGGATTTTGCGCATGCGCAGCCCGATTTGATTTCAACCGTCGAGATAAGACTAAGTGCCAAGCCAACAACTTTTGTCATTGTCATTGTCAGCCGAGATCAGATGATGTGATATAATATAATTATACAGTGATGGTAAAACTAATAGAAACGACAGTAATTTTGACATTTTAGCCAATTATTTAAGAATATTGGTATTAAGTAAATATAATGAAACTAAAAATCTAAATATTTTACGCAAGCAACTAAAAAATTACAAAAAAAATTATTGTTCCTATTATTTTTTCCATCATCGTATAATGGAGTACACTGAAAATGCATTGAAAGTGCATTAAATTAATTCTATTCAATTATTGTTGTCTGCTTGCAGAAAACTTGACACAACAACAGCAGCAATAATGACATTAAAATTTACAGCAGCCAACGCGTCGTATGCGTAATTTTATATTAAAAAGCGCACGGGCAACAACTCAAACTAGGGATGTGAAACGGCAAGAAAAGAATTCGTATTGATATCGTGAAAATTCTCAAACAGAATATATAGATAGTATATCTTTATAGGTATTAGCCATATTAAAGAAAATATTGCTAAGTTTCATATTAATAAATTAAATTTATAAATAAAAATTAAAAAAAAAAGTTTAATATAGTTTTAGTAAAGAAACCAATTATAAATATAAATTCTTAACAAAACTCGCCGTCAATTTGCAGCAAGCAATATATTAATTAAATAAAACAATGGCCGCGTTCACCAGAACTAATCAATCAGTAATCATGTATTTTGTTTGTTCGATAACAAAGCATCACAATCAGAAAATTTCAGCGTACTATTTTGGTGATGAATTTTCAGTCATCATAATCACAAAATTTGAAATCATGATTGCTAATCACTGCATTTCACCAGAATAATCATGCAAATTTCATCGATTTTCTGTTGTCGATTTGTTCTGGTGAACACGGCCAATTATTCATACAAAGTGCCAACTCTATATCGATAACACAACATATCGATACACATCACTAGCTCAACTAGAAAATGGAAAATGGAAAATGGGTATAAAGCTGCCACAGCATAAATAAAGTTGAGGCAACCCCTTAACAGCTTAACGATAAAAGCAAACTAATTAAAAGTACGAAGCAGGAGAAATTGCCACATAATAAAGCAAATTAAAAGCAAATTAATTTAAAACACAGCAAAAAATTATAGAAGCAGAGCTCTTGATGGGCACAGATACCCTGTATACATTTTGTAAACACTAGAGAGTGTAATTGGCAGACAGACAGACAGATGATTAAAACTGATAAAGAATATCATAATTTGAATTTTTTAAGCGTTATCGTTTTTTAGTCAAATATTCTTTTGTTTAGAGCCCAATTTCGTAATCTAAATATTTTTCAAATATAAAAAAAATCATAAAATAAATAAGTATTTTAGACGAATGTTTTATTTAAAAGTTTTAGTTTGAAAATATTTTAAATATTTAAATACAATCCATTAAAAAATGAAGTATTTCATTTGAGTATTCTTGATTTTAAAAACTGATAATTTTATCTGCATATTATTACCTCTTTACCAAATGAAATGTATTTAAAAATCTGAATAATTTTTAATAAATTACAAACTGTTTAACTTTTTATTATTTTTGAAATATTAACATAACAATTAGTTATTATTTTTTCTTTAAATTAAAAGAGAGTTTAAAACAATGCATTTCAGTTTAACTTTTATAGGGCATAATAAAGCACATAAATGGCGCGGATGTGGCACAAATGAAAATGACGCAAGGCGCTTGTCATACACACACACACACGTACTCACACACACACACACACACTTAGATTGCCACACAGACAGATACACAAAATGTTCCAGGCAAAAGCAGCCGACGACGCTCCACTTCAATTAAGCAGCGCGCCAACATGGCAGACCCCAGTCTCTTTCCCTCTCTCTCTCCCTCACACACACACACTCTCTCTCTCACACAAACACACACACACACACGCGTAGAGAGACAGCAGATAATTACGTTTGGCAAGCTCGTTATGCGTAAGAATAAACGCACATTAAGAGCTCATTAGTTGGCACAAATCGAATCGCTGGCGAAAAGGACATGGCCAGGATAACAGGGCTGACTGGCTCCTTGTCTCTCTGCCTGTCTGTCTGCCTGTCTATCTGTTCATTTTTCATTTAACGTGTAATGGAAGATAGCGTAAACGAGCAAATGAGTCGAGTCAAGTGAAAAGAATTGAATTGAATTGAACTAAGTTGAGTTGAGATGTCGACGAGCAAACCACAAGACAGGTAAATGCGTTGCATACTAGCAAAAGAAACTAACACTCATAAATCTAGCAAAAGTTACTCTCTGTAAGTGTGTGTGAAACAGTTAACAGTGTGACATTTAAGTTGATTTCCTTTGAAGCACTTTGGAAGTCAGTTGCAAGTTGTTTTGCGGCGCAATCAGTTTGCAAATTTGTAACAATAGCAGGATATTAACAAAAATCCACTTATGTACTGACAGAGTGCGAGAAAGAGAGAGAGAGTGAAAGAAATAGAGGGACAGAGAGGGAGGTATGGACAGAGAGAGAGATATATAGACATAGAGAGAGAGAGATAGTGAGAGAGCGCACTTTTGTAGTTATCAGTATTTTGAGGCAATTTTTGATAATAAAATTGGCTTTGCAGCAAGTTAACAAGTTATTTACTTAACATTATACTTTTGATATTCAGTTAGAGTACATTTTAAATTGTAAATAAAATAATAAAGAATTTTAAAATTTAATTAACATGTATATTTTTGATATTTTGTGAATATCCAAATAATTTCAATTTAAATAAAAAAATAAACTTTTGGTTTTAATTGCATTACATTTGAAATTATAAATAAATTTAAAGTATTTTTAAAAATTTTATTGTGTAATTTTCATATTTTTTAAAGAATTTTCAAATAATTTCATTCTTAATGTTATTAATTGCAATGCATTTAAAATTGAAATAAAAAATGTTTTCGAAATAAATTTTTCATATTTTTTTGTAAATTTTAAGTAATATCATAATAATAAAAAGTAAATTAAAGTTTTTAATTGCTAGCCAACAAAAGTTATTGCCCAAGTTAACATACGCAACACACACACTCACACACACACACAACAATGGCACGCGTGCTGCAAGAAGACAACAAAAAAATACAGTGTGTGATAAAATTCAGCGCGTGCGCTGCCTGTCTCTCTCTCTCACTCCCACTCTCACTCTGTTCTTTTCCTCCCTGCCTCTCTCACTCTATCTAACACTCTGTCTTTACCTCGCTCTCTGGAATCCTGCGCAAGCTCCGCCCCTTTTAGCACACATACAATCACACAAAATGTGAACGACTCACATGCAACCGGTTTCCAATTTGATTCTCGAGTCTCGAGTCTCGAGCTCACCGAAATTGTTGAGTTGTTTATTGCCAACTCTGCCTTGGCACGGTGCGCAACGGTTGCGGTTGAAATACGGTTTCGTTTTTGGCAAAGCAAAAGGAGAAAAGTGTTGAAGAAAGCAGGAAACAATTGATGACAGTTCAAGTTCAACGCCGTCGCCAAAGTTGAAACAATTTTTATAATTTAAAAAACACAACAACAACAATAAGTTGGTAGTGCAAGTGTGTGTGTATGTGTGTGAGATATTTTATTAAAATAAAATAATAAATAAAAATAAAACTATTTTAATTCCAATCAAATAAAATACAAAATGGATATTAAAACGACAGCCGTGACACCTCCCATGGTCGCCACTGTAGACGCTACTGTGACGGCACCTGTTTCGCCCACAGCCGTTGGCAGCCTGCAGCATGAACAACTGCTGCAAAGTAAGCAGACATTTCAGCACATCTTCGAGCAGTTGGTGCAACAAAGCGGCGGCAATCACAAGTTGCAGCCGAAGCAACTCGAGCATTTGCGTCACTTGCTCGGCAATGTGCGGGATGCGAAGAATCTGCAGTTGATTGTCGAGAAATTCAAGAATCTGGAACAATTCCAGGAGCACTATGCGCATCTGGGCAACAACAATACTGTGATTACAGAGGGTGAGTTGAAAACAAATCCCGAGAACTACTAAAACTCTGCCGACGGCGTTAGATTTTCAAATACAAATATTTAATTTAATTTTATGATTTTATTAATAAAAAAAAATAATTATTTATTATAATACATTTTATTTAAAAAAACAAACTTTTGTTATTAGTGGTAATAAATAAGTTTTTGCAATTTTAATACTAAATACAATTTAAAAATTGTATTATAAGGATTATAAATTGGGATCAAAAGAAAGATATATGCAGTAAATTTGTCTTATTACATTTGTTTTTTTTAATATTGAAAATTAGAGTTTTATTAAGATTTCCAAATTGAAGCTGAGTTACAACAAATATTTTATAATAATTATTTTATAATAATATTAGTTAGAATGAGAGGAATTACATTTTATTTATTTGAAGGCAAATTAAAAAACAAAAATCAAAAAAGTATCTTATCTGTTAATGTTTTAATTCAAGCAGATAATTTTTTAGTGCTCCTATTTTTTAAAATCCATAACTCTCATTTGCAGCCATTTCTGCTTTGGGGAGCTGCATGTTTAGTTCCCGGAAAGCGTTTGCCATTAAGGATTACCGATTTAATTAACACAAATTGTTGCTGCACATGAAAGAGCTTAGTGTACTCCAGTGTACATACATACATACAAAGATATGTATTTTTGCTGAACATATTTACAGCTTGTTTTTCAGCTGCGTGTTCACGTTCTTGTTTTGCATTTGGCGGCCGCGTTTTTAGGCTTATTAACATGCACCCGAAGCCGGCATTTAAAATAATTTGCAAATTATAAACTAATTGCCAAGGCATGCGAACAACTTCAATATGAAAACATTTGCAGTTTGTTTTTTTTATTTTTTTTAATTCATTAAAACTATATTAAACGATCGACAGCAGCGACTGCGACTGCGAGTGAGAAAAAATCGTTGCCTACTTTTGAGCGCATGACAAAATCTCATTAGAATCCATACACACATTTAGTACAAGTTGCAATTACAGTTTTTAGCTCGTTAAAACTGTAAATAAAGTTGTGTATGGCAGTGTGTGTGTGTGTGTTTGTGTGTGTGTGTGTGTGCACAACATTTTAATACAAATTCAAAATAGCTGACAAATTTGCATAGCTGCTGCCGTGCGCCTAATTGACTTTCCAAACTGTTGGCAAACAGGCTTTTAATTCACATGCATGCACCACCCAACCACCCTACCACTAAAACCACCTCAACCACCCATCAAAACTTACTCCAATTTATTTTTTTTATACTTATTACAGACAGTGAATTGTCGCTCAAGGATAATGCACGTAAATTTGGCGCTGGCGGTCAAACTCTGACGCCTCGTCACACAATTGACGCCATACTTGGCCTAAAGAATCGCCAAGCGAATGGCCAAGCACAGGGCCAATTGCAAGCTGAGGGCAGCGATGGTATGTATTATTTAGTAATTCATTGATCTTTTTAATTATTTAATGTCGAAAACTAATTAATTTTCATTTAAAACAAAATTAAGAGAAACTATTTTAATTCAAAATACAAATTTGAAGAAAAACTAATATGTTAAATAGATAGCCTTTTTGTTTACTAAACGTTATAGAAAGCAGTCGACCAAAATGTTTTAAAATAATATATGGAAATATGATTACAAATTAATTAATTCAAAAATGATTCAACAAGCCTAAAACGCAAATATAAATAGTAAATTTCATATCATCATTTCACAATTATTCTAAAATTAATAAAGGGGCTTTGGCGATGTTATAGGTAATTTATTTAATTATGTCAATGGGAAAACAAATAAATAAATATAAAAAGAAATATGAAAATAGGGAATACAAACAATGTTAATTGATTCAACAACTTTTTTAGGAATCAATTCATTAGGAGAAGTCCAGAAATATACACTGCGATCAATCAGATAAATATATAAAATAAGTTAATTAATAGGACTTTGATTTGAATTATTAATTTAGTCAGTCAAACTCAGCACAGAGAACACAGTTATTAATTTATGACACTTAGTCGTAAATCAAATTTGTTGTGTCATTATTTGGGCATTAGCTGGCAAATCAGACAGTTTAACTGAAACAGCTCAAAGTGTTTTAGGTTGATAAGCAAAACTGCAAATCGATTTCAATTACAGTTGCAACCTTTTGTGCCAAACAATCAACAAACACAATCGCAAAATTATATTAGCATTTGTATTCGCTAGCTCTCTCACTCTCTCCCACTATCTTTGTGCTGCTCTCTCTCGCTGTCTCAGGGAAGTTGTTATTTGGCCAAGACCCAAACTGGTAACTGGCGTCTGACTGGGGCTGCACTTTTGTCGATGCACGACAACTGATAAGCTGAAATCAGTCAACGGTAATCGTTAACATGGCCAACAACGTGGATTAGAACTCAACTCACAACTTGGCAGCGTAGGCGTCCTTTTGGCCCTGCCATGTTATTGCCACCTATTCTTGGCCAATTTAAACTTTGATTGCACACATAAATTTCTTCTCGCTTTCTTTGGGCTCGTTACCTTGAAGGCTTTTTAACTGGATTATAGTTGGATTTATGCAGCAGTGCCACTCAGTGGCAGGTACCCAAAAAAGGTGGCCTAATGCCTTAACCCTTAACCCTCTTCTTTTTTTTTGTAATGCCTCTTGCCATTTATAATTTATTTCATTGTTGTTTTGATTGCCGAAATGCGATTGTCGCACGCCTCCTAAAAACACAGCTCGTGAAAAATGGGCGGCAACATTCTATTCCATTTTATTTGTTTATTTTCTCTCGATGATTTTTGGCACTGATTTCACAAGCGTCAGCCTAATCAGTTTTTATGTGCATTTTTTGATTGCATAAAAAAACGACTTAAGGAAATTGGAAAGCGGACAACTGTGAAACTAAACATTAAATTGTATTTACAAATGTTTTTTAATTAATTTAAATTACTTGGAATACAAATTCAAAATAAAAAAAATAGTGAAATAAATAAATTTTCATATTTATTTTTATTTAAACATTTTTGTTTATACTTATTTTTTCAAGCAAGAAAAACGATCGAACTTCATTCAACTTTAAATAAATTCATTTTATTTATTTTATTCTCTTCATTTTTTGAACACCAATGAAAGCAGATTAATACTAAATTTTCAGACTTGATTTCATTCTTTAATTTGTTTTTGGCACTTTTTTACTAAAGGATTATTTGAAAAGTTTCTGTTTTTGTCGTAAAAACATTATTTCCATTTTTATTTTACCCAATAAGAACACATAGAAAATATAATATAGTAAAATCACCTTGATTTCAACTTGTTTCCTTATTATCATTCAAAATTAATCGATTAGAGATTAGCATTAAAAAAGTCAGGGACAAAATGAAGACGAAATCAATTAAATAAGTAGCAATTAATTCAATTAAAGCGCAAAGACAACAAAGTTGGCCAATGAGATGCAACTGACAGTAACAACAACACCAACAACAACAACAACAATTCTGTATTCAACAAAAGCAACAAACAAAATGGTTTTGTGCAAAAAAAGAAGTCAACGCGACAAGAACGCAGTTTAAATGGCCGCAAATTAATTAGAGGCCAGAAGCAAATAAACCGGCTGACTAAGCAAGTGGTTAACAAGGGGCAAGCGAGCTGAAGAGACAGGTAACAAGTAACAGGTAACAGGGGGTGGGGTATTAAAGCCAAACCGAAAACCGGACAGAGCCTCCAAAGTCATAATCATAATTAAACTGCGGCTAGACACAAGCTGTCAAAAAGCATTTAAACTGACAGCTGGCTGAGGTGGCGTCAGAGTGAGGGAGAGAGAAGGAGAACAGAGAGAGAGAGAGAAGCGAGACGTGCTCATTAAACGCATAAAAGCGTTGGCTGCACAAGTGCATTAGGCGTCAATAAGTGAACATGGATGTGATGCGAGCTGAGTTGAGTTGAGTTGAACTGCATTATTAAAGATCAAGATAAACAGAAGAGAACTCAGGCTGAAAGCGGCATGAAGATAAATAAGAGGAAAAGAGAGAGGGTGAGAGATAGGGAGAGAGAGAGGCAGAGAGAGAGAGACAGAGAAGAGACATGCACATAGAGAAAAAACGCAGAGTAAAAATGTTTCGATTTTTAAGAATTTTATTTAACTAAAGTTAAAATCGGAAAATAAAAAAATTACTGAAATTAATTTATCATCAAACTTTATTCAATTTTCAAATTTGCAGAAATTTATTGAATAGTATTCAAATGAATAATGCATTTTGTTATTTTTGATTACGAAAATATTTTTATTTTGAATTTTCCTTTTCCATAAAAAGTTTTTAGAAATTTCATTAAACTAAACTTAAATTATAAAATAAAATTGAACTGTATTAATTTAAATATTCGTAAGACTTTTTAAATTTTGTTCAAATTCAAAAGTTGTATATTATTTATTAATATTTTATTTATTTAAAAAAAATAATATAATTATAAAATAATAAAATGAAATTTTCTACAAAGCAAGAGGAAGCTTTTAATAATAATTAAATTAAATAATAATTTAATTAAGAATAATTTAAAATTAAATTTAGTTAAATTGACAATTACTTTATTTTATTTCTAAATAATTATTAATTTAATATTTTTTATAATGCTATTAATTTTAAAATCAAGTTTTAATTTCATATGAATTCTATTTAAATTGACAATTATTATATTTGATGTATAATTATTGTGCAAACTCTCAAGGTATACATTTTTAAATGTCTCATCTTTTTTTTCTCTGAGTGTATGGATCACTCCATTGATTCATCCATATTCACATCCATATTCACATTCACATTCACATTGACGCGGCATTAAATTGAGCATTAAAGTCGCTTTAATGAATTTAATGCGTGTCCGAAGCGAGCTAAACGTGCGTCGGTGTTGCGGCTTATTAACCGCTTTTGTTGCCACATTTACAGGAACAACAACAACAGCAACAACAACAACAACATTAACAACAACAACTCGAACTCGAACACGAATTCAACTCAATCCACTTTAGTTTAACACACTTGATTGACAGTTTTGTTTATGGCTTGTTTCGTTTTTTGATATGAGCTCGATATCTTGTATCTTTGTATCTCTGTATCTTTGTATCTGTTAGTTGCGCCTGCGCCGGAAGATGTTAAGCATTTTGTTGCATTTCCTTTTCAACTCATACCTGTTGCCCGTTTGAATGACGAACTTGTTTTTTTCGGGCTAATAACATTTCAATTAGGCCGCCGCCTAATGGGCCAACATTTCTCTCCTTCTCCTTCTTCTTCTTCTTCTTTGAGAAACTGTCAAATCATCTGAGTGACGCGATTAACGTCAATTTATCCTTAAATTTACTTTACGAGTGTTCAGCTCATATTGCCGCTAAATTGGAGCAAACCAGGCTCATCGCCAGTTTTGACCAGTTTTGTGTTTTTGTCTATTGTTTTTTGGACCACGCTCAATTAGCCGTAACGCACTTCAACTAATCTCGTCAGTAGCTGGCTTAATTTGAACCTTTTAACATTTCAACTTGACCGTTTTTGTCTACAATTTGTTAACAACCCAACAGCCCAAAATATATTTCCAGCTGCCAACTTTAATTGCCACATTGCTAATGGCCATAAACAGAATTTCAAATTTCAAACTCAAATTCAAATTCAAAATCATTTCTTAATTGAACTGTCGATCAGACAATTTGCTTGTTTCAGTCTTTGTCTCTGTCTCTCTCTCTCTCTCTCTCTAATTCTCTCTCTATCTCTCTGTTTTTCTGGTTTTTGAGTCTATGAATGAACGGTGTTTTCTGAATGCATTCAATTGAGAAAAAACGGCTGAAACTTTCACATGTAAAAGTGAAACAAATGCAGCTTTATTAATCAGTTCATTCACAATGCCTTTGAATAAAATTCACGTTAAAATAAATGCGTAGCTAAATAGTTTTTACAACAACTAAATCAAATTAAATATTACTTTTGAATCATACCAAAAAGTATTTAGATTTACAAATATGTATATAAAAATTTTAATTAAAATCTTTTATTATTGAGATTTTGATATTTAAAAATTTAAATTTTAGATATTAAGTTAACAAAGATAAGCTTTGTTGTACTATATGTTGAATAATTCATCAATTTATGAATTGAAAGCTATAATAAAATGACAATTGTTGAACTGAAAGTTTGTGAACTGTTGTTAATAATTTAATGAATAATAATTTATAAAGTATAATTTTTCATTGAATTTAAAATCTATAAAATCTCACTTATTGAGCTGTATTTAATTGATTTTTGTATAGTTTGGATAAAAAAAATAGTCAAAATAAAAAAACACTATAATAAAATGAGTAGTTTATTGAGTATTAAATGTTAAACATTTTTATATTTCTATGTAACTAATCTTTATATTATTTATATATTTATTTATCTAAAATTAATAAATACCTTCATGAATAATATAAGAAGTCAGTTTTATCTGGCACGTGTGAACAAAGTTGTATGCATAATTGAAATTGAATGCCGCTGAGTGTATTCATGCGTTTCACAGGCCAACAGAGACGTCATTCATTCATTCTTTCATTCATTTATTTAACTCGTTGTTCATTTTTGGTCTCAAGCTCACGCAATTAACGCACGCACTCCGTGTGGCCCCGAAATGAGTCTGAATATGAATATGTATATGAATATGAATCTAAATTCGAGTCTGGGGTCGAAGATTGAGATTGAGTTTGAGTTTAGCGGCTACTGTGGCACCTCATGTGGCGCCTTCACGCCTTTTAAATGCTCTTTTCTATTATTTATAATTATTATTATTATAATTATTATTGTTATTGTTATTGTTATTGTGCTACCTCATTTGCCTGTTTTTGTTTCTCTCTGTCTCTCTATCGCTTTGTCTTTTCAAGTTAATTTCATTAACGCCACAGTGGCTCAAAATAAAATGCATGCGGTGCGTGTAAATTTCGATTGATTGCCTAAAAACTCAGCTGAGGTTAATTCAGGCCATTTACAGCCAATGTTTATGGTTAATTAGCCAAATATTTGACCCAATTAATGACTGGGAAAATATAAGAGAGAACTGATGATGAAAATCAATCGATAGAGATACGAGACAAGAACTAAAACCAAGTTTAGGCCATATAATTATTGGCCATTTTGTGCCAGACATAATTACATTAGACAATCGCCAGAGTTGAATGATTTGGACTGCGATTCGATTTATGTAATCGAACTGATAGTTAACTGAACTTTCAGTTCATTTGCTCAGTACATGCAAATTAAATCCAACTTGGCTATACATCAAAAAGCAATTACACAAAAGACTATCAAATAATTACAGATATTCATTCGGCGTATTTTGAGGGCATTTTCAATGGGCCAACACTTTTAGCCGCCTTTCCCAAAAGCCAATTTAACACAGAAATTGAATTTGGTTACACAAAATAACAAGTAAGAACGGCAGAGTAGCAGTTGCTCGACTGCTAGATGCCCAGTCGCCATAAATTAAGTAATTTAAAAAACAAGAAAAAGTTTTTAACTTAAATATTAACAGGAAAAATAAAAAAAAGATTAAATAAGCAATAGACTCTTATTAAATTACATTTTTGAATTTAAATTTTATTGTTTATAAAAGTTCGCAGTATTTGCTGAGAAATAAATAATTAGTTTGATTGCTTTAACTTTTATACTTTCTAAGATTTGATTTGTTTAACGAACTTACAATTATGGTAAAAATAATTGAAACGAGAGTTACTTTGACATTTTAAACCAATTATTTAAAAAGAAAGCTTCACATGAATATTGAATTCGTTTAGTCAAATTTTGAAAAATTGCAAAAAGAAATGCATTTTTTCCGAAGCAATTTTAAAATATACAAATAACTAATATCGTTTTAATTTTTTTCTTCATCAGCTTATAAGCTCTTTTTCACTTGAGTTACTGGGCTAAACACACACTTATTTACTGCAAAAGTCAGTGCAAACAGTTACCACCCAGATGTCCACCACCCCCCCCCCCCCTTGATTTTCATACTCCCTTTTCCACTACCCTTTCCGCCTGTCGCTCCGTTTCACCTTCAACTCGGCGACAACTAATGACTTCCTTGCATGTCACGTGATATGTGCACTACGCCCATTAGTGCCATATATACCCCTCTCTCTCTCTTACCCTCTCTCTTTCTCTGTTGTTCTACCAACTCATCCTAGTTTAGACCCATTCGGCTTTGTGGCCTTCAGCCATTTGGGGCCTTTCTCAGAATTTTTATTGCCGCACATTGTAAATACGAGGCGACTAATTGAAAGCCGTTTATTAATGGGCCAACAGCCAACAGGTGTGGGGGGAGCTGTTAAAGGGTGGTAGGAGGGGGCTAGGAAAGGGACTTAAATAACACATTGTTATTACCGAGGCAGGCTTTTAACCACATGGGCAGCGACAGCTTTATGACTTGGCCAACTGTCTAATTAAAATCTAATCAGTCCTCGAGCAATAATATCCTGACGTTTTTACCAGCACTCACTGTACAGTGTACACACAGTGCAACATGATTCGATTATATAACAATGACTAATGATCTATGACCACAAAAAAGTAGTAGTAATTACTTGAGGCTGCGACTTTTAGTTAATGATTAAAACCATATAAGCCAAATAATTGCAACTTTACTTGTAAAATTTTCCTTTAAAAAGGAGCCTGTAAGAGCTATATATATATTTATATTCTAATAAAAAAGGATACTTTTCAAAAATCAAGAATTTTTAATATATACAGTGGCTCACAGCCTAATTCAACCAGCACAAAAAGCAGCTTTTATCAAATGCTTCAATTACAACTAGCTAAAATACAAACCCAATCAAAAGTATTTACAGAATAGTAAAGTTATGTTTATCAACTCATAATTGGAAAATATTGAGAATTACTGCAAATTTTTCAGTTTTTGTAAAAATCAACTTTTTTAACTTTTATCCTCGATTTAAAAAAAAAAAAGTATTTTGAAGCAAAAAAATTCTTCAAACAATTCTAGGACTGACTGCAAAAAATTACTATAATTGCCACTTTTTCCTCCTTGTCATACAACATTTTTCTTAAACCATCATCTACAAAAAATCATAAAAAATACAAGCGAAGAAATTCTGAAAACTCCTTTTGGCTCTTAGAATTGTTTAGAGAAACTTTTTGCATCAGTGGGGGATTAATTAAATGATTGAAAAGCAGTAAAGATTTCATTAAAGAAAAAATCATTATTTTGATTAATTGTTTTTAAAATAAGTGTCTGATATAAACTGTTCAGAAATAAAAAACAACTAATAAAAAAGAAGCGTTTTTAAAATCAGCACAAATATTTTAAATATAGCTTTTTAAATAAGATAAATTTAAAAAAAAAGCACAACAATTGCTTTTTTTCAAGTTTTAATTTATATCCAAAAATATAAAAAAAAAATTTTAAAGATCATAGTTTTTTTTTCAGTGTACACGATAAGAACTATTACTTTTTTGCTTGCTAAATTTGAAATTTTATTAATTATTATTAATTAATATTAATTATTAATGATTATTTTTAATTATTTATAATTATTATTTATTAATTTAAATTATTATTATTTATTATTAATTATTATTCATTATTATTAAATATATTAATATTTTTTCAGGGGACGGTGATGCCTCGATGGCCGATGACGACGCCACCGACTTGCGCTGCAACATGTCGCTGACGCAGCTGCGCAACATGGACAGCCACATGGCCAGCATGTTGCAGCAACACGCGAAGAACGGACTCAGCTATGGACCGCCAACGCCGGCAGCGCTGCCGACGCCGCAGTCGCAGTCGCAGCAAGCAACCGCAGGTCATCATCATGGACTGACTGGACATGCCCAATTTGGCTACCACAATGCCTTTGGATTTGCCCAGAGTCACGGTCACGGTCACGGTCAGGGTCACAATCACAGTCACGGTCACAATCACGGTCACAATCACAGTCACGGTCACGGCTATGGACAGCAGGAGGAGGCGGCGGGGGGTAATTACCTGAGTTCGATGCATCAAATGGTCGAGGCCAATCAATTGCAGCCGCCAGGGGGCGTGCAAGCGGTGACGGTGGCGCCACCTGGCGCCTATGCCAGCCATCAGCAGCATTTGGCGGCGCTGGCCGCGCACGCGCAGGAGCAGCACAACAAATACGCCAAGTCATCGCCAACAGCAGCAACAGCGGCAACTGCAACACCAACAACGACAGCAACAGTTGCTGGCAACTATTTTCAGCCGGATGCCACAACACTGTCAGCAACAACAGCAGCAGCAGCAGCAACAACAGCAACTACAGTGATCACTCAGGGACAGGGAGCAACAACAACAGTAGGTCGTGACTATGATGAACGTTCAATGTCGTCGACCAGCGAACTGGATGAGGATGAAGATGATGCGGCAAAGCTGCAGACCGATTGCAACATCAATATTGATGTTACCACACCGCCAACACCGCGACCCACTGGCAACAACAGCAACAACAACAACAGCAACAGTAACAAGCGTAAATCCGCCTCCATTTCCAACGCCTACTGTGATGATAATGAGCCGAAATTAGCCAACGGTCAGCAACTGGGCAATTACGGCATCAGAGCGCGCACTCTCGATGAAGTGCAGCAACAGCAGCAACAGCAACAGCAGCAACACTTTCAACACGACTATCGCAACAACAACAGCAACAATAACAACAACAACCACCAACAAGCTGAGCATGTGGACAACGACAGTCTGGTCAACGGCAGCTGTGCATCCAGCGAGGATCTCAATCAGACCAACAACAGCGAACAGGGCGAGAAAATCACATCCGGCAGCGACGATGAAGGTAAGTTTCCAATTGCAACTGCAACCGCAACAGCAACTGTTGCTGATGTTGCAAGCGAAACAAAAATCGTAACGAATAAAAAGATCACTGATCTACATTTATACTTTCTACTTTTGCTTAGCAATTTAATTATAACTGTAATTTTTAGACCCTGTACTCTAAAAACACAAACGGTCAATTAAGTTAGTCAATTAATTCTAAGCATTTTATTATTTTTCATGTTTTTAAGAAAATACAAACAACTAAAGTTTGGCTGTAATTTTTAGACCCTGTACTCTAAAAATACAAAGGGTCAGTGAAGTTAGTGAATTAGATCTTAGCATTTTATTATTTTTCATGTTGTTCAGAAAATACAAACAACTAAATTTGAACTGTACTTTTAAGACCCTGTACTCTAAAAAAACAGAGGGTCAATTAAGTTAGTCAATTAGATCTTAGCATTTTATTTGTTTTTATGTTATACAGAAAATACAAACAACTAAATTTTAACTGTAACTTTTAGACCCTGTGCTCTATAAATTCAAAGAATCAATTAAGTTAGTCAATTAGGCAATTAGGTTAAGTTAGTCAATTAGGTCTTAGCATTTTATTATTTTTTATGTTTTCAGAAAATACAAAGAGTCTATTGAATTTGTCAATAAAACATTTAATTTATAAATATCTTAGACCCTGTACCCTACAAAATACTAAGGGTCTACTCAGTTTGTCAAAGTTACAAATTAGCGTAACACGGCTGTAAAAAAAATAATATAAAGAGATGTAATCTACACGATCTATGCAGAAAATTGCAATGTCAACGAAACACTGTGAACGGCAGTCCACGCTAGTGACGAAAGCATACCCTTTAATAAGCACAAAAATTTAAACAGCCCTTTTTTTCTTGCAGAAATTATAGAATTTTTTTTACTTTTTAGTTTTTAAATGCTTTTATTTTGTATCATTATTTATATTTTTTTATAGAAATTTTGATTTAAATAATATTTGATTCAAATAATATATATCCTTTTTTATGGTCTCTATTTGCAGGCCAGGACGACAACTGTGCGAAGAAGAAGCATCGTCGCAATCGCACCACATTCACCACATACCAACTGCACGAACTGGAGCGTGCCTTTGAGAAGTCGCACTATCCCGATGTCTATTCACGCGAGGAGCTGGCCATGAAGGTGAATCTGCCCGAAGTGCGTGTCCAGGTGAGTAATCGGCTACTTCTATTGCGATTCAGCTTTTATTTGCCAGCTGACTTTTGCTAATTGTGCAATCAACATGTCGGACATGTCTGACCCAGGCCCCAGTACCGGAAATTAAACAATTTCCCTTTGCTATTTATTTTAACGAAATTAAGTTGTGCCAACTAAAGTCACTCCCTCCCTCCTCTCAGACCTCCTCAGCTGCTGTGACTGCAAGTTGTTAACTTGTTTTGGCCAGCTGGACAAGGATTTATGCTTGAGCATAGATAATGGCTTGTAACTCATTTGCTTACATGCATAATTTGTTGGCTTTATCGCATTTGATCGGCTTTCGTCACTTGCTGAATTTATTGCTGACTACTTACGGCATTTGCCGCATAGCATAAAAAACGTTGGATTTTTTTCTCTTTAAAATCGATTTGATATCATGAACAGCTGATTGCATTTTAGTCACTAGCAGACCTTGTATTTTTACTGCTTCTCAGTTTATTCACTAACCATAAATCATATTCTGTTACATATTTCTAGTCAATACCCCTTCAGTACCCCTTCAGTACCCCTTCAGTACCCCTTCAGTACCCCTTCAATACCCCTTAAGTACCCCCTCATCGTTAGCTAATGATTGTACTTTAGTCACTTGTCGGCAAAAACCACATTTTTTGTGCTCAGTTCAAAGTGGTTTCCTTTTACCTCCCCCCAAATAGAAATCGATTTGTTTTACAAACTCCACACAAAACTTTCAAGGAAGCGAGAGACACAAAAGTGCCATAACTTTCTTTCAGTGCATATTAAAATTTATGTCTCAATTGCAAAATGACAATGCCGGGCCGAAGTTAGTGTTGTGTCTAGGGGGAGTTTCATATTTATGTTGAGGAAATAATGCACTTTATGAGACAGTGTGCCTTTTCCTACTGCCTTTTCCCACTCCCTTGCTACACTCCTATGCTCCTACGGTACTTATGCTCCTCTGCAGGATCGATGCATGTCTGGCTGCCATTCGTTTTGGGTGGCAAATTGCGACGTTAAAGTCGTAAATTCCTTTCACAGCGGTGTAGCATAAAAGACGCCCGTCAAGCAATACGAGAACCCTACGAAAATACTATAAAATACCAAAAAAAAAAAAAAAAAAAAAAAAAACAAGCGGGAAAGGCTATAGTCGAGCTCCCGACTTAAAGATACCCGTTATTTATTTAAAAAGATTTAAAATATTTTTATTGCATGCTTTTAGGCACTTACATTTCTTGAATCTTAGATTCAGCCATTACCAGCTTTCTATTTGTCCAATCTTGTTGCGGTTAAGTGGAATGATAGCTTTAATTAATAGATAACGTTAAGTACCAAAAAATACGTAATATTCTAAAAAAGGGCGTGGAAAAATTTAAAACAAACTTGATCTGCGTGGGGTTTATAGAAATCTGTGTGCTGAATTTAGTTGCTTTAGCTCTTAAAGTCTCTGAGATCAGACGGACATGGCTATATTGACTCGACTGTTGTTGCTGATCAAGAATATATATACTTTATATGGTCAGAGTTGCTTCCTTCTCACTGTTACATACATTGCAACGAATACAATATACCCTTTTACTTATTTTTTAAGTAACGGGTATAAAAAGAATTGAAGCTATCGAAGGCTTTCGAGTGGCAGCAAAATCTAATTGCAGTGGATTTTAGACTGACTTGGCATAGTTTTGTCCTATGTGTTATTCTAAGTCATAAGGATAGTTTAGAAAGGGGGGTGCAAAAGGTGCGACAGTCGAAAGTCGACAGTCGACTAAAGGACAATATCAAATTTCATTGAAATTTCGTTTCCTCAGACGACAAATCATTTTTATTGACTAAACATTATCGTGCCGCAAAACGTTGCAACGTTGGCGACATTGTCTGTCTCTCTGTCTCTGTCTCTCTCTGGCTGTCCGCCTCGAGTCACGGCCTGGCAACACAAATGTATGCACATAAATAAATAAATAAACAAATAGCGAAAAATACCGTCGACAAATAAAAATAAAAATGATATACTTACAAAAGTAATGAACGAAAATCGCATACAAATTTCTTGCACCGACGGCGCTGCGATTTATCAGCGTTTTTCTAGATGGTCGTACGGCCCTCATGTGTCACTTTGTCAAATTGACACGAATTCAAATTATGCCACAGTCTAACCTCCACCCCCTTCCCCCTTCTCAACCCCTTTTAGGTCCCCCCTCAATCCCTTCGCTGTTGCAAACACTGTCAGCCCTTTTTACAGGCACTCACAGAATTCGTGCCCCAAAGTTTAACTCGTTTTTTCGATTTAGTGGGCACAAATTTTCTGTTTTATTTTTTTGGGTGCTTCCCCTTTTTGCTCTACCTCCTCTGCCTGTGTGTGTGTGTAATTGTATTTGCGGTTAGTTTGCATGAAGTTCTAGTTATCGTTACGGGCTGGGAAATTGCTTGGTGTGCAACTCGTTGAAGGTGGAAATTTGTTTTGATTAAGTTTGCACACACACAAAAAAGTAGTAGAAGAAAAAGTAAGCAAAAAGTTGGGGCACAAAATAAGCAAGCAATAAGAAACTAGAAAATCTGATACCCTAATAAATATAATTTATAAAAATAAAAATTGGAAGAAAGGAATTCCAAAAGAAAGGAAAAAAAGGAAATCTTGCAACTAAGTGACACAAAAAATAGAAAAAAGTTCCTTTCCTAATCTTACTATTCAACTTTTTAAATTTTGGAAATTTATGACTGAAACTAAAAATAATAATTTAAACAGCAAATAATAAACTGTTTTAATAAAACGCCGTCTTATTGCATGATAAAATGATCTCATCTATGTTGTGTGAAAAATTGTATCCTTCTATGCTTAGCCGTTTGGCCTACACGTTGATTCTCAGTCAGTCAGTGAGTCACAGTCAGTCAGGACAAAGAGTTTTTTAAATAAAGACAAGTAACTTAAGTATTCTGCACTACCCTGCAGTGTAGGGCATAAAAAGCAGAGCTAACTGAGTTGTTTCTTAACCAAAACTCAAAGTAAGAACTCAAAGCAAGAAAAGGAGGAGTCACAGTCAGAGTCAGAGTCGAGTCAGTCAATCAGTTGAAAGAGGCAGCTGGCAATACAATTTCTTCGTTTGCCCGCACTAGATGAGTTCATTTTGGGTTTCTATTTCTGAATTTGGTTTCTGGTTTTTTCTCTTTCTTTTTGTGTTGTTGGTAACTTTGTATTGTCATTGGCAATGGTATTGGCCATGGTTATGCCACGTGCATTGTAATAGATTTGCTAAATGTTTGTTTAAAAAGTTTGATTGGATTTTGCATTTGATGCATTGTGTTTGTTGTTGCTGCTGTTGTTGTTTTTATTATTGTATTGTATGCAATTCTGTGGCTTGTTTGATTGTTGTTTAAATGGCAATATTGCCTGCCACTCGTTTACATTGTAATCGAGCTCAAATCAACTAAGCGACCGACCAAAAAGAAATTCTAAATAAAATTGAAATTGTGTCATTTTGTGGTTTTCCTTTCTTTTTTTTGTTGTGTTGCAACAAAGCAATTAATATAAACTCCCCAACAAAGTACAGGAGTAGTATATCAATATATCCTGTATATCCTCGGCTTATCTCAGATGGTAACCAAAACAGAAACAAAAACGCGCTAAGCTCCGTCAAATTAAACAACAGATTAACGGACTAAACAACCACAAAACACAGACAGACTGAGAGACTGAAAGACAGACAGACACATCATTAACACTGCAAAAACACAGCCAGTTCATCAGCTGCCAGTTTCCTTTCCTTCTCTGTTGTTTTTATGCTCTCTTTCCTCATTTTTTCACACTCTCTAGTCCTTTATGATGTGAGCCAAAACATATGGCCCAAAAAGTGCCTCATAGATGACAATTATTTTATTTGGATTACACGCTGACAGCCAACAATTTGCTTCGAGGGTCTTCAGTTTATTTTGGATTTAGACTTGAGGTTCATTTGGTTCCCTTGAGGTTTTAAGGGTTAAATGTGCTTCAATCATACGCCGTATTAAACACAATCGAGTGCGAAAACGCGTCACACTCGACGCACCGAAAAGAGTTTAATTAAAACCTAATTTGCCATGGCAAAGCAAAGCTAATTGCAACCTTTTAACCACAAATATCATATACCAAAAGGGGTTGATTGATGGCTTATAGCCAATGATTGACGAGAGAGCAACTATTATAGTTTCTAAAAAGGAAACAACTGTTTTTGGTGACTGTTATATTATATTAAATATAACTCTTTAATGTGAATATTTGACTGACTGATTGGAGTACCAAGATAGATGATTGATGGCTTATAACCAATGATTGACGACCGAGCAACTAATATATTTTCTAAAGAAAAATTTAACTCTTTATGGTGACTGTTGTATTATAATATATTTTCTAAAAAGAAATTTAGCTCTTTACGTTGACTGTTTGACTGACTGATTTGAGTACTAAGATAGATGATTGATGGGGAATAATCGTTGATTGACGATGGAGCAACTATTATCATTATTAAGACGAACTTTTCACGGTGACTGTAATATTATTTTGTGTCTATTGGCTGACTGATTGAAGTACTAATATAGTTGATTGATAGCCTATAACCGTTGATTGACGAGAGAGCAAACTATTATATTTTCTAAAAAGGAAACAAACTCTTTAAGGTGACGTTAGTATTATATTATATTTCCTAAAATAATTATAGCTCTGACATTCTGACTGACCAATTGAAGTTGTTGATTGATTGCGAATAATAATTGATTGACAAAAAAGCAACTCTTATATTTTCTTAAAAGAAATATAAGCTTTTATGGTGATGGTTTGACTGACTGATTGGAGTACTAAGATGATAGATAGATAGTTGATTGATGGCATATAACTATTGATTGACGAAAGAGAAGCATTATTATATTTTCTAAAAATAAATGGAACTCTTTAAAGTGACTGTAATATTATTTACTATTTAAAAAACATATGTAATTCTTTACGTTGACTGTTTGACTGACTAATTGAAGATGTTCAGATTAAATTTTTGTTATTTGATTGATGGCAAATAATAATTGATTGACGAGAAAGCAACTTTTATAATTTATAAATAGTTATAAAACTTTATGGTGATTGTTTCACTGAATGATTGGAGTACTAAGTTGACAGATAGATTGTTGATTGATGGCATATAACAATTGATTGACGAAAGTTAAATAAAAATATAAATCTATTTTTTGGCTTCTTTTTACAGAGTACTGAGATGAAATTAATATTTAATTCTCAGTGTTTTACCTCTGAGGCTGTCCCTACAGTAGCTGTCGGCTATTTTCGGCCATTCTCGTAAATAAACAAGAAATTTGCCGCTAAATGTTGAGTGAATTTCATTGTTCGTTGTTGATGTTTGATAATTAGTCAGCTCGTTTCAAGTGTTTAGCAGTTTGCTTTGTTTTATTGGACAGTTTGAGTTTTTTGGAACATAAGCAGCAGATGTGCCACACACACATACACACACACACATACATACAACCCTCAGACTTGACTTTATTATTATTATTTATATTTATATTTTATTTACCCTTGCGTTGGCTTTTGTTGTGGCTTTTGTTTTGTGTTAAAGGTGGCATAATGTGTTAATTGTTCCCCTTCCCTCCCACGCACTGTGCGAGTACTTTTAAGAGCAGCTGTCGTTGGAATTTTGCATTAATTATATGTATATAAATATTGAGAAGGCAAATTCTATTTTGGAGCTGGACAAATCAGATAAATGGAAATCAATTGAAAGCATTTCCCCAATGAGCAATTGACAATAAATTGAATAAGCTGAAAACTCACTTCCCCAGAGAGAGAGAGAGAGAAAAAGAGAGTGAGAGAGAACCCAAATGAGCCCATTCATGCAATTGTCGTGCTCAATTTTGAGAGTATCTTTCATTTGATATTCCTAGTTTGTTTGATTTTTATGACACAACTTTGAGTTCAGTAGTTTTTTGCCTCTCGTCCTTTTGCATTCTGATTATGTCTGATTATTAGATTTGTATAGGATTTCAATAAAAAGCGCACAAAATGAACCTAATATGCATTATTATTATTATGACATGTGAAAACGAAAGCAAAAACAATTCAAATCGAATCGAATCGAATCGCATTGAACCATATATGAAGAGAGACTGCGACTGTAACTGTTACTATAATAATACTTGTAATAAAAAAAAACAATACGAAAAAAAACGAACATAAAAAAAATGTCAGAAAAAGAATGAAAAAACTTGAGGCCATGTCGCAAGTGGAATGCAATAAAAATCTATTTTATTTGTTAGTGAAATGACATTTTTATTTGTTTGCTTTTTATGCACACATACACACACACACACACATCACGTCACACACGTCGTATGCGCAATATGCAGATAAATAACTATGTCTCTCTCTCTGTCTTTCTGTCTCCTTCTGTCGTTTATTATATCAAATGTTTTTCCCTGCCTCATGTCCTTTGACATTTTTACGATATTTAATCATTTGACTATGCTAAATAATTGACAGGCATTCGTTCATTTCATTTCATTTTGTTTATTTTTGCTGCTAATAATATTAATAACAATTGCCATGCTCGACAATTTCACTAAAAGCTACTCAAAACCAGATACAGTATACGTTATATATATCATATATATTTTCTTTATGCTCGTATGTTATTCTTTTCATTTGTTTTTATATATTTGCCATTTGATTTACTTTTGGCCAACAGGCTACGACCTGAAAAACCTGAGGCCAAAACACGCAACGCATGTCTACGAAATTCTCGTATTGAACTTTTTGACTTTGGCTTAATGATTTCTCATAAATATATGGAAGAAAATCGAGCAGTTTTTTGTGCAGAAAAAAGTAAACTTGAATAAGACTGTATTTTTTGGCAAGGGATTGAGATTTTAGAGTTTTTTTAAAAAATTATTTAATTTAAAAAAAAAATAAATAGATTAAAAATGAAATACTAAAATATACGAATATTATTTATAAATTCAATTTCTTTTTTCTTCAATTTCTCCAATATTTCTTGATCTTTTTTCCATACAAATATATCACAAAATTTCCCAACAAATAAAAGTAAATATAAATACATGTATTTTAAGTATTTCATTCAATTTAAATTGTCTAATTAATGACTTGAATCCTCTGAAATTTTATTCAATAAATTCCCAACATAATTCTATAACTTTCTCTACTGTTTAACCAATTTCATTCATACAAAATGATTATTGATTTGCTCTAGTTTCGCCTGTAATTCTATTATTGTATTATTTTCCTAAGATTTATTGCGACTTGGATCTCCTGAGCATTTGCCTAGCTGAGCTTATTATTACACACAAATTATAGTCGCTATCAGCTTTCACTTTTGAGGCGAACAGGGAAAAGAGAATGAGCAGAGACCAGAGGGACCAGAGGGACCAGAGAGACCAGAGAATTGTGCCGCTTTCAATTAACCCTCATTAGGGGCTCGTTGCACAAACTAAACTTAAAAAAGGGAATTGAGATGAAGCTTTTTACCTGCGATCGGGAATTCCTAAGCAAAATGCGTGTCGCAATTAATTAAACTGTCAATGCCAAGAGAAAGGGAGAGACAGAGAGAGTGGGAGAGAGAGAGAGAGAGAGCGGGAAGGAGCAGAAGTTGCCGCAAGGATAACGACGTTGTCGGCATCGTTTGTTCAGTTATTTTGTTTGTTTGCCTCCGCCTGCAATGGCATCCAATTTCATTCCTTTATGCGACTTATTGAGTTTACTGTACTACACTCCATGACTCTTCTTCTTCTTCTGCCCCTTCTTCTTCTGCTTCTTCTTCTTCTTCTTGTTTTGGCCAGAAGGGTGTCGTCTACGAGTCGCCGCCGTTGTTGTTGTCGCTGTCTCTGCCTTTCGGGCAAAACTTTAAAGCACTTTTTGCCGCATTCTTTCATCTCTCTCTATCTCTCTCTCTGTCTCTCTCTGTCTCTCTCTCTCCATCTCTCTATCTCTCTCTGTGTCTCTCTCTGTCTCGCATTCACATCCTTGGCACTGCCAACGTGTGCGTAATTTAAGCTGCGAAACGTGTCCTGCCAACTTGAGGCAATGATTGCGCTTTTTGCCAGCTAATGAAATCAAATTGAGACGCGTGCTTGGGATTAACAAACACTCAGAGATATATTCAGATCTAATAACAGGCGTAGAAAAATAAATATCATAGTAGCAAATATAACCAAATTAAACAGATTTTATTAGATTCAAATTTAAGCAAAATAATAAAATATTGTAAATATAAATTTTAATTATGAAATTCAAAACCATTTTTGATGTTCACACATTACATTTTAACAGAAAACGTCCTGAAATAAAATACAGAGCACTTCAATTTAACTAAATGCATATTTAAATAATGAGAGTTAATGTGAATAAAGTAAAACCAAAGTGGAAAACTTTTTAATACTATAAAAAATACTCAAATTTATTAATAATATAATTAAATCAAATATTTTTTAAATTAATTGGACACGGAAATCTTATTACTATATTATACAGATTTAAAATTTAAATTTAAATTTAAATTTATAATACAAAAATTTATTATTATATAAAAAAACGTTGGAATTTTAATATTTAAAATGCATTTTATTAAACTAACTGTATTCACATTTGATTAATAATTAAAGTTCATACACTTTTGATTGACTAGTGCCATTTAAGACGCTTTATCATTCGGCAAAATAGTTAAATTTATCAGAAAAATTAAAATCCTTTAACTATAGTTGTAGTAGCTGCCACTCGAAACACAGGGCATGTCCACTTGCTGAGGAAAAAGACATATCATGAATTATGATCATATATTAAATATACCAAAAATAAACATATTTAACTAATTATATCAACAAAATTAAAATCATATTACTCTCGGTGTAAGAACTGCCACTAGGAAGACAAGGCATGTCCACTTGCTGAGGAAAAAAGGCAAATCAAGAATTATGATCATACATTCAACATACCAAAAATAAACATATTTTACTAATTATATCAATAAAACTAAAATCATTCTACTCTTGGCTTAGTAGCTGCCACTCCCAACACAGGGCATGTCCACTTGCTGCGTATAAAACCAACAACAAAAACAAAGACCAAAGTCTAAGCCAGTTGATTATTTGTTGTTTGCGGGCATCATATCGAATTTGGCGTAACCTGTCAACACATTTCAATAAAAATGTATAAATCAAAAGGAATGAAATTATAAATCATTTTGCCTCCCCCGACGACAACTTTTCCACCCCTGGCACACACACAAACATAACCTCACTTGACATTAGGGGTTACAACACAGAACAGAACAGAACAGAGAAAAAAAGAGGGCAACAAACATTGCGCTGCATAAAAGCCACCCCTCCACCCCCCCCTTTCTAACCTCACTCCCCTTTCCAACAACCCTGACAGCGTCTTTGCTTAAGGGCGCACTCGAAATATGTTTGGCTTAAACTGAAACAAAATACGATCAAATGTAATCAAGCGAATACAATTACGATTACAATGAAATTATGCCGTTTTTTTATGGTAAATTGTAGCAGCTAAATAGAAAGAGATGGCATGAGTAAGTGAGAGGGAGGGAGCAAACTGTAACTAAAGTTTTCAGAGTGAAATCTTTGAGTTTAGCAGCTGCTTCAGTTTCATCCGAAAACTTCACTTCAAACGTCAAGTGCAATGTCATGAGCGTAGTACAGAAAGGGGATGTTAAAAGGGAAAGGGAAGGGAGGGGGGGTAAACACTTCACCCCCCTTTGGCATTGTGAAATTATGAATATTATTCAATTTAAGTGCCTAAATGCTGTGTAATGAGTTGCACATCTGTTCGCGTTGCAAATTTCAAGTGCGACACACAAAAGTTAAAAGTGACATGAGTCAAACATTTTTCACATTATTATTATTATTATTGTATTATGGCACTTGCCGTCATTCTATTATGTGTCAGATGTCAAGTGTGTACTCAACATCCCTTTAAAAAATATATATATTTATATGCACAAATCGAATAAGCGCGCAAATTGTTTTTCTTTTCATATTTAACGAGCCGACAAATTGACAAATATAAACTGATTAGATCCCAGTTAAATGATACTTTGTGTACATTTATGTTAAAGTTATGAAAACTGGTGTAATTGTTTTTTAAGGTGGGAGAAAAGTATCTTTTGTGCTGTAAAATGAGAAGAAAAGTATCTAAAAAAAAAAATATTTATAATTTATCACAAATTATTTACTTTGAAGTCAAAAGTATATGTTTATAGTGAATTTATTAAAAGAAAAATATCGAAAAAATCTACAAAAATATTTTAAGCTTCAATATTTAAAAAAAAAATTGATTTAAAAAAATATATATAAAAACCCAAAATAATTATAATAGTATACTTTAGCTCAAAAGAGTGTACATATTTTTATATTAAAGATTTTTATGAAGGTTTGAAAAAAAAAAAACCATTATAAATAGATTTTCATATTTAAACTTTTAAAACTTTGCCAAAATTGAACATATTTTCAAACGTAATATAATTTTGATCATGATTTGGCCTCTGAATTTATTCTCTAATTTTATTTACTTTTCTCAAATAATTGTAATGTCAAAATTTCATTTTTATGCTTTTTTCCCCCATATTAGCATTTTTATCAGTCACAAAACAGCACAACTTTAGTAGCCACCCTCGCTGGCAGGATTACCTTTAGTTCTAACTAAGCAGCCGAAAAATTGCCGTTGGTTATTTTCAGCGTCGTTTTCCACGCTGGCTGATTACTCGCATAATTTGAATAATTTCTTATGACAAAATAAATTAGTCGACTATGAAGTTGTGTGTGTATGTGTGTGTGTGTATCCTGTGTGTGTGTGTGTGTGTGCAGTGGCTAAAAGTTTGTTGCATATATTAAAAGTTAGTCAAGCTGTTCCCGTTGTTTTTGTTGTTGTTGCTGGTTTTGATAACTTAATTATATTATATTTTGCGTGAGCCAAAATTTGTTGCCACAGTGGGACAAAAAAAGCCGAAAAAAATAGAAATTGTTGTTTAGGTGATTAATTAGCACATAATAAAGTGGCAAGCGCACGGAAAATTATTTAAGTGTTTTATGATTTATTCATAGAGGTCGCATAACCACCGAAAAACAACAACAGCAACAACAACAACAACGAGAACAACCACAAAATTGGAAATAATAATTAAATAATAAACAAGCGATTTGAATACGCGTAAAACGCATAAAACCAATTAGCATGTTACACAAATTAATTAAAAGCGGAAATCAAAAGACCCCAAGAAGCATGTCACACAAATTTCAGACCAATAAATATGTGTACAGCATGTCAAGTAATTGTTTTGACAGGAAAAAAAAGTTTATGTAATTTTGAATAGAATATTATAATCTTGGTTGTTTTATTTATTTATTTTTTTATATACTTTAAAAGCGTAAAATTTTTAGAATAAAAATAATTACAATTGTTTAGACAAAGAAAAATATTTAGTTTGATAAAAATTCTTTTCTTGGTATTTGTATTAATTTATTTTAATATTATTAAAATAAAATCAATTAGATCAATTTTAAAAAAATAAGAAGCAAATAGGTTTCATTTTTTTAAGACAAAGCAAATTCTTTACATATTTAATTAGCATTAAACAATTTTTTATTGAATGTTTGTTTTAATTTAAATTTAAATTTTTTTTTTTCAAATATTATTGTTTTTTATGTATCATTGAAAGTAAAAAAGTACAATTATTTAGATCCAATGCGCTTAATAATTCAAAAAAATAACATCAATATAATTTTTCCTGTCAAAACAATTACTTGACATACTGTGCATACATGTAATTATAATAAGCAGCTTGTTTTTGTTTTTGTGTGGGTTGATACCCAAAAAATAAAAAGATACTGAGAAAGAAAGAAGTTCCAAGTTCCAGCTGAGAGACGTTGTCAAAACAAGCATTTATATAAAGCTGATTAAGTCACATTTCACATATCGTTGCGGAGGGAGAGAGAAAGGAAGAGAGAGGAGTGGGAGTGGGAGGGCTGGAAGGTAACGCATACATACACACATACATACACATGTATTACCTGCCTCATTTCATTGAAAATTTCTTTTGATTGACTCGAGTGAGTCACAAATTTGAGCCCAAATTGAAATTGTTCTCGGTGTGTGTTTTGTTTATTTTTGGGCCTAATTTGACAACTTAAGCCCAATGCTCATTTAAACTGACAAGCATTTGTATCTTGTATCTGAAAATCTTTGGGAATATGTGTGAGCTGTTTTTTTTTTTATATGTGCGGCACTCTTTGATTAAATTGATAAAGATTTCATAAAAAATTAAGTATAAGAATTGTATTTAAATGATAGATTTTCTTCGAATGATTTTCCTTTTAGGAGAAGAAACTTTTGGGGAAAAGCAATAATGCTTAGAAAATTTCAATTACTAAATATGTCAATTAATCTTAAATTGTAGTATTTGATGCTTTTGGTTAAAAAGCTCAGGAAAATAAAATAATTTAATCATTGTATAAAATTGAATTAAATAACTGTGTTTTCTATTTAATTTTGGAATTCCATATACGAATTGTATTTAAATTAATTTCCTTTGAATTATTTTCCTTTAAGGAAACTGTTAAATAGCCCAATAATGCTAAATGAGTTTCAATTACTAAATATTAATTACAAAATTAATCTAAATTTTTGGAAATTGAAAAAATTCTAAATAATCTTATTAAACAATTCGTTTCAATTTTTTGTTTTATTAAAATTCTTAAATAAAACATTTACACTTCCTTGAGCTAAAATATAATTCACAATAATTATTGTTTATATTTATTTGTATACTCGTGTAATTGAATATTCACACTCTTTGAAATGTTGTTTACCCCATTGAAATGGGAATTTTCCCAGTGCTCCTGGTCTTCCTTATATGTATGTATATGCATTTACTATACATGTCCACCCAGAGAACTCTGCCTCATTAGCCTTAATAATAGTTTAGGTTGCTGGCAAATCGCAGTAATACAAAGCGAGACACACGACTTCCGTTTAACCCCCTCCCCTCTCCATCCCCTCTCTCTTTGACCGCTGCCAGCCGCAGACAAACTTATCGCCTCAAATATCGCATGTGAAAAGTCAAAAGGGAGCAGGTCCTTCTCTTCTCCCTCTCCCTCTCCCTCTCTCACTCTCACTCGCTTGTGCTTGCCTCATTTAACACCCACTCGATCAACGCGCTCAAATTTCTCTTTCAATTTCAATTTGAATTGTGGCCTTCATCTGCTTCTTCTTCTTCATCTTGAGCTGACTTTGACTGCATTAAGAGAGTGTGAGAGAGAGAGAGGGGAGGCGAGAGGAATATAATACGACAGGGCGTGTTTGCTTGCGCCACGTGTCACCCTGTATTTAATTAGCTATTTATTTACTTGCTGACATGCCGAGCAAAGCAGAGAAGAGAGGGTAGAGAGGGAGAGGGGCGGCAGAGGGGGGCGGGACACAACGAACAGTCGCACGCACAGTTAATAAGCAGTTAAATCGGCTACAAAGGACGACAAATATGCCCAGCAGCAGCTGCCTGGGCAAACAACAAAAGAGACTGAGAGTGGGGCATTATTAAGAGAGTGGGTCGTGGGCTGTGGAACGTGGGCTGTGAGTCGTGGGTAGTTGGACTGTCACACGCTTCGCTTGTTTCACATTTTGTTGACACTCACACACACAAAAACACACGACGCATTTTTAATTTGCAACAGTTGCAAGGTGCGAGGGGAAATTCTAACACAGGTATAGATTTAAGGGGAGGGGTGAGGACACTACGGGAAAATGTGATATTACTGATTTGATATTACTGCTGTGCATTTATTAAAAAGGAAGAGCAACTATATATTAAACTACAGATAGAGCTCATTGATATCTGACTTTGTCTACTAAAGAGTATCTAAGATTCAATAGAAGAGCAAATTTTGTTTAGTAAATATGCAGTGCTTATTTTCAAGTAAGAGTCGCTGTTAAGCTGCATACAATTAACGTCCACTGTGCTAGTTTAGTTGCTCTATTGAAGAGCAGCTGCGATCCTAAAGAAGAGCGCACTTTAGTTACAGTTCACAGTGTAGACTAAGAGCGCAAATACGCACTGCTGATATAAAAGAAAGAGCAGCTGTTAAGCTACAATTAGCGTCCAATGTGGAATCTAACTTTGTCCGTTGAAGAGCAGCTGCAGCAGCTGAGCTCCAGTGCTGCCTGTTTTTGAGAGCCCGCAAAAGCAAGATTCTGAGTAAATATAGGCTAAAAACTGAGCGATGTGTAACAGTGTCATTAATGGGTTCACATTTAATGAGATGAATCTTATCAACTAGTGATGTCAAATCATCAATAATAAAATCATATATATTTTTATGCGTTTGAAATATGCTTGATTTATAAGCTATTTGCAAAATTCATAAGCTATTTCATTTTTAAATGTCCTAGATCTAGCCTGAAATAAGCTAATCTAGCAACACTGCTGAGCTAAAAGATCAGTTGTAGAAGCTGAGTCTGAATTGGTTTTAAGCTCTGATCAATTGAGAGAGTGCGCTTCAGTTAGGCTGCACGCACACTGGGAGCTGAAAGCGGAGCTTACAGCTGAGCTGATCAGCTCGAAAAAATCAAACACACTGCTTGTATAAAAACGCGCAAACTGAAAGCTGAGCTGATATGTACATATATCAGTTAAGTTCTGAAATTATCAGCTCGCCTATAATCTCAGCTGTAAGCTCCGCTTTCAGATCCCAGTGTGCGCGCAGCCTAAGTTCAGCTCTCAGCCGGCAGTGTGCGCGCAGCCTTAGAGTGCACAGTGGACTCTATGTCTATTCTAGTTTGTTTATAGCTTTACGGACAAAAAAGCTTCTCAACAGATCAAGTTTTTGCTTTACAGAGCATTCTCAAAATTCCGCTCAGCCTCTGTAGAGTCACAGATAATTCAGCACAACTTATTTTAGTCCTTTTTTTTTATATAGTAGGGACAAAGGCGGCATCAAGTGTAAATCAATACGCTTGTCGGCTCCTTAACTAATTAAAACATCTTGACAGGGACAAAGCTTTTGTTGTTCAGCTCCAATTTGGTCGAAGACGCCGAAAACAGAAACAGGACGAAACAGGATGCCAGGGGCAATGCCAACAGAGAGAGTCCTGGCCCGGAACTAAAAGCCAACAAAAGGAATAAAAAACATGTCATAAGGACTCCACGCTGTGTCTTTGTTCACGGTTTTGGATTTGGGAATTATGACAGGAGCTTGCAAGGACCTGACTGATGTCTGTCTGCCCTATATAATTAGGGTTCGAGTCGGCAGCTAAAAAATGTAAAGGAAAGGGAAGGTTTTTTAATTGAATTAAAGCTTGCACACGGGCAAAAGTAAAGTAAAGTAAAAAAAAAAAAAAAAAAAAAACTCCAGCAGATGCATTTGGCAGGACATTAGCTTAGGCGCCGCTATCAATATCCTTGAACGCAACGGGTTGTCTCCATAATTATTACGTAGCCCACATTTTTCTACCCCAACTCGACAATTTTTCCATGCAATTAATTTGACGAGTGCAACTTTCAATCAAATTGATTGAATTGCATGACATGCGATTCGAAAATGGAAATGGAAATGGAAATGGAAAACTACATTGAGATAATCACACGTTATGCCGGAGTTTAGATTTCATAGTGCACGATAAACGATAAACAGGCCAAATTGGCCTAGACGGGCCCACAAGGGGCCCAAAGCTAGTTAGCCAAATGGCAGCAAAACTTTTTCCAATTTCGTTAGCCACAAAAACTTTTGTTGGACTTTTGGTGACGGTGACAGAGACGATAACGGAAACGGAAGTATTCCAATGAATATGCGTAGAAGTAGCTCAACAATGACCATTATAATGACAAGATGCTGTATTCTCTTTTATACAACTACACTTAAAAAAAATCCTACTCTAAAACTTCCTAAAAACGGCAATTTTCATTTTGAAATTTCGAAAATTATCAAAAAAATTGACTTTATTTAAATTGTGATTTTTAAATAAAATTTTTAAATGGTCACCCTAGAAATTTTTGAAACTTGTTTCTACAAATTGAAAATAGTGTTCTTAAATCTTAAAACGACTTATTTAAATTTGTTTTTTAAATAAAAAAGATTTTTTTAAAATGGATACCCTAGAAATTTTTAGAAACTTGTTTCTACAAATTGAAAGTATTTTTTTTAAATCTTACAACGACTTGAAATGCGCAAAAAATTATTATATTCATCAATTTTAGAAAATCGTTTCCTGAAATATTGAAAGTATGTTTTAACTCAAATACATGTTAAACTAAAAACGGTCTAGAAAATTTAATTTTCATCTTAAAATTCGACTTGATTTTAGAAATTCATTTTTAGAAAAAAGAAGTATTTTTTTTAAATTAAAATTAAAAAGGTTTTCAAATACGGTCGCTCTAAATTTTCGAAATTCCTACATTTTAGAAAAACATTAATGAACATTTTCTAAAGGGAACTTTTTACATTTTTATGAAAACTCAAGATTAGCAAACTTTTCTCAATTAAAGCGCATTTCTAATTTTAGTTATTTGTTTTCTGAAATATATAAACTAAGTATTCTCAGTGTATCTCCTTCTCCCTCTCTCTCTCTCTCTCTCTGTCTCTCTCGCTCCTTTTGGCGTTGTAGTTCAATTTGCAAACAGTTTTATTAAGCTGCTGAGCTCTTGTGTGTTAAAAGTCAATTTTCCAATTTGCAAACTGTCAAAAACATTCGAAAAGCAATTTGTGCCATGGCACACACACATACACACACACGCACACAGCGTGTGAGAGAGATAGAGAGAGTGAAAGAGAGTGAGAGAGAGAGTGAGAGAAATTGCGTATACGCCTTGTATGCGTTTTGGGACGACGACACTTTGCGGCTGAAGTTTTCCAATAAAACGGCACAAACTTTGCTGCGAACAAAATTAAAGAAGACGACGATGAGCGATAAACGATGAGAATAACGGTCGCCCATTGGGGTTGTTCTTCCTCAGCTGCTGCTGCTGCTTCTTCTTCTTCATCTTGTTGTTGACCCTGTAGTTCAAGTTTTAAGAGACTTATAAGTTGGTGACAATGTTTTCTTAGATCTCAGAGACTAGAAAAGTTAGAGCAATGAAAATTGGAGACAATATTTTTTGATATTCTGATTGCAACTCAAGCTAATATTAGAATTTTGGCAAATTTTGAAAAATAAACAATACAACTTATGGTGATTTAAAATATTTCTTTTTTAATTTTTTTTTTATGTGTTATTTTAAATATTACTATTATTATTAAATTTGTACTTATATTTTATGTTTTTTATTTTTACTTATTTGATGTTCATAACTTTTTTTTTCAATTGGTAAAATAAAAATTAAAAAATAAATTTTATTCTATAATTTTGAAATAAAAATTGAAAATAAAAGTTTATCCAGTTTCTTATAACTCTTACTTGCGGTCCAAGTTTTAAATATATTTCTAAATATTTTTATGGCACATAAATTTGTAATTTCAATTCTTTTTTCATATAAACATACATATTTTTTTTGTGATTTGAAAGTTTCCTATTAATATTCAATTTGTACTTACATATATTTGATTTTTAATATTTTTAATTATTTCATGTAGATTTAAAATATTTGTTCTAAATATTTTTATGGCACTTACATTTTTTTTTAAATTCCTTTTTCATCTTTGGTGATTTGAGAAATATTTTTTAATATTTTTTTTGTGATTTTAAATTTTCCTATTAATATTCAATTTGTAGATTTTAAATATTTTTTCAAAATATTTTGATGACACATAAATTTGATTTTAAAATTTGTTTTCTATTTTTGGTGATTAAAGAATAATTTTTAAATTTTTCCTTTACGTTTTTTTTATTTTTTTTAATTTGTAGAAGAGAAAAATTGTATGCTGGGCATCTTAGAGTCGATCATCTCAGCTGTAGCACTCTCACTTATTGTTGTAGTTGTTATGGGGGATGATGCTCAACGCCATTTAAGTTTATGGGCCAAAAGGGGGGCGTGGTGGGGGACGGGGGGATGTCAACCATTTTTTGGAACGTAAATTGTTTGCTGCCAATGTGAAGTTTATGAAAAAGATTAAAGTTGAAAAGTGGTTGACTCGGGAGTGGGGGAAGGGTGTGGGGAAGGGGATGGTTAAGGGAGAGAGGGGAGAGAGTGGAGAGGGGTAGGGGTAGGGGGTTGGGGGTTGCTTGTGGCCGTGGCGCGTGCTCTGTGAAAATTCTCCCCATGAATGCCAAATGCCAGTGGCAATGATAATGATGATGTTAGTAATGATGATAATGACAATCATGATGATAATGATGATGCTGCTGCTTGCCACATGGGCGGGCAACACAAAATGTTGCAAAATTGAAAATGGCTGCAACGATGTGTGTGTGTGTATGTGTTTGTATTTGTATGTGTGTCTATGGGGGTGGAAAATTGAGTTTGATGTCAGTCGGAGGTTGGGGGCTGGAGGAAGGGGGTTGGGGGTTGGGGTAGAGTTGCCACAACAGCGCAACAGCCAAAGATGAAAGCAGACAATTTGCCGGGACTTCATCATGATGATGATCTCAATAATAATGACGTTGATGGGCGCCACAGCCATCAATAGTATGCTTTCTCTCTCTCTCCACCTCTCTCTTTCTCACTCACTCCCCAGCTGTAGCTGTCTCTTTCATGCTGTCTCGTTTTTGGGGCCTTATGAATGGAAATTACAAAATTGATTTTGATGATTTAATTAAAATGAAGAAGCACAAACTCAAATTATAACAGTCGTCGGGCGAAAGCGGCAGCAACAACAACAACAACAACAACAGCAAACTTGGCTTTTGATTGGCCTCCCTCTACCCCTCCCCCTAACCCTCCCTCTATTCCCTACACTTCTCCTCCCTCAGCCAAAATTTCAATATTCATTTAACATTTGAAATTCTCCCTGTCTCTCTGTATAAGAATATGTATGTGTGTGTGTGTGTGTGTGTGTGTGTGTGTGTGTGTGTGTGTGTGTGTGTGTGTGTGTGTGTGTGTGTGTCTGTATGTGTATTGCAAATGTGGCCTAAAGCTGCTAACTTTAATTTATTTTCTTCGTACAGATTTGAGCGACAGGAAATTAGACTTTGAGTTGAGTTTTGTGGCTCCTTGAGCTTTTGTTATTACTGTCACTCATCTATGCTAATTGAACTATAGTATGTATGTATGTGTGTGTGTGTGTATGTGTATAGATTCATTCTCCACTTAGCCAAGTTAACATACTAAACAGCCAGCAAAGTTACGGACTGTAACTGAGCTGGGAATTAAGTTTGTAGATTTAGGGAAATTTTTAGAAATTTTTATTTTAAATATTAGATAATTTGAATTATTTAATTAAATTGTCTCTGTTTTATATAAACAACGTATTTTAATTAGATGTTCTTTCAAGATATTCTTTCATTTTAATTACATTTCATTAATAAATATATAACTTATTTAATTAAACGAAACTGCTTTTAATTTTCTAGTAAGAAATTGTGTGACTTTAATAATTATATTTTAAAGTTTTAATTTTTGTTTTATGTAAATTCTTATAGTTTTCTATTAAAACTGGGAAAAACAATGATATTTTAAAAACTTCATTTTCATTGTGAAAGCATAAATTTAAACAATTCATTATTATTATTATTATTTTATTCTTTTTTTAACATTTAAAAAAGAAACCTATTTTATCTCCTTAATTTTATTTATATAAATTTATTTATATATAAATATTTTAATAAATAGTATTTAAGTTTTTGTTTATTTCATTTTATTTTATTTTTTTTAATAAAAAGTTATTCATCTATAGTTAAAAAAAAAAAATGTTTGTCATTATTCAAAAACCACGTTTTTCTTAGAAAAAGTTAAATTTGAAACATTTCAATTATATTAATAATCAATCTTAATTTATTGAATTTATTTTTTTTTTAATCAAACAAATTATTTTCCATAAAAAATCAATCCATTGTCATTTTTATAATCAACATTTATTAAACAATTTAGCGTGCTTTTTGAGAATTGCAATAACATTTTAATTAGTCTCGTTTAAACGTTCCTTTAACTGTTCATGAACTGTTTTATACACAACACACACACACACACACACATACTTATGTATACTATAAGCAATTACCCAGCAGCCTCAACTACTTATTGGCCTTAATTAGTTGCCAAAGTTGATTTGCGCCATGGAAAAGCACAACAACAAAGAGAAAACAACAGAGAAAATTTGCACTTGCTCTTAAACTACAAAGCAGCGAGGGAAGAGAAGAGAAGGGGAAGGGGAGGGGTAGTGATAGGGGATACGTGTAAGGGAGATAGCGATAGCGAAATTTGGTAATGCAAATCAGTTTTCTGCCTCAGCGACAAATTGACAACGAAAATAATTTAACGCGCCATTATGTTTAATTAAACAGCCGCAGCAACCAAAGCGACAGACAGAGACAACAACAACAGCAACATCCACAACAACATCCACACACACACACACACTCTTATAAAACTCACACAGACTTGTTTATGTCGTAGCAACAACAACAACAACAACGTTAGTCAAGTCAACATAATGGTAATGAAATTTCCATCAAAAATAATTTCTTATTAATTTGCGCAAATTGCATTTAATTACTTTGAGCGCAGCAGCAGCGACGCCGGCGGCAAACGGAAATCCAAAATATGCCACCCACTTCACTCACTCAGTCCACATGCCAATCTCTTTAACTGCGCGCTCTCTGCCTCTCTCTTTGCGTTTGCTCTCTTTGGCGTTTGCCACTAATTAGACAGACGCTTGGGCTGCGCGCTGGTTGGCAGAGCTTTACACACACACCGAGACAGACAGATATACACACACACTTACATATTTAAACGTAACGATAATTCTAATTAGAGCTACGGGCAACTAATTGAATTTTATTTCTGCAGCATTTGGCCACGTCAATCGTTGTTGTTGCCTTTGCTTTTGCTGTTACGCCATTTTGTTTGTCCAGCTGTCTGTCTGCTCTGACTACTCTTCGTCTGCTGCTGCCTCTGCTGGCGTCGCTGCTGCTGCTGCTGCTGCTTTGTGCGTTCTCTTTTGTATGTAGCTATCTCGCTCTGGCGCCTGTGTGCGTCTGTTTTCATTAACAATTTGACTGGGCGGCCATTTTGCTTTTTTGTTCAACTTTTGGTATCTTGCTCTTTGCCAACTCTCTCTCTCTCTCACTCTTTCTTACGTCTTGTAATTAAGCTCATTCAGTTTTGCAATTATCTTTGATGACCTTAGCGCTGTTATTGTTGTTGTTGCTGCTGTCAATTGAGGCTGTTGTTGTTATTGTTGTTGTTATTGTTGTTGTCTGTTCGCCTGATTCAATTAGCGCGTATTCCTTGTGTTGCCCAAATTCGCCTGTGCTGTGTTTAATTGCTCTACAGCTTATAATTAACTGACACTTGTGCTTTTCGCTCTCTTCATGTCTCTTTCCGTCTCTTTCCTTCCATTCGCAGGTCTGGTTCCAGAACCGACGCGCCAAGTGGCGTCGCCAGGAGAAATCGGAGAGTCTCCGTTTGGGGCTGACGCACTTCACGCAGCTGCCGCATCGCTTGGGCTGCGGCGCTTCCGGTCTGCCCGTCGATCCGTGGCTCTCTCCGCCGCTGCTGAGCGCGCTGCCAGGTAAGAGAGTGACACACAGAGAGAGAAAGAAACAATAACTGTAATTACTTCCTTGCAGGTTTCCTGTCGCATCCGCAAACGGTTTATCCCAGTTATCTGACGCCGCCGCTGAGTCTGGCGCCTGGCAATCTGACCATGAGCAGCCTCGCCGCCATGGGCCATCACCATGGGCCACATCCGCCGCCGCACAGTGGGCAACTGGCGCCGCCGTCAAGTGGGCCACCCCCACCCCCGCATCCACACGCACACGGACACGCGCACGCACACGCACACACACACGCAGTACACTCGCACTCACATCATCTCTCGCCGCATCTCTCGCCGCACCTGTCACGCATGTCGCCGCACGCAAATTCGCTGTCGCCGCATCACATCGTCACGCTCTCTTCGCTGCCGCCCACAACGACGCCGACGACGACGACAGCGATAGCGACAGCGGCGTGTTCGACCGCGTCGTCTTCATCTTCGTCGCTGGAATGCAGCGGACCCGATGTCTGTATGTCACCGCAGAACCTCAGCATTTCCAATGCCGATTCCAATGGCGATCCACGCGATGTAAACAGCGATGCCGAAGAGCGCAGCGAGCGCGAAGAGCGAGAGAAGTGCACCAACGAACTGCTCGATGTGGGCAGAGAGAGCCCGCCGCCCCCCGCCTCCGCTGCCTCGTCCAGCGGTGCAGCGCCCTCTGTGGATATGCGCAGCAATTCCATTGCCACGCTGCGAATCAAGGCGAAGGAGCATCTCGATAATCTGAACAAGGGTCTAATCTCCATGGTTTAGCTCTTATGCTCTTACGATCCACATGCAATCCTCAAAATGTTAGCCTTAGTTAAGCCCACATTACACATTCAGTCCACAATCAAAATCCCGTAAGAGAGTAATATTATCATATGCTCTTACGATCCACATACAATCCTCAAAATGTTAGCCTTAGTTAAGCCCACATTCCACATTCCATTGTAAGAGAGATTTATGCATACATAAGTAATATTATCGTATTATCGTTCCCGATTAATTGTATGTGTTTTAGTTTAGCGAATTTGACGTTGTAATCTTTATTTGTACTATAGCCGAAAAACCAGTGAAACAAGAGTTTTCAATCTCAAAATAAGAATATAAATAAAAAATTATAATGACGTGTTCCAAGTTCCCTATTCACTTCAATTTCCCACAAAAAAAACACCTATAAATTATGTAAGTTAACTTTTTTATTTTTTAAACATTGGTGATCTTTTGGCGAAAGCGGAAATTGGAACACGCCTGATAAATATGTAGATTTTAGATTTATTTGTATCTCAAAAAAAAAAACATCTGGAACCTAACCCAATGCATATTAGCACTAAATAAATAAACAAGTTTTAGCTCACATCGATTTTAAAATTATTTACGTTTTGCATTTTTGGCGGTTGGAAAGGGGAAATTAACATTTTGCCAAATGTCACCAAATTCAAATTGTAATTTGGCTGACCACAAAATTAGAGCAAAGCAGATTGTAAACATTTTCCAATCTGGCTATGTAATGAGATTAGTGGTATTGGTTGGCGAATTCCATTATAATGGAAATATGCGTGTTTGCAAATATGTATGTGTATGTGAGAGTGTGTGCTTAAAATTACACACTGTAAGCGAACTGCTGAAGAACAATTAGCAAAACGTCCCACTGTTAAGAGCTGCAGCTTGCAGTAACAAAGTGGAGATCGTTTAACATAGCGCGGTGCTGTTAGCGATTGCAATGCTGGCAGAACCGAAGAAAAGCTGAAAACAATGGATTCCACTCTGTGGAAGCTGAGCTCAATTGGCGCTCTGATGTTAGTGGCCACTGTTGTCTCTATGTAAATGTAGCAGGTGCTATAACTAGAGTATTGATCTAAGAGAGGAGCACAGTTGGAGCAGACCTGAATTTCCTGTGTACACTCTATAATTTGGTTGTATTACAATGAACTTTGGCTTGATTAAATAATGAGCCAAACTCGATCTTGCAATTAGCTCAATCAAAACGTTATCAGCATTGTTAATCGGCTGTTCGAATCTCATTAATGACTCAATTAATAATCAAAGCCCCAAGCAGTTGCACTCAAGAGAGAGCTGATAGCAAAAGCAAAGAGAGAGACAAATTGAAATGGCTGACAAGCAGCAATTAAATGCAATTAAAAGAGACTAAATGCACAGCAAACAAAGGCGCATAATGACACATAATTGACAGGTGAAAGAAGAGGGAGGGAGGGTGATGGAAGGGGGAGGTAAGTTGTAGTACACGTATTTGTGGTAGTCGAATCTAATAAAATAATGAATAAATTATAATTGATTAACGCCGCGGGCAATTAAAATGTAAGCACGTTGACCACCCCCGCCCCCTGCTGTCCACAAACACACATACACATGCACACACACTCTCTTACAATGAGAATGACCTCGGCACAGTCTCGTTTGCATGCATGTGTGTGTCTCTCACACACACACATATGCACAATGATAATTGCAGGCAATTATACCCAATGCTTATCACACGCACAAAATCTTGGAAAGTCTCTTTCGAATGCATGTACAGTATGTCAAATAAGTGTGCTGACAAATGATAAATATAATATAATATAAATATTAATGAATGAAAATGAAAATGAAAATGTTTTTTATTTTTAAAAATAGATTTTTTTTATATCATTTCACTTATTAATAAAAATAATTTGAAAATCAAGAAAAGGATTTTTTCGCTTAACATAAATAAATTTGTCCACACTCTTTTATCACTAACTGTAAATTGTTGACGCGGCAGGGGGAAAATCGCCCGGGGAAATGAATAGGAATCGGAATATTTCTTGGTATAGTTATAGTCAAAGTTATAGTGACATGTTGGGGGTGATTTGAGGTTCTGTTTAAATTGTGAGGCAATTGCAACGTTGCAATCCATTTAAGGCACTTAATTAAATGCATGGGAAAATTACAGTTTTAATGGGAAATGTATTACCACTAAATAATGCAAGGTTGAAAGCCTTAAATGTGTGTAAAGCTGCACAAAAGTAAATAATTTTTTCACTTTTTTTTACACATAGTTCATATTTATTTTTAAATTTAGTAACAATTTTTCGAATACCAAAAATCATAAATTTATTTTATAACTACATTAAAACACATTAGTGGCGCCATCTATCGTTCGTTGCAGCATTGAATTTGCTTGGCAAGCAGTTTAAACAGACACTGCTTTAGAACAACATGCAAGCAGTGCCCAACATTTTAACGCGCTGAATGCGTAATAAAATTATTGTTATAAATTTGAAAATTTAGTAAAATTAATAAAAACTATAATTTAAATTTAATATGATTTTCAAAAAAGGAAAACACATGCTGTGGCTTCACAATATCAAAGTACTTTTCACACTGCTTACTGTTGCAGCAAGCAGTGCAAGCGTTTGAATTTTAAAAGCTTTACGAGCTGTGAGCTTTTCAACTGTCAAGTATCAAATGCAGGCGAGCTTTCGATATGTGCATTAATCAAGCAAAGAGGCAATTTAGACAATTCAATTTCCCAGCTGTCAAACTGTAAATGTGCATTGAAAGAGAAGGGGAAAATGCAGTCAATTAATGTGCACTTTATTATTAGCTGCACGCCGATTGAGTGATAAAGAAAATACCGAAATAAAGGGTAAATAAGAAGAAAATCAATTTAAATAAGGAAAAATAATGTGGTTGCTGCCAAGCACCATATAAGGCGAAAATAACACAAGATGAAAACACAGCAGCAAAACACATGTGTGCAATGGGAAAGAAAACATGTATCACTCTCTCGATCGCACGCTTGCTCTTCGGCTGCGGACCCAGAAATAAGTGCATTGGAAGCCAAGTGCAAGTCAAAGTCCAAGTGAATTGAACTTGACGCAAATGACGAATTAAAATTCCTGAATCATTTTCTGCGCCAAAAACAAAACATGGGATGAGCTTTTTGGTCGCAGACACAGAGACTGAAGAGAGCGCAGACAACGACAAGTGTTACACAGCTACAACAACAACAACTCTCTCTCTCTCTTGCTGCCGCTCTCTTTGCGTGTGTGTCTATAAATAGAAATTGTCAAAAACCACCGAGTCCATTGGATGGCGCTTGATGGAGACGCGTTCAGCGGAAGCGCCGCCAACGCAAGGCAAGCAGTGTGGTTGGGTGGGGTGGGGTGGGGTGGTGAGGGGTGGTATGGTGAGCAGCTGTCCATAGAACTTCCGATTGAACTAGCCAAATGTTCAACTACATATTGTAGTAATGACAAATGCACGTCCGTTTATGTTCGTAGCTTGATCCAGACTGATCTCGCTCTCTCTTTATTAATTATTATGTATCCCTATGTGCTCTCTCAGCTGGGCTGTTAAGAGTGCTAACAGTTATTGGACAGTAAACTGTTGTTATGTTATTGCTACAGTATGCATATATTCCATTACACTTTACATACACACATACAATGCAATACACAACTGGATCGTATTTGAATTTTGCTACCCACAAGATACATACATACATACATATGTATATCGCATATTGATGACATACAGCTGATCGAGCCCGTTTGGTCGATGATGAAAGCGTTGGCGGTATTTCTTTTCATATTTCCTTTTCCTTCTACTTCTCATTTGTTTTCTCCCTCTGTTTGGTTGTTGTTGTTTTTCCTCTATGCGCTTGCTTTTTGTGTATATAAAATAACAATGTTAAAAATAAAATCTTCAGCGCAGAAATGAAACCAGCGCCAAAAAAAAAAAATAAAAAATAAAATAACACAAAACACAACAAATTATCGAAAAGCATTTTGTGAATATATATCGTATATACATAGTACATATATATCGTGTATATATCTAACTGAAAAATTTGACTTTTGCCGCGCACCATAAATGTCCGCGTCATTTATTCCGATTGCTTGTAGAGAGAGGCAACTGCTGATTATGAGATTTGGGTGGAACACAAATATCATTTCATTTAATTAATTTAATTATAATTAAAGTAACATATTTTGACTAATTATTCGAATAGCATGAATATTGAATTAAATTATAGAATACATTTTTGAAAATTTTTAAATATTTTGCCAATTAAATAAATGTTTTTATAAAATATTGAGATATTATCTTTCACAATCTAAACTAAAATTTGCAAATTAAATAAAAAGATACAGTAATAATATACGAAATATACGAAAACTTATATTTTTTTTGTATGTATTTTTGAATGAATTATATTGAATTATAAGGATATGATAATATAATATAATTAATTAATTAATCTAATATTATTAAAAAATCAGCAAATAAAAATATTTATTCAAGTTATAAATACATAAAAGCATGATCTAAAAATATTTGAGTTTTTTACAAAAATTATTTTTAAATAAATTTATGTATTTATAAATGATATTGTATTTAATTAAATATATGTTTTAATATTATTAGAAATTTCAAATCTTTTTAAATACTTAGCCAAGTAATTTTAATGGGCCCACTCTAATCTATAGAAGGCTATGGTATCTATACTACTTATTTGAAATACAAATATTTCAACATATTGCCTTTGCTCTTCTCTAATTTGTATCTCTGTTTCTTCTCTATATCTTCTCTATTTCTGCTCTATTTTTTCTCTATTTCGAATTTAGTTTTCTGTTCTTGAATATTTCGTTCTTCGTTCTGGAGACATATATACATACTTATATATGTATGTACAGTGCGGCATTCATAGACTATGCGAATTGTATTTTTGTCGCCATTTGACATATAGATAAATACTATATTCATGAGTGTATATGTGGCTATATTCATGAGTGTATTCACTGGCTTTGCTTATACATTGCGATATGGCCACTTGTCTGCTTTGGGTTGAAATTATTGCAGGCAGCACGTGAATCCATTTATGACTAAATATTTGTCTTTTTCGAATAAAAACTCAATTAGTTTAAGTTGGAAAATGTTTGAAAGTTTTGGAAATTACTGCGATTTGAAATGCGATATATGTTTGTGTGTGTATCTGAGTATTTTATTATTATTTTAGCTGATTGAAACACAATGAGATGCCTCGAAACTAAAATATTCCAGGGCAACTCAAAATTTTCAGCTCTGGAATATGTTTGTGTATCTTGCCTCTCACTCTCACACTATATCTCTCTTCATGTGTGTGTATCTATGTAACCCACTAAAAATAAAACCCCATCTCCATCTCTAGCAGGCAGTGCATGCACTCAATTTTTCTCTTTTTCTTTAATTCTGTATGTTTTTGAATCGAAATTCTAATTTGGATGCGGCATCCGATTCTGATTGGGATTCCAGCATTCACAGATTCAGATTCAACTGCTGGAACGGGTGTTTATGCGCCTGGTTGACCTGATTTACTTCGTATTCCCCGTCCCTGTATTCCCTGCCTGCCACATGCCACAGGCGGTGCCTCAAATTAGCTGCCAAGTGGTGCATTTTATGATAAACAACCGCCAGTTGCAGTTGCAGTCGAGTACACTCAGAGAAAACTAGTTATATTAAAAAATAAATATATTTACATTTGAATTATATTATATTGAATGTAAATAGACAACCTAAATGTAAGACATTTTTATATAAAGCGAATCATAAATTTTCAATTTCAAACTTATTATAAAAATAATAAAACCAAAGTGAAAAACGCCTAAAATTTAAAATGATACATATTCGAATTTAATACTTAATAGAAAATCTTTTTTAATTCTGTATTCTTATTGAATTTTTAATAAAAGTAAAATTTCTATAGATTGGCAAAAATTAATATTTATTTTAAATATTTTCAAAAATTATATAAATTGTATTCCTATCTAATATTTTTTGTATAATCAAAGATTTTAATGATTTGTTTAAGAATTTGTGGAAATATTTCAGTGAAATATTTCATTTTTTACTCTAAAATTTTAAATCTGTTCAATCCTAAGTACTGGAAAATTTAGATATACAGTATTTCAATAACATTTAATAATTATAATTTAGTTTTCCACCATTTTAAACTAATTAGCTTATTTCATATAAATATATGAAATTTATTATTTAAAATATAATCATTTGAAATGAGCTTTATTCACATTTAATTTAAAATAAACACTTTAGATTAACTAAAAAATATAAAATCACAAAAGTCAATTAAATTATGTTTACTTAATGACATTTAATATTTAAAACGTATCATTTGTAATTCTTTTCTTGAAATTTTATATTTAAAATGTATCATTTGCAATTCTTTTAAAAAAAAATGCATATGAACATAATATTCACATATTATTTATAAATAAACTGCATTTTGAACACTAAATCAAGCTGTCAATAAATCAATTTAATTAAAATTAAATTTAAATTTATGGTAATTTTCTTTAAGTGTGGCAAGTTGAAGCTTAGCTTATTTAATATAACTATGTTTAGCCTTTTATTTAAAAAATAAACTTTTTAATTTGACTATATTTACATTTGATTTTGATTATTCACATAATGTCTGACTAATTTCATATCAAATGCAAAATCATAGCGCAAAAAACGTTTATAAAAAAAAAATATAATTTTTTAATTTAAATATTTTTTTTCTAAGTGTAGCACGTTGCACGTTGCACGTTGCAGCTGGGAATGCAGCTGCTCTGCTCTCTGCTGGACTCCATTGGACGCTGGTCAGTTGAAGAGCCACCACAAAATGCGCTAAGTAAATCATTGACAATCCATTGATGACAATGGCGATTAGCTCAATTAGCCACAAAGGGGCCAATTGTGGCTAAAACCCTTTCGAATTCTCACTCCACGCCAATTCAATTCAATTCAAATCAATTTATTGCTTTGTTTGTTTCACACGCGTGTTTACAAAGAAAGGGATAAAAGAGAAAGAGAGAGTGCATAGTGAAAGGGCGACACAAATCCAATAAACTGGCAAACTAATTTACAATTAAATTCAGGGATAGTTTTTGGTCACTTTGATGAACTCGAACCCAAAAATTGGCAACTTAATAAAAATTCCGCAAAATTCTGTTGAAGTTGTTACAGTTTGTAGGCTTAAGGGTTGCCACCCCCACAGCCAGTGGCAACATCATCAACATCATCATCATTATCATCATCATGATGTGGCAGCCACAGTCATGTAACGGCTTGTTGCCTTGGCTTTGGGCGTCTCTCTGTGTGCATTTCGCTTGAGCTGTCAAATGCGCAGCGTCTCTCTCCATCTCTCTCTCCCTCTCCCTTGTTCCTCACCCTCTCAGCCTTCCCACCCCTTGCCCTTCTCGCCTCTGTCTCAGTCTGTGTGATGTGGCGACCACTTTGTCACCCAACAGCCGCCAATGTCACCGTTACAGGCTCAATTGCAATTTGTTTTCGTTGATTCCCATTCCCAGGCAAAGCAAGTTAGCAATTTGCACGCAGTGTGCTCGACTCTCAGATGCCCAGTAGACATAAATAATATAAAATAAAACAAGCAGGAAAGGCTATAGTCAAGCTCCCGACATTAGGATACTTGTTACTTTTTTAAATGAATTTAAAATATTTGTTATTGCATGCTTTTAGGCACTTACATTGCTTGAAACTTAAATCGGCCATTACCAACTTTCTATTTGTTCGATCTTGTTACTCTTTAGTAGGATGATAGCTAATAATAGTAGTTATTTTTAATAAGTAAAAGAATTCGAACATCTTGAAAACTGAAAACTGAAACTGAAAGCCGAGCAAGAGATTACCATTTCTAAAAATATTTTTTGATTACAAAAAATTTAATAATAAAAATAATCGAGAAAAGTTAAAAAAAAAATTTAATTTTTCCAGTCAAAAAATAAAAAATAGTCGAAAAGGGTTAGAAAAAATTAAAGTTTTTAAAAAAAAAAAATTGATTTGCATCACAAAAATATTGGTCAAACAATGAACAAAAGAATATTTCGGATGAAAATCGGTTAATTTCTGTTAAAGTTATGCGTAATTGAAAAATCTGTTTAGAGGAAGATATAAAACATAAACGAAATTTTTGCGAAAACATTTCAGATGTGGAAATATATAAAATTTAGTTGCATAATTAAATTAGAGCTCTTCAAAAGACAGATAAGATATTTTGCATGAAAATTGGAAAAGTTTTAAAATGTTTTTAAGTGTTTGAAATTATGAAATATCTTTTCTTAAATTATATTGTTTTTAAATATGATTGTTTAAACTTTAAATGTTTTTGATTTTGATATTCAAATTTATTTATTTATTTTTTTTATTTGATTCCTAGAGCTACAAGACAAAACTTGAATGTAATCTTAAATTACTTAAGATTAAGATTACATTCAAGTTTTGGAAAGGAAAGTAACTTAGGTTAAACAATGTAAATGAAAAATTAATTCTTATAATTCTTATAGCTATTATTACTGCTATTTATAATTCTATTGTTTTTTTTTTTTAAATATACATATTTTTTTTATATATATATATATTTCAGATATTTATGCAGACAGTCAAACATTGTCACAAATCCATAAGCCTCTGTACCCTTTTGGCTGCTGGGCTCAAAATGCCCAGACTCGTTGTTTACTTAGGAACGTGGTGCGGGATTCGAGGATTCGGCTGCGAATACGAATACGAATACGAGTACGGGTTCGAATACGGGTTCGAATAACGGACAATTTGTGGGAGCCGCATTGGCATTGGATAATTCACAAATGAATCCCTTTAGTGTTGGCAATTGGCGCACGTGCACTAAAACAACAGCGCTGCCAGGATACGTGCTCATTATTAAAATTCCTTGGCCAAAAGCCGTTGCCTCCTTTGCCTCCTTTTGCCTCGTTTGCCTCTTTGGACGGCGTTGACAGCGACGCCCCCCACTGTACAATTGACTGGGTTTTTATTAAATTTTGATTTAGCCATTTATACAATCTATGTATTTATTTGCCATTGACATTCTAACATCTCTGAGCTGAGACTTGTGCTTCACAGCCTCAAGGCAATCTCTCTCCGCTGACCTCCTGACCTCGGGCCATTGTTTGTGCTTCGTCCTTTGGCCTGATGCGATTTTATTGCGATTATGGCGCGAGTTTTGATTGCTCATTTGGAAAAGCATTTCATTTGCAATGCCCGGTCGATCTGGGATCATAATATTGAAACAGAAATGCCTTATATACATATGTAACTATGTGGGTTGGTTTAAGTAGGTTTTAACAGGGCTATATTAAGTCAACTGGTAAGACGGGTCTAGAAAAAGTTCCCACATTCGCAGTAAAAATTAGATCTGATGAATAAACGAATGAGGATTTGTTATTGTGGGTTAAGCTATTGTGTTTTTCTGAGCATATTTTAAGGGTAGTTTTATTTATAGTTCAAATGAATTTAAATTGACATTTATTTTTGAATGCGACATAGATTTTTAATATATTTTTCGAAAGCAGCGTTTATTTAGAAAGTTAAATATTTCAGGTGGTCACTTTTTAAATTTCCCATGTTTTGAGTTGAGAATATCGTAGACCAAACTTTGTCTTTAGATATACAGTTGAACTTTTATAACTTGAGCTTGTTTAACTCGAACTTTCTCCAACCCGAACTAAATCGATTGGCAATAAACTTAATAATCTTAAAAAAAAAAGATAATTACTACAAGTCGAAGTCTCCATAACTCGAACGTTTTCATTGTATAATGGTGAATCGAGCTAGTATAACTTTGACTGTATATCTGAAGACAAATTTTATTCGCTATATTCCCACTCAAAATATGGGCAATTTCGTATTAAAATGACTATGCAATAAATTTTAAAATTAATTTCGGGTTCCAATCAATAAGTTATAATTATAATACTTACCTCCAAGATATGTTAATGTCTTCTAAAGAAATTTTGCATAAAAAACTTAATTTCGAATAAAAATCATATACAATAATTTTTGGGCTCATTCATATTATAATATACTACATATCTATATATAATGTCTTAAAGAAATTTGTATATTTAGACAAAAGTCACAACTCCCAAAAATTTATGCTCAGAAACTATAAATTCACATCATTCTAATCATATAGCTAAAGAGATTATATTGATCATGATACATTTGCATTCGTCAGTAAATTATATAATAAGTACAACTATATATAAAAATGAAGAGGGTATGTGCAATTCGTTGTGCTTCTACTTGAATACCCTGCATTTTTGTTATCTAAAAGGGAAATTGGAAAAGAAGAAGAAGAAGCAGCAGTGTCAGACTCAGACTCTGATCTGTTACTATCCCAGTTTAAATATAGAAAAGCGACAAGCTAAATATACTTATTAACTGAAAAGATATATTTTGGCGAATTGAAATTGAAATGATAATATGCATATATTAGTCATTTCTATGGGCTGTCTGGTTCTAAGCCATTCCAACTGAAATATATATAGAAATATATGCAGTAAATATCTATAGGTATATGTATCTATGGACGTACCGAAAAGTATGCTCGTATTGCAGCAATAAAAGCATATGGCCTCGCTGTCCTATTTGCGACATAAATCTTTTCATTTTTAGTTCGAGCAAAACAACATATTTACTAGATAGATAGATACACATGTATCTATGCATAGTATATAGTATCTTATAGATACTTATATGCATGTTTGCTTGTTGGAAGATGTTGCTTTGGTTCAGAGACTATGCCATAAAACGTAAACATGCCCCACTTAGTTGCTGCTAAAAATAAACCATAAACCCAATTTAAATGGATACCCTGGAAAGCAGTGTTACCCCCCAGCCGAGATGCTAGAAAAGTGCAAAGGAGTTGCAGACAATTCACAATTGTAAATAAACAAATTTCAATTTAAATGATGCTCATTACAATGTGAAGAGAGGGAAGAGGAGGGCGAGAAAGGAAGGCAAATAGTTTAAGTGAGGGCGTGGGCAACTCGAAAGAGAAATATGACCAAAAATAGAAGTGCGAACAGTGGAATTTCATTGAAGGTGCAAACGTGCGCGCCAAAAATGAGAAAATCTGAAAAGCAGAAAATCAGAAAATCAGAAAATGAGAGATGCGAGAAATATCGAAAATAGAAAATGAATTTATTACGACATACGAAAAACACGAAAGTTATGAAAAAAAAATTAAATCTGTGGTGGGAGGGGGTTAGCGGTAAATGGGAACGAGGCAAAACGAAATTAATGTTCGAAATCCCCCCACGACCTAAAAAGCAAAACGAACGAAAAGTACAACAAGAACAACAAATGTGTATTCTATTTTGCTCTCACGCACACACCCGCACAGGCAGCAGCAAAGAGAGCGAGCAGCAAGTGTGTGAGAGAGCGGAGAGTGTTGGCGTGAGCGAGAGATCGCTGGAGCAGCAGCCTTGCCTTATACGGCACTTTTGGACTCGTAACGAAAGTGTTTCGGGCGTCGTCGTCGAACGAACGAAAGCAAGCAAAACCGACCGATTGCCAACAGCACGCTCGATCATGCCGAACTGTATGCGCGAGCGAGAGTGAGAGAGGGAGAGATGTTAGCGAACGAAGCAAACGAAGCATTGTCCAAAGGCGGCCCCCCTATGCTAAGGATCTATTTTTAGGCGCCACACAGCGAAACACGAAGGTGGGCAGATATCCATGTATCTATAGCTGTATCTTTAGCTGTAGCTGTATATATGTATGCCTGTTGTTGTTGCTGCTGATGCTGTGGATGCTCGAAAGAGACGGGGAGCGGGAGCGGGAGAGGGCGAAGACTGTGCCAGCGACTGTGGCGTTGTTCAATTTTCTTGGATGCCGCGAAAATCGGGGCAGCTGGTATAAAATCCGAGTACCAACGCAGGGATACTTTAGTCAGTCAGTTGTGTTCCAAAGCGTACACATTGCCGTAATTCTTAATTTAAATTCACCCGTGGTACCGTAAATACAAACAAAAACCCATACAAAATGTGTGACGATGAGGTTGCTGCTTTGGTCGTTGACAATGGTGCGTATACCAAAAAAAACAGAGAAAAAAAATATCAGTTAACATCAAAATATCAGATCAACATAATGGATAGACAGCCCAACCAAAATGGATTATTAATTCAAAAAGATACAATGCAAGAAGTGGATTATATTTTGCAAGGATATTCAGTGCAGTGCTCGCCAGTGACTAAAGAAATTTCGAAATAATTTCAATATCATTTTGATTTCTATCAAAATTTTGATAAACTTTTTACAAAATCAGCAAACAGCAGGAGCATGCAAGATTTTCAGCACATTCCTCAACAGAATTGTGATGTTTTTCAACACATTTCTTAGTTTTCCACAAAAATCCGCAAATTTTCAATCATTTTTCACATTTTTAGTGTGAATAATGAGAATTTCAAATTGTATTTCCCATTTTTCCTGAAGATTTCGATGTTTTGATCTCATCTGAGGCAACTCTCGAGATAATATCAGCAAAAAGATAAATTTTTCAATGCCCTTTCACATTTTTTTGTGATTTCTAAGATTTTTTAATTAAATTTCCCATTTTTCATAAGATTTTCTAGTTTTTCACAAAGATTTCGAGTATTTTTGATCTCATGTGAGACAAAATTTTTAGATATTATCAAATTTTCAGACACTTTTCTCATTTTTTGTGTAAACTGAGGGATTTTCGAAATCATTTTCTCAGTTTCCGTTACGTTTTCGATAGTACAGTGTCCAAATTTTTCAAATAGTTTTTGCTAACGGGCGTATTCTGTTTTTGTTCTCGATCATGCAGGCTCCGGCATGTGCAAGGCCGGTTTCGCCGGTGATGACGCACCCCGTGCCGTCTTCCCATCCATTGTCGGTCGTCCACGCCACCAGGGTGTGATGGTCGGTATGGGTCAGAAGGACTCGTATGTCGGTGATGAGGCCCAGTCCAAGCGTGGTATCCTCACCCTGAAGTACCCCATTGAGCACGGTATCATCACCAACTGGGATGATATGGAGAAGATCTGGCATCACACCTTCTACAACGAGCTGCGCGTTGCCCCCGAGGAGCACCCAGTTCTGTTGACCGAGGCCCCATTGAACCCCAAGGCTAACCGTGAGAAGATGACTCAGATCATGTTTGAGACCTTCAACTCGCCCGCCATGTATGTTGCCATCCAGGCCGTGCTCTCCCTGTACGCCTCCGGCCGTACCACCGGTATTGTTTTGGATTCCGGTGATGGTGTCTCCCACACCGTCCCCATCTATGAGGGTTATGCTCTGCCCCATGCCATCCTCCGTCTGGATTTGGCTGGTCGCGATTTGACCGACTACCTGATGAAGATCCTCACCGAGCGCGGTTACTCTTTCACCACCACCGCTGAGCGTGAAATCGTTCGCGACATCAAGGAGAAGCTGTGCTATGTTGCCCTCGACTTCGAGCAGGAGATGGCCACCGCTGCCGCCTCCACCTCCCTGGAGAAGTCCTATGAACTTCCCGACGGTCAGGTCATCACCATCGGCAATGAGCGTTTCCGTTGCCCCGAGTCCCTGTTCCAGCCCTCGTTCTTGGGTATGGAGTCGTGCGGTATCCACGAGACCGTCTACAACTCGATCATGAAGTGCGATGTTGATATCCGTAAGGATCTGTATGCCAACATTGTCATGTCTGGCGGTACCACCATGTACCCCGGTATTGCCGATCGTATGCAGAAGGAGATCACCTCCCTGGCCCCATCCACCATCAAGATCAAGATCATTGCTCCCCCAGAGCGCAAATACTCCGTATGGATCGGTGGCTCCATCTTGGCTTCCCTGTCTACCTTCCAGCAGATGTGGATCTCCAAGGAGGAATACGACGAGTCCGGCCCTGGCATTGTCCACCGCAAGTGCTTCTAAGCATTTACTCCAATCCCCCCAACTCCACCACCACCTCCACCTGCTGCATAATACAGATGCATACCTGGTTATTATTAACCTTGCTGTGTATCTGTTATTATGTTTGTGGGTCAAACAACATCAACAACAACACAAACAACATCTAATTACATCTGAGATGGTTTTTTATGTCATTTAACCAAATGTGTCATCCCTTGGTTCCAGATTATTTTTTGTACTGACTGAACACTCTACATACTATATATATGTATCTTAAATGAAAACGAAACCCCATTTTAATTGTTTTTTCTTCGTGTTTTCATCCAATGTTAATTGTCTGATTATTTTATTAAGCAATCGCCATCGCTCTTGTTTTGTATTTGTATATAACATCTCCAATAGTATTATGGGGTTCTATTGTTACGAAATGTAAAATAATCAAATGAATGTAATTTTAATTAAAAAAAAAAGATTTATAATTATTTATAAATAAAAACGATTTTTTAGATTTAATTCTTTTCTAAAAACAAACTGGGTTCATCTTGGGGCTACAAATTATCTATCAATCTATCGATCAGGCATTCTATCGATACATTTTCCAAAACTTCTCTATTCTCTATGCTTTTTGTGAATATCTCAAATTTGAATTTTCTATTTTCAGCTCAACCTCGAAAGCTTTTCCCATTTGCTCCTCCCACATTTAGCTCCAGCCATACCTCGTTTCATATTTCCCAAAGCTTTTGCCTCATTTTCTTTTTTCGCTGCATAGCCAAAAATAATTTTCAAATGCTTTTTCAGCGTATGTATTTGAAATATTGAAATCTTTTGGTTATTTTTAGCTGACAGCAAAGGCATTCCAAAGCCAAAGCATAAAGAGAATTACTCGCAGCATTTGTTTATACGAAGTAACTCGATAGGCCATGACGCAGATCGCCACAAAGAACTGAGAACATACAAAAAAAAAAAAAAAAAAAAAAAAAACACATAGTTTCTGATGATCAAAGACATTTGACAAATCACTGTGAATTTTCCTTAAGCAAATGTTTAGTTTCTGGTTTAACGACAGGGAAATATACCCTGTAATATACCCAGTGTGTCGCTAATTATTATCTTTTTATTTTAATTTAATGCAAGTATTCTTAAAATTATTTAGAAAAATCGAGCTCTCAACTGTAAAATATATTTTGTAATTTATGCTGAAAAGAATTAAAATGTACTAAATATGTTTTAATCAGATCATTGAACTGTGTAATATATCCTGTAAATGCACATTTGTCCCTCTATGAGCTGACTTTAAGAATTTATTATATTTAATAGGATAAAAAACCACATCTAACATATTCGCCAATCTCTTAAGCGTCAATTTACCCTGTAAGCCAAGAGTACAGGGTATAAACGACGCTGCCAACGTCAATTATGGCCAACAGATTACCCAAAATTAGCGCCAATCTCATGCAAAAAATGCAATGCAGACAAATTAGCTGCTGCCTCTTGGCTGGCATTATGATCAATCTTGTACAACGAATGTTGTAAATGCAACAAATGCAGGAAAGAGACAGACAGAGAGACAAAGAGACAGAGCGACAGACAGACAATTAGTCAACGGTTCGTTGGGGCGTTTAATTAGAACTCGATCTTCATGAATGAAATGCATTTTTCGCGGTCGCCAAATTCAGTTGGGAATGAAGATCTGTTAAACTGGGAAACGCAGACGATGGCTAATTAATGGGTGCGAATTTTGGCCGAGAGCCAGAAATGTGAGCAAATAAGTTGCATAGACGAATGACGGGTAAAATGGGCGCAAGTTGCATGCCACAAATCCGCGCAGCAAATGTTGAATCAATTAGTATTTTTTAAATACTCCCAGAATTTTGAAATTTTTTTTGTTTAATTTTAAGTTACATTTAAAATTTAAAAGTTGAAATATTGTACATAAGTAATTGATTTTAATCGTAAATTTAAAATCGTTGTACATCATTTCAAATGTGTTTATATTAAATAAATTTAATCAAAAAGTAAAAAAAATGAATCAAGTAGAAAAAATAATTTTCGTGTTTTATGTTTGTTTAAATTTTATTCTTACCACTTTATAATTTTTATAATTTAAATTTTAAAAATATTTTTCTGTGTACATCAGTTAAGCTTAAATTAATGTCGGTATTATTTCAATTCTGAAATATAAAATCGTAAATAAAATAATTTCAAATATAAAATAAATAAGCAAATCATTTTAAGCAGAAGTTGTCGTTCCGATTTCCTTTTTCTCAAGCGAATCACTTTACAGGGCGCTGCACAACAATGCCCAAAGTTGAAGTCAAACTTAAGGCCATGTCGAAATGCAAAGAACCAGCCCACCAAAAAAATAAAATAAAATATAATATGTAAGCAAGTCGAAAACGTCTGCAACCCTAAAAGGTTCGGCCCACTAATCAATTTGCACAAAAACAAAAATAAACACGCACACAATAAACGAATCAGCGAAATAAGCACGTCGAAATAATGCAATTTTCAGTTTTTAATTTCCATACAAATTCGATTTGATTTGATCCATAATAAAGAGTACAAATACGAGTACTCAGTTGACGATTTCAAGTACTCATAAATATGTATGTATGCAAGCCGAATGAATGTCCCATATGGTCAATTACGGTTGTATGATATACTTAGTACAATACAAGGGGCACATCAAGTTCCTCAAGAAGCTTTGCGACCGCCTCATAAACATACACACACAGTGATACACACACACACCATCGCACACACATTGTTTTCACTTCAATTATTATTGATGAAAACGAAAAAAACCCGAACTTGAATTCACTCAAGCGTATGGAAAGTGCTCCTGAGACTTTTTAAGTTTTTCAAAATCAAACAAGAAGCTTTTGAAAAGTTGCTTAAAAACATGTCAAACTTTGTGAAATATTCAAGTTAATCACAGAAAGAACTAATGATTGGTAGAGTTACTAATTGAAATCACACAGTATCTAAATGAAATGTTATATATAACAGAAAAAACAAGATTATTTTAATTTAAAAAAACAATTCATTTAAAAAGACAAACGAATTTTATTAAATTTAATTTTATTACTAGGATACTCCGCACCCCCGATTGTTTCTATGACAGCTATATGATATAGTAATCCAAATTGGACCAAATTTGGTCAGGATGTAAGAGACAGTCCCATACATACAATCTGTGAGTTCGGTTTGGATATCTTATAAAAAAAAAAGTTTAACGATGAAATTATCTCATCTATGTTGTGTGAAAATTTCAGCCTTTTATCTTTTACCGTTTGGCCTACACGTTGATGTGTCAGTCAGTGAGCCAGTAAGGACAAAGAGTTTTATATATATAGAAAATAATACAAATAAAACCTACTTTAAAACCAAACTATAATTATTAAATAATACTATATAATTACCTTACTTCGTTTTCATAATCAATTTCACAAATATATAAATCAAACACATTTCCAAAGATAGTATGCAGCTCATAATTAAATCCCAAAAGTACTTTAAACATTAACATTGAAAACCAACCCTAAAATAGGCTATATCATTATTAAAACTACATTCATCACATCAATTTATATAAGGACTTTACAATTTCAAACTCATTCCCAATAAGATAGTACGCAGCTCACAGCTAATGCTGTAATAATCAACTGCAAAAATTGATGCAAGGATTATAACCATTGAAAATTGCATGAATAGGGCAAAAATGTGAACTTTGAGAAAAAGTGCAGACAGACATGAAAAATTTGTTTGAACAAGGCGATTTAATTTGATTGATTTCAATTTGGTTCCCACTCTTCGAAACGAATAATATTCACATATATGTATGTGTGTATATGTGTATTTATATATTCATATGCGAAAGAATACTCGCAATAAAAGCGTCACATTTGATTGCATTTTTTGTGTGAAATTGGGCTGACAATGTTCGCTGACCAAAAATAAAAAAGGCGATAGCATGAAGAGGAACATGAATCCATTCAACAGAGTAGATGACTCTATAAAGGGGTGCATTCATTTTGGGGGTGATTGCCATTTACACAACCTACACACAGTGCAGTCAGTGCGTTATCCTGTCCATGTCCTCGTCCTTGTTCTCGTCCTCGTTCTCGACTGCACGCTGCGTAAACGTGTTAGGGCTGAAACAAGAACAAAAACAAAAAAAACAAAAATTGCACTTTACGCAATTTATGTGCAAATTTTCCTCAATGACTTTAAAGCAATGCCTACAGGGGGAAAGGCGAAAGATGGAGCGGGGGGGGGGGGGGCAGCATTCTCAGTCATTGAAAATGCCATTATAATCGGGCGCTAATTGACTCTAATCGACTTGTTCTTCAGCATTTTTGTTGGGGTTGTTTAACCTTAAACCCAAACCGAATCGAGCCATGAAATTGGTTTTAACACTTGAATGTTGGTAACATTCAAGAACATGCACTGCTCAAAATATAGACACGGTTTCTAAAGTCATAGATATTGTTTTTTAACCTAGACAGTAGGGTGTCCCTTATTTGGTCAAAGTCAATATTTTAAAACGCATACGGGCTAGTTCTGTTCATTAGGTCCTAAAGCACTCAGAAATAAATTTTTACCTCAATCGGAGTATGATAACCCGTGCCGACTTGGATCGAAAATTTAAAGATTATATGGGACAAAAAAAATTTTTTTTTTAATTTTTTATTTTTTTATTTTGTTTATTAGGTCCTAAAGAACTCAAAACCAAGTTTTCCCCTTAATCGGAGTACGATAACCCATTCAAATTTGCATCGAAACATGAAAAAACAGTATTTTAACACTGATTATACATTTTTCGATGATTTTTCATGTTTTGATGCAAATTTGAACGGGTTATCGTACTCCGATTAAGGTGAAAACTTGGTTTTGAGTTACTTAGGACCTATAAACAAAATAAAAAAATAAAAAATTAAAAAAAAAAAATTTTTTTGTCCCATATAATCTTTAAATTTTCCGATCCCAGTGGCACGGGTTATCATACTCCGATTGAGGTAAAAATTTATTTCTGAGTGATTTAGGACCTAATGAACAGAACTAGCCCGTATGCTTTTAAAATATTGACTTTGACCAAATAAGGGACACCCTACTAGACAGCATTGATAAAATGTATAAAAACAAGTGGAAAAGGCTATAGTCGTGCTCCCGACATTAGGATACCCGTTACTTATTTAAATAAATTTAAAATTATTTTTTGTTGCATGCTTTTAGGCACTTACATTGCTTAAAAACTTTAATCAGCCATTTCCACCTTTCTATTTGTCCGATTTTGTTACGATTTACTAGGATGATAGGTAATATTAGTAATTAACGTTAATTAGTAAAAAAAAGTCCTAATAAGTATCTTGAAATCTGCGCATTTCGCCATTTACGGAGGCGGAAGGAGCGCGGTAAATATTTGAAACAAACTTTATATTAGTCTTTATAGGAGATGCTTCCTTTTCCCTTTTACATACATTGCAACGAATACAATATACCCTATATTATTTTTTAAATAACGGGTATAAAACCAGTCCCACAATCATATCGTTTTTCGTATTTTGAAAACAAAAGGACTTTTACATATTTTTCTATTCACAACTTTAATTTAAATCATTTAACTTGAATTTTAATTAAAGTATTCTACTTTTCAACTAAAGCTTAAATTCGAAATTGGTTTATGTCGAATGATTTTTAATTAAATAAATACTAACTTTTTGGGAACTTTGGTCTAGATCTTTTCTGTATTCTTGATTATCAATTTATTATGTTTGTCAATTTGTTTTCTGTATTTTAAAAAATGTTTGCATATCAATTTTTAAGGTATATGTTGAAATTTAAGATTTCTTTCCAATAACTTGAATTAGATTTATATTTTATTTAGATGTTATTATCTGGTTTTCAAATTATATTAATTTCCAAATGATTTCTTTCAATCTAATTTAAGTCGACTATAAATTAAATAACCACGAACTTTAGGCTACAAAATACCTTGAGAATAAATACTTTTTTTCAGTGTAACTATATTCACCTTCTGGTCATCTTTTGTCTCAGACTTGAGCTCAATTCTTTGGGCACTTGAATGCGACTAGTTCGATATAAATGACACTTAAGAGCACTTCAGTTTCGAGTGTGTGTGAGGTGTGTTTATGCGGTGTGTGTGTGTGTGTTAAGTCTCTCATTTGTCTTAACTTAAAATATACAAAAAAAATGAAAGGAAAATTGCCCACAAATTAGTGTTGATAATGCGTCTATTTAACAGCTATTTGTTATTTAAATAAGCCGAGAGACGAGACGAGACGAGACGAGAGTCGCGACAATTGCCAAATCCAAGCTCAAAATCCTGCCATGCATCGCATATCCTTTTGGTCCTTATCCTTTGTCCTTTCACACACACACACACAGACACTCACACACACTCACACACATGATGCGTGCTAATACCTGGCCAAATTGAGAGACATTTTCACAGCAATGATGAAAATGGGAAAATAATTATGCGCCTGATTTAACTGTAAATGCCTGCTAATTTCTCACAAATGCCAAATACATTTCACACTCTCTCCCCCTCCCCCTCACACTCAGTTCTCAATTCTATATGTGTTTTTTCAAGTGTTTCGCACTTGAATTTTACTGTTGATTTTCCATTCTCTTTTTTTGCCATTCTTGTGTCCTTGCAAGGACAAACGTTCGGGCAGCACGTTTGACATTTGCATTGGCCCAAAAAGGTTTTTTTGAAAACCTTTAAATATAAATATAAAAAAAGTGCCGCAGCCAAGCAGAAAATCTGCTCATAAAATGGCTTCACTCACTGAAATATGAGTTCATGTGTGTTGACAGTCGACAGCTCGATAAGAAATCTAATAACTTCACACAGTGAATGACTAAAAGATACCTTATGTAAATCTGGAAGGGAATTTAAAATGATAAGTTACTATGCAAAATGTAAAAAAACGAATTTGAAATTACAAAAAAATAACAAAATATTTTTTATAATAAAATTCTAATATGTAATTAAGTATATGCATTTATTTTACCCTAGTTTCTATATTTTCATAAATTTAAAAGAATGTATGACCAAATATTCTTTATAATATTCTATGTGTAATTTTGAAATTTTTTCTTTCTCAAATCCCATTCTCCTAACTAATCTTTGTCTAATATGATATGTTTTATGTTTTTTACACAAAAATAAAAATTATATGTAAAATGTAAATCGGTACAACAATTAAATTTCAAATTTAAAACTTGCATTTAACTGAATTTTAACATGAAATCTTTCTAAATATTATATACTCCGTTTTTTACTTTTTTTTTTTTTAATTATTTAACAATTGTTTTGTCGGCTGCTTTTAGTTGAAATTCAGTAAAATTAATTAAAATATATTAAGTTAAATAAAATAATTACCTAAAATAATATGCTTACATTTTATTTTGGACCCAAAAGTGAACAACTTTTACAATAGAATTAAATTTACATTCAAAGTAAAATTGTGAGTACTCATAGACCATGTATACCCCTCTCTTACCACTTAGCAGCCCACTAGCCACGCCCCTTTCTTAATAAAACTTCACTGAACTCTGGGAAGTGCAAAAAGCACTGCTAAGAAATTGTTCGCCACAGCTAAGGAAATGGACAAGGAAATTCGCATTTATTATAATCGTCGTATAATCATGGGAAATGCGAAAAGTGAAAAGTGAAAAAGGAAAATTGCTGTCAATTTCCAATTGAGCAGCAAAAAAAAACGAATAAAATTGAATAAAATAAAATTAATTTGGCAAAGAAGAAAACAAAAGCAACAACAATAAGAAGAAGAAGAAGATGATGACGAAGAAGAAGAAGTAGAAGAAGAAGGCGACATTCACAGTGCTCAAACTTTGCAATTTGTGGCGCGTTTCCGGTTTCCGCTGTTAGCGTGAATGAATCAGAAAAGAAGAAAACAGACAAAAATGGGGGAAGCAAATTGGTATTGTCATCAATTTTGTTTGATGTGCTTTGTTCCCCAAGAGAGAGAGAGAGAGAGAGGGAAAGAAAGAGATGCAAAGCGATTAGTTGCCACTTAGCGCAGTTAAGAGTCTCATTCAGTTTATGAAATCAGGCGTAATAATTGGACCAAATCAATCAACTAAATTTCGAAATGAACTGAAAAACTTGACTACGAATCGAAGTTGGCCTTGTTTTATATGTTAACATTTATCATTTGGTTAAACAAATTTGAACAGTTCGATTCGTTGCCGAGAACAAAATTTTGATTTTGGATATTCTTGAAAAATGCCAGTTGCACCTGCCGACGATTGGCCCATGAGTCCAACTATCAATTATATATCCAATGAACTGGGCAAGTACTTATTAAGTTTATTTATTTGTTAGCCAAGTATAAATAAAAAGGAATTTCGAAGAAAAGATTTTTATTTTAGATACGAAAAATTTAATTAAAAATTATTTGAATTAAAAATTAAATGCAAATATAATTTTGCGCGAAAAAAAACAACGTTTTCTTAAATAGATATATAAATAGATAGATAAATATATTTATATTTGCATTAATTTTCTATACAAGATTTTTATTAACAAAATATAAAAATAAATGGAGTTTTTTATTTGTATAATGAAAAATAAAAATAAAATAAAATAAAATTATTGTTTATTTTTATTTTTATAATAAAAATGTTTTTTTTAAATGATTAATTTGTAAATTCAAATATAAATGTAATTATTATTTGATAACATTTAATTAGAATTAAGAAATCTGACTTTTTAATTCAAATATCAATAAAGTATTTTTTATTTAATTTATTATATATTATTCAATCATTAATAAAGTATCTTTTCACACAGAACGCACTCACCTGATAAGGTCGCCGCAAGTGCTGCAGGAATTGAATGCCATAACTGAGTCCTGGAACGAAATGGGCCAAGCGGAAGGTGTGCGTCTAAAGCACCAATACAATGCGGATCTGTAGAGGGTCTCAGTGGGCAACAATAAAACTATCCAAATCAAAATCAAAAGGCAAATGGAAAAAGTGGAAAAAAAAGAAAAAAGTTAGTGAGTTGAAGTCATGAGCAACACCTGTCGAGCTGTTTTTATTTTTTTCTTTCACCTGGCAAATTAATCATGGAAACTGTTACCAAAATACTCGTTGGAAAATCATAATAATAAAAACAAACAAAAACTAAAACTAAAAGCGACAACAACTCGCACGCTATGCAAAGGGTTGCAAGAGGGTTGGCGAAGGGGGAGGGTGCAAAGGGGCAGGGGACAAACACAAATTTGTGACAAAGTTACGGAAATTTAATTAAAATCAAATACACTCCGCTCTCTTATTGCCAACGCGCTTTTGGCCAACACCCTGTTGGCTTAAACCGGGGTAGCAAATTCTCAGTCAGGTGTGACTTGATAGTTTATAACACGCTCTCTTCACCCCTTCCCTCACTACTCCCTACTCATGTGTGTGTTCTCACTAGTTTTCCGCGTCGTTTAATAAACAAAATGTAAACAAAGTTTAACAGCAATGACACACACACTTATATACACTCATACACACACACACACACACACATGTTCCCCCTTCTCTTCGCTTCGCACTCGAGCCTTTTTTTCGTTGTTGCCTTTTATTAATATTATTTATGAGCCTGTGGTTGTCTTTTTTTTGTATTTTGTATTTTGTTCGTCAAATGCCCGCGGCAAGGTGAATACCAAAAATATCTAACCATGAATTCTGCCATGAATTCATGCGTCCATTGGGACAGACAGCTGCTCAATTTCACAGCGCACACATTTGATTAACTTAATTTAATAGTATTTTTTGCTCTATTTAATACTCTTGTGTGTTTGTGTTGATATATTTGTTTGTTTATTCAATTTATTATCATTATAAATAAGCACGACTCTTTGCCATTCAAATCAGGTTCAAACCCTTGCTACACATGGTTTTATTTTAAGGGGTTAAGCGCTGGCATTTCCATGGTATAACCTTGAATAGTAATTACTATATACAGTTATGGAAAAAATAATAGAAACGACAGGGCTGCTCACATTTGAGACCAAATATTTCGTTTCTGGAGCAAATTTCATCCATGAAAACCAGTGTACTTGGTTTCAGGATAACAATGCTCTACTTTGGATACCATTTTGGGCCTCTTTCGTAAGAATTATAAGCAGTGTATACTGATTTGTAGAGAGACCACGATTTTGTCTTGGAAAAAATAATAGAAACGCATTAGAATTTTGATATTATCTTGTTTCTTAAAGCTTGAATTCGAGTTATATAGGTATCATTTCATGAACTAACTATAGAAGAAGACATTAAATAGCTTTTTTTTTGGATCCCGTTCTGCTTGTTGTTGTTATTTGTTTCATAATGGGTGGTGGCGTACATTGTACCGTTATTGAAAGAAAACATATTCTGAATCTAAAAAATAAAGACAACTCAATCTCAGATATTGTTACAATTCCTAATATTTATAAAAAAAAATGTTTTCAGCGGGTTACTATAAATAAAAACCAAAGACACGCAGTAAAAAGCTTGCACCATAGGGTAAATTCGACAACCTCCTTGTCCGAAAATCAAAAAAAAATCCCTTTCTGTCATCGGAAGTTCTAAAAAATGAGTTAAATGCACCTGTCAGTAGTCGAACTATAAGAAATAGAACGATTGATGACGGTTTCAAAAGCCATATGGTTTGAAAGGTACCATACCTTAGTAAAAAAAAAAAACAGCAACCGGGAAAATCTCGCGCAGGTACGTTTCCTGCCACCAAATTGAAAAAATATGTGGTTGTCAGACGAAACTAAGATCAATTTGTTTGAATCTGATGGGGAACCACATGTTAGGCCCCATAAGAATACTCCCCACGACCCAAGGTGCTCAACTATAACGTTTGAGTATGGAGTTAGAAACATAATTTTGTGGGGATGCGTTTCTCATTCTGGTGTTGGTCCATTACATTGGATAAGGGAAAAAGTGAGTGCCTCCCAGTATGTCAATATACTCGACAGTATAATGCTACCTTATGCTGAAAAGGAAATGCCTTTAAAGTGGGAGTTCCAGCAGGATAATGATCCAAAACATTATTCAAAGCTGGCCAAGAAGTGGTTCCTTGACAGTAAAGTTCCCCTAATGGAATGGTCTTCACAGTCACCAGACCTAAATCCCATAGAGCATCTTTGGAGGATCTTAAAGAAAAGGATTGGGGGCTATAAACCCCAAAAATAAGGATTATTAGTTGAAAAAAGTTAAATCCGAATGGTACTCCATTGATCCATCGATTTGTGCCAAACTGGTGGACTCCATGGATCGTCGACGTTTCGGAGTCACTAAAAATTGCGGTGCTACAGCCGAATAGTAAAATTAAAGGTTAATCTTTATGCCTTTATAACTTAAATAATGTTTTTCTTAACTTTGGGCGTTCCGTTTCTATTATTTTTTCCAGGCCTAAAAAATTAAAAAAAAATTTTCTGCTATATTAAGTTTTTTGAAAAATATTATTTTGTTATATTTTGATACACTACTGGATAGGCTTCATATAAAAAATATGAAACTTAAGAAAAAAAAATGTTCATTGAACAAAATTTTAAAAAATACGAAAAAAAAATGCCGTTTCTATTATTTTTTCCATGACTGTAGATCCTTATTAAATGCTTCCGTGGGACGTTTTTAGTCTCATAACTTGGTCATAACTCAACCGATTTTCAAGCGGAATGTCTTTTTGAGCTTGGTTCCAAATCTTTATTTATTTTTTAAGTTTACATTTTTTTGAAAAATTTTTCGAAAAAAATTCAAAATTTGAGCTTGGTTTGAAATCTTTATTGATTTAGCAATTTAAATTTATTGATTTTGCATAAAAATTTTTTTTCAAAATTGGTTTGAAATTTTTATTGATTTAGCAATTTAAATTTATTGATTTTGCATTGAAATTTTTTTTTCAAAATGTTCATTTTTTTTGCATACCAACCCCTTAAAATTTGTCGAAAAAAATTCAAAATTTTGAGCTTGGCTTGAAATCTTTATTAATTTGCCAATTTAAATTTATTGATTTTGCATTGAAATTTTTTTTTAAAAATTTTAATTTTTATGCTTACCAACCCCTTAACATTTTTCGAAAAAAATTTCAACATTTTTTTTAATTATAATTTTATCATCCAATCATCTCCTGGGGAATTAATTAACCATATAAAATACTTTAAGCTTGATTCTGAGTTTTTATTTTTAAAAATTATTGTTAAAAATTCACAAATTTGAGCTTATCAAGTTCCCAGATTCAACGATATTTTTTGACTTTAACTGTGCTCAAAAATATCTTTTGCTTCAGGCTCCTAACTTAAAAAGTTTTCTTCTTTAATACTAAATCAGTTACCTAAGATTCCGATTTTATCTCTATATAAAAATCCCTTTTTTAGAAAATATTTTAAATCAAATTCCTCAACATTTTTGCATTCATCTCTCTTTATTTTACTTTTCTAATAATAATGGAAACAGCTTAATTTTCTTCTAATATTTTCGCCAAAGTATCAATATCAAAAAGAACAAAAATAGCTATCTTAATGTTTATAGGCGATCACTTGAGAGATCATTCTTCAGGCTGTGGAAACACAAAAGCAAATAGAAAATGTCGTCAATTAAAAACGAGTAATACGAGAATATGTCTAGGGTCTATTGTGAAACAGGCAACCACCAGAGGCGACCATTGGCTAATGAAGACACAATTAACTGCACAATTGCGGAAAAGGTAAGGGAAAGAAGCTGTGGGAGCAGCTGTAGCTACCTGGACACTGGAAGTCTGACCAAAACAGTCTTGGCAAATCGAATGAAATGAGGCATGAAACCATTTTGCCATTTTAAAATGGTAAACAAAAGCAACGGGGCTACTGCTCATTCTTTAATCACAACAAGGAAGGGAGAGGGAGAGGCAGCGATCACTTAAGGACAAACAGTCGGGATCAGTCAGCTGCTTGTGGATCTGTGAAACGATAAATAAGGCACAGCTTAGCTCATTGAAGTCACCTACCAAAAACGAAAGAAAAACTTCACTTTATTTCACTTTCTCTCTCGCCGACAAGGCACAGTGGGTCAAAAGGCTGAGCGAGCGGAGTTCAATAAATAACTTGAAGAATTAATAGGTTAAAAAAGTTATATAATATAACCAACAAAATGGTATACAATAAACATTTATAGATATTTAAAATTATAATTTTTTTCGAATAACAATTTGTTTATTTTTACGATTTTTTTATGTACACCTTTTTTTTATTGAAGACTATTAAAAGGTGTCATTAATAAATTTTCCGAGACTACTTAAAGTTGAATCGTACTTATATAATACTTAAAAATCATCTTTAAGAAATCAACACACGTAATAATCAAATTTTGTTAAAAAATAAATAAAAAAATTTCGAAAATATTATATAAAAGAAAACTTAATTTAATTGTAGACCAAAATTAAAAGAAATATAAATAAATGGGAAAAGGATATTTCAAATAAAATTATTTAAATTATTTTTAGTCTTTTGAACATATTTTATGACAAATTTAATGATTTTAATATTTAAATAAAGTTCCACTAACTTAGCCGTTTGACCCACTGTGCCGGGATAAGTCGAAGTCTGTTTTAGAGTCTCAGTCGCAGCTCAAGGAATCGTCGGCTTACTTTGAAATGATCGCTGCGATCGACACAAAAAGTATCGCATGTCCTGCAGAAAGACTGTCGCCAGGATGCTTACAGCGTAGAAGAGTAGGAGTAGGAGAGTACGAGTCCTTGCATATCCTGTCGGAAATTGTTGCAATTGCATGTTGCGGTGTGTTGACAATCAACGAACGTTGATCGTTGATCGTTGATCAACATGTCATGCGATACTTGAGACTGCGACAACTGAGATATTTTAAAAATGCGGCAAACTGCTTCTCAAGTCGGCACAAATTACCGTAATTAACGTTCGTCCTTCGTGCAAAATGGCGCTCATTAGGCGCCGTCATCTTCAGAACCGCGAGACAAGCAGCCATCATTATTTCGCTGCTGACAACTTTTTGATGAATTAAATAATTTTTAAGTGCAACATCATGATGACGATGACAGGACGATAAAGGACGACAGTCCTGTTGAAATGAAATCTGACTTGAGCATCTGTTGAGCGGATTTAACTTGTTTAATTACCGCTGTATTCAGCTGCAGATTTCTCATTTTTGCTGTCGTCGTCAACAGTTGCGCTCGTTATATAAAAAAAATAATAAAAAATATATAAAATAAAATGTTGGCAGTCTTTCAAGTGTCGCCCCCCCCCCCCCATTGGTTTTGGTCCCCCCCTTTGAGTTGTTTTGCTGTAACTGTAACTGTTGCCATTTTAATGCGCTCGAGCCTCAAGTGTCGAGTCCAAAATTGATTTTCATTTTCATTGTTCGGCCCTTGTGAAGAGGTTCATAAAACTGCAAGCCAAAAATGGCAATGTGCTTGATTATGTTTGAGATACACACATACACACAGATACATTTACAAGGTGAGCTCAATGCAAATACTCTCACACACACACAGACACACACACACACAGTGGCACTCGACACTCAATTTCATAGAGCCACAAAATACGAAAACTCAAAAGGCCACTTGATAAATTTCATATATTTATAGCCCGCAGAGTGGCGCTGCATTTGCACACTGAATGAAATTCCTTGCACACACACACACACACACACAAGGACATTCGACTGGAAGGGGTGTGGAGGGGGGAACCCTTGGCGCTGCTTTCCTCACAGTCCAATCATGCTCCTCCCTCCTTACTGCCCCCTTTTTGGGCTTGGCCAAACACTTGCACAAATAAAAGATCTACTTCAACTTATTGAATTTTCGTCAATAGAAACAAGATGAAATATTGTGCGGGCAACGACGACAACTGAATGCTCTTCTTCCAGGATTTGACAGCGTTTATTGTAGATTAATTTTTCAAAGTTATAATTTTCATTAAAAAATGTTCACTCTTTTTTTAAAAATAAACATAAATATAATCTTCAAAATAAAACTTTTTACTTGGCAAAAGTCTAGTGACGAAAATATTTCCATGCCCCAAAATTTCTGATATCAAATTTTGTGACGAACAATACTAAATTTAACATGTAAATAAGTTTAAAAAAAAGTCTAGTGACAAAAACATTTTTATGCCCCCAAATTTCTGATATCCAATTTTGTGCCGAATAATACTAAATTTAACATGTTAATTAGCTTTATTTTTATTATATTTGACATTGAGCGCTGGGCAAAAAATAGATTTTTATTAGTTCTGAAGAATTGGGACCTATTAGCGCAACGTGTAAAGTTTCTTGTTTATAACTTATTTATATGTTCAATTTATTATTGTTCGTCACAAATTGGATATCAGAAATATTGTGTCATGAAAATGTTTTTGTCACTTGACTTTTGCCTCGTAAAGAGGTTTTCTTATAAGATTTTTTTACTAATAAAATTGTAAATTTTTTTAAATTATAAATTACTAATGTGTATGTTAATTTTAATATTGTTCGTCACAAGATTTGATATTAAAAAATGTTGTGGCATGGGGTTTTTATACGATTC